>CM023532.1:78990519-79532513 GCA_013350335.1 Chimonanthus salicifolius | reverse complement strand
GAGGCCACATGGAACGTGAATCGGAGATGAGACCCTCACTCCGAATTATTTATGTAATTTATTTTGAGAACCCTACTTCGCTCGATTTTCGAGACGAAAATTTTAAAAAGAGGGTTATATTGTAACACCCCAATTTCTCAATCAAATGGATAATTACCAAAATGCCCCTGAGGTGTTAAATTAATTATTTTGTGATGTTAAGTAAGGAAATAGTGGGGCCCATTGCTCAAATTAAAATCATATGAGCATATTAGAATGTTAAGTTTGATCGGATGGGTAATTTACATCAATTGGGTCAAAAATGGCTAAATGGGTCAAAGGGCCCAAATGGGACCCATCGGTCTTACTGGATTATTTGAACGTTTTGTGAACTTAAATTAAATGGGGTTAGGCTGATTTGATTGGAAATCAAGTGGAGGAAAATGGGTAGGCCTGACCCATATGTAAAAACCAATTACAAATGACTAAAATACCCATAATTGGGTCATGGAGTCAAAAACGGGTCAAGGAGCTAAAAGTGGACCCAACGGGTCGATTTGACTATGGTTGACCGTGTGGACCCTCAAGGGAGCTAAAACATGAGTTAAATCAGTTTTGAGTGGGACCGAAGTGAGTTGGAATTAAATCAAGTGTGAGTTAACTCATGTGCATTAAATGAAATGCATTAAGTATGGTGAGTTTGGTGAGTTGAGATGGAAATAAAAAAGGACCCTGAGTTCAAGTGAGTCAAAATGGAAATCAAAGGGGCTGTAAATCAGTAAGTTGAAGGGAATATGAAGAGGTGGCTTGGTCTCAAACCAACCAAAACAAGTCCCACACGTGGGGGACTTGTTTTGGTGATTTTCATGCTAAGTTAAATGCAAATGGATGGGATTGAGATGAGATACATGGAGAGCTGAATGGTTGCATGGGTAGGTGCCAAGGGGTGCCTTGGACAGCACCCAAGACCCATCGTTTTATGCAAGGATTGATGGGAGGGAGGGGTTTTGGGGGCAGAAATACAAAAGGAATGAACACTCTCATTTGGCCGAATTCCACATTGCAAAGCCTTAGAATTCTATCTTCTTTCCCTCCCTAAAGAGCACTTCTCTTGGCCGAACCAGCTGTGGTGTTTTTCATCATAGATCAAGCACTAATTCGGCTAGAAGCTAAGGAAGAAAGAAGGAAACAAGAGGGAAGAAGGCAAAGAGCAAAGGTAAGAAGAAAAGCTTCGAATTTAGTAAGTATTTCCATGGACTTTTGATTAATGAAATGGGATAAAGGAAACATGATTGGTCCATGGTTGGCCGAATCTACCAAAGATTCAAAATATGGATTTTTTATGTTAAAAGAGGGAAAAAACATGGACCAAAGTGGCCGAACCCCATGAAATTTATTTGTTAAAGTGATGGTTTTTGTAAGATAAAATCATGCAAAATGATGGACTGTTTTTGTATGTTCAAATTAGGCCTACGATGCAAGTTGAAAGGGTTTTTAAATTATGGATTTGGATGTCATGGTTTGGGCCATGGAATGGCCGAATGCATCATGGGCTCAAACCTTTGGCAAAGTGGGTGTAAATGATAAAAATGGACCATAGATGGCCGAACCCCATGGAAATTGTATAGGCATTTGATGGTTGTTGAAGTGTAAAAACCGTACAATACTATGGGGATTTTTACGTGATTGAATGGACATAATATGTAAGTTAAAAAGGTCCGACAAATGGGCATAGGGTTCGGCCACATGGGATGGCCGAACCCCATAAAGTATTTGATAATTTCGTATGGTTTTTGGAGAGATAAAAACCATACTAATGGTGGAGAGTCTTATGTGATTTAAATGGAAAAAAAGGGTTATTGTTTTGGGTGGCCATGGGATGGCTGAACCATGTAGTTAACATGGCTAAAGAGTAGAGCCTAACTTGTAAACAATGATGGATCATTAAGTGGGAGGATCATAGGGTTCGGCCATATGAATGGCCGAACCCCATAGACTGTTTGTTGGAGATTATGATTGGGTTGTATGATTTTGGTTCAAGAATTATGTATGTATGTTATGTATTTAATATCAGTAAATAACCAAGCATGATAGATAAGGAGTATGGGATAAAAAAAATACATAGGGTGAGGTTCGGCCATGTAGTATGGCCGAACCCCACCAATGATTATTGATGGACTTTGTGCTAATTCATAATGAATGGGAGATGTATGTATGTATGATGTAAAGGACCAAAGAAAGGTGGTGAAGTTCGACCAAGTAGTATGGCCGAACCCCACTAAGGTGGAATAGTTATGGATGTTAGTTTCAATATGGTTTAAGGTCAATGGCAAAACCGTAAATACTAGTCAAAGTTCAATATGAAAGGATTGATCAAAGGAATTGATTTGTGGGCCAAAACCCAAGTGGTATGGTTCGGCCATGGTGCATGGTCGAACCCTACCAATATGTTTGTAACATGTAATGCCTAATGAGGATTAAATAAAGGAGAGATCAAATTAAAGTGAGTGATGTTTGGCCATGGGGCATGGCCGAACCCCACCAGATGATTCATGGGATCTAGACTTGGTTAGAAGTCAAGAATATTGAGTATTAACTTGCTGTTATGGACAAGTAACGGAACTTGAACGGAGCACGAGTCGTGACCAGGTGAAGCTCAAAAGGAACAGACACTTAAGCAAAGTTTCAGTAGGTTTCCTTCCTATTTGTAACCACAGTTTTACCCCAGTTTTCTTATGAGACTCTTGTTTATTTTAGTGGTTTCAAATGATATATTATGCATTAACAAATGGCATACAGGCATTGGCATCTCATGCATTGACATGGGATTATGAATGAGGTTCTACAGTGTTGCAATTTAGAGTTACGTCCTCTTTCGGCGATGCAAGTCACGCCAGGAGGAGTAACATGATCATAGTCACAATGGTCTCCTTAGGCGATGCGAGTCCCGCTAGGAGGACTAATACGTGATATGAATCAAGTCAATGATGAAGAGATGGAAGTGTATTGTGATTTACCTTGCCGGTGCGTGGCACGTCAAGTGATGGCTATGAATGTACATGATGGGAGGGTCTCATTGCATGTGCATACTTCTTAGCATTGTTTTACCTGTTTTTACTAATCATGTACTATGATATATATGCATGTTTTATGCTAATCATGTGGTAGCCCTGATTTGGGAACCTACTGGGCGCGTTGATCTAACGCCCTAATTCTATCCTCAGAGGAGAATGTAGGTACAAGGAAAGAGAAGGAAAGGTCGTTGACCGGGAGGGGAGCCAAGCCTAAGCGCTTGAATGTTGGACTGGACTTCTTTATATTACTGTCATTCGAACTATATTTTGTTGGACATGTAATAAGTCATTACTTGCTATGGTTTGATTAGGTTAAAACTTTGGATGGTTGATTATGTTAATTAAGTTTGAGACTGTTACTTGCTATCTAGTCTTTCTATTCCACAGTTAATCTAGGTTATTCCGCATGTTGATGTTAGTTCCATGTGTGATTCATTATCATGGTCTAGTCCATGTACACATGGGTGCCAGTTAAGGTTCAGACTTGAGTAGTCTGAACTTAACTCGCGTCGTGACGCCGCCCGCTCTCTTCCGATGTTTTATTATTATTTTTTAAAAAAATAGACTCTGAATTCTCGGAAAGGGCGGGGCGTTACAGGGCGTAGAGTTGCAGCTTTGTACTTGTCATGGTTTTATTTTGTAATTGGAGACTTATTAATGTATTTGAGATATGTGTACATTTCATTAAGTTGGATGAATGTAATAATGGAATGATGTCATTGGTTTCCAATTATGATTAATACTTTATTGGTTATTGGTTTAATGGTGGGTTGCCCGTAGTTGCTTTGAATTGCGGGAGCAGTGTCTCCCCTTTATTTTGAAAAAAAAAAAGAAAAAAAATAATGCCCCTGAAATAGAATTAGATTGGTGTTTTGAGACTTTGTATCAGTTTAACGTACTCGTAACGGGACAAGTTGTTACAGTTCATCTTAGACCCTCTCCCTCTCAAGGCCGAAGATCAAGGAGCAAGAGAAGAAAGACTAAGGAGAAGATCGGAGGAGCAAGAACGAACAAAGGAAACCGGAGGAGTCGTGGATCGGTAAGTGGTACTCAACAAGATTTTACTAATTTGAAGGAAACATGAAATCCCATTTTTTGGATTAGAGAGTTGGCCAAAATATCATGGGCCATGGATTTAAAATCCATCCAAGAAATGGGGTAAGAAATGGACAAACCCTAATGGGTAAGTTAGGCTATGATTAATGGATATGATTAAGGACACTATGTATATAAGGCTTAAGCATGGAAAATGGTTAAGGATCATGGTTCGGCCCTTGCATGGCCGAACCCTAATTTTATTATTTTAAGGACCTTGTGCATGTTCCATGAAAGGAATGGTGAATGATCAAGATGCATGGTTTGGCCTTTGCATGGCCAAACCCTAGGGTTTTTTGTATGAGAACCATCAGGTAACAAATCATGGAAATATGTTGTTTTAGAGGAAATAATGAACCATTAGGTTCGGCCATGTTGTATGGCCGAACCCCATGGAGGGAAATTAAATGATTCTTAACGGGTTTAAAGGATGAAAACCATGGAATGTTGGTTAATGATTTTAAGGTTTTCAATGGATGAATGTTAGTAATTTTAAAAGGGTTTCAAATGAGGAAAATCATGGAGAAATGTTGATGATTCTTTATGGTCTCAAATGTTGTAAATAATGATGAACCATGGACCATGGGTTCGGCCATGTTGTATGGCCGAACCCCATGGAGAAAATATTAATGGACTTGAGCTATTTTGACCATGAAATGATGGAGGAAATGCTAAGGGATTATGGGTTGCAAAATATTGGACCAAAGTGCATTATTAAACCCCCTCATGGAAGGACTTTGTTATGGGTCTAAATATGGTAAATGATTTAAGGGGGGATGAAAAATAAGACATCATGGGTTCGGCCATGGTGTATGGCCGAACCCCATGACCCTTTTTATGAACCATTTTTATGGGTTAGGTATGGATCTATGCATGTTTAAAATGAATGGATTATTAAGCTAAGATATGAAGGGATTTATTTATGTTTCTATGTTTATGGATCATTTGTGGATCCATGCATGTGATGTCTAAGTTATGGATCTATGTTTTGTAACGCCCCGCCTGTTTCACTCTAAAAATCAGAGTCTATTTATTTATTTTTTTTTTTAAATAATAATAAACAAGTGATCAAGGTGGGACGTCACGACGCGAGTTAAATTCGGACTTCTAAAGTTCGACCCTTAACTGGCCAAGCCCATGTGCGTATGGACCAAGTCCATAAGAACCGATCCACACATGGTACAAATAAAACTTGCGGAATATACTTAATATCAATCTAACTGCGGGTTATAATAGATCCTAAGACTACTCCATTTTTAGATAGCAAAGTACATAATCATATTATCCAAAATTACTAAAATAACCTTAAACTAATCATTCATTCCAAACCATCCAAAACATACCTAACCATAGCAAATAGTTAACTAAATTATTACATGCCAACATTATCTAACTATCAAATTACATTGTCCATATAAACTTAATAAAAGTCCATAAATCAATCCGTAATTAAAAGTCTATTCAAAAGCCCAAGCTCCTATGCTTGGTTTCCTTCACGATCCTCGTTCTTCCCCTTTCCTACGTCATCCACTAAGGATAGAGATAGGGCGTTAGATCAACGCGCCCAGTAGGTGTTTCCGATTAGGGCTACCACAAGGTTACTATAAAAACATGCAAATAATATGATAATACATGTTCATCAAAATCTCATAAAACAATGCCATGTATGTTATGCACATGTAATGAGTCCCACCCATCACAAATATACATAGCTCCCCTTGACGGGAATCTCATCATCAAGGTACCCCACAGTGGTCTTTCGGATGCCCCGACGGAGTGTGGCCTCCGGTTTCCTCTTGATGGGATTCTCCTCGTCAAGGTACCCCACAGTGGTCTTTTAGACGCCCAACGGAGTGTGGCCTCCAGTTTCCATAATCATCACCCCATGCCATGCATGAGATGTCCATGAGTTCATGCCATTTGCAAATACATCTTAACATACAAAACCACTTTGAAACATAATAACTTAGACACATATTTCATCAAAATTAAGATAAAACATCAAATATAAGTGTGGTTACAAAAGGTATGAAACCTACACAAAATTCACTTAGATTGACCGCTCTTTTAAACCGTCACCCATTCACGACTTGTACACCGTTCAAGAAATCCCGTTACCCTATTTATATAACAGCAAGTCAAACATATGTCCATATAATTTCCAACTTAGTCCAAATCCCAAAAACCACTTTGTGGGGTTCGGCCATACCCCATGGCCGAACCTCACCCACTTAAATTTTGGTCTCTCTTTTATTTAACCAAAACCATGCAAATAGCTTATATACAAACCCCAATCCCCAAATGCAACCTTGTGGGGTTCGGCCATACACCATGGCCGAACCTCACTTAACTTTGTTTTAATCCCTCATTTGGATTCTTAAGCCGAAATACACCATTCAAATAACTTAATCAACACCTTAACTACAACCATACTTTGGTAAGGTTCGGCCATACAACATGGCCGAACCTTACCTCTTTGATTTGGTCCTTCTTTCATTTGATCATTTTATTCATATTTACCATCTTGCCACTAGCATAACCCTTTCTTTAATTTTTCTTAAAAACCAAAGTCCACATCCAATCCACCTTAGTGGGGTTCGGCCATACAACATGGCCGAACCTCACCACTTAATTTTTGATCCTTTAAATCTTTCATACATCATCTCCGTTTTGATTTGATGAATTACTTATGTTAAAGTATTATGTTTCAAATGGGATTTGAATGTTAGGATTTATTTACAAATGGCATGTACTCATTAACATCTCATGCATGGCATGGGGTGATGAATATGGAAACCGGAGCCCACACTCCGTCGGAATGTCCGTGATACAACTGTGGGGCCTCCTTAGGTGATGAGAGTCCCTCCAGGAGGAATAACTTGATGATGAGAGTCCCATCAAGAGGAAACGAAAGAACACTGTGGATTACCTTGACGATGAGAGTCCCGTCAAGTGATGGCTATGTATATTTGTGATGGGTGGGACTCATTACATGTGCATACATACATAGCATTGTTTTATAAGATTTTGATGATCATGTTTTATGATGATATATGTATGTTTTTATACTAACCATGTGGTAACCCTAATCGGAAGACCTACTGAGCGCGTTGATCTAACGCCGTATTTCTATCCTTACTGGATGACGCAGGAAAAGGAAAGGCAAAGGCTGAGGATCACGAGGAAAGCTAAGCATAGAAGCTTGGGTGTTGGAATGGAGTTTATTTGTTGACGTTTTGAATACATTATTATGGACATGTAATAATGTAGATAACTGCTATGGTTTGATTTAAGTTTGAATGAATGTTTAGTTTAAAGTAATCATGACTTGTACTTTGCTATCTAAACAGTTTAGTTCCGCATATTTGATTTATTCTGCAAGTTTTACTTAGTTCTATGTGTGCTTTGGTTTTCATGGACTTGGTCCATGCACACATAGGTTTGACCAGTTAAGGGTCGGACTTTGGAAGCTGGACTTAGCTCGCGTCATGACGCTCCCCGCTCTCTTCCACTTTACTCATTTATAAAAAAAAATTAGACTCTGATTTTCGGAAGGGTGGAAAAGGGCGGGCGTTATATGTTTTGGGACCTAAACATGAGTGAGATGAAGGTGACTAACCATGGAACGAATAATGGCAAAAATGTAAATATGGTCAAAAATGAAAGACCATGGGTTCAGCCATGGTGTATGGCCGAACCCCATGGGGAGTGTTTTTGGGACTTAGGGACTTTTAAATGATGAACTTATGTGTATTTGGGTTAATGAATCAAAGGGTGGCTGATCTTGGACCCACATGATTAAAATGATCTAAAGATTAAAAAGGGACCCAAAAACCAAGTGGGTGAGATTCGGCCATGTTGTATGGCCGAACCCCACTAAGGCATGTATGTGGACTTAAACATGGTTGGAACATTGGTTTCACTTGTTGATGTGTAATAAGGTAACGGGATCTCACAAGCAGTGCGAGATCGGTGATCGATCTTTGGACGGAAAACCAAGGACCCGGTATTTAGACATTGTAGATTCCTACCTCATTGAAAGCCATGGATTATGTGTATATAGATGTTTTACTTTAATTATTTTGGTATCAAATGGTATGTCTTAATGATGGGATTTTCATGCTATGGTTTGTATTATTACATGGCATGTTGCACTTGCATCTTATGCATGGCATGGGAGGGATCAATTGAAAGGAGTCCACGCTCCATTCTGATTTCCGATAAAGCAACCGTGGGGTGGAATCCACACTGATTCCAAGGGATGTATGTTTGAAATGTAACCGGAGTCCACGCTTCGTCGGGGGTGACCGATAAACAAACGTGGGGATACCTTGATGTACATTTTCCATCAAGAGGGTACTTTGTGATTGTGATACCTTGATGAGGGTTTTCCATCAAGAGGGACATTATGTGATTGTGGTTGTAACCGGAGTCCACGCTCCGTCGGGGCGACTGATAAACAAACGTGGGGATACCTTGATGTGCCTTTTCCATCAAGAGGGATATTATGTGATGATGATATGGATTATGGGTGGGACTCATGGCATATGACACCCATGGCATGGCATTTACTTGCATGGTTTTAATATTACTTATATCTATGTGTTTTGTTTATACTAATCCATGTGTTGACCCTACTTGGAGTACCTACTGGGTGCGTTGTCTAACGCCCTACTTCTATCTTAGACGATGATGTAGGAAATGGAGGAAGTGAAGGACATGATCGGAGCCAAGCGTAGGAGCTTGAAGGAGCTAGATTGATTTATTTAAGTTTTATTTATGGAAATGTAATTTGAGTAGCTAGCTTGTTGGACTGTAATAATTTAGACTACTTGATATGGTTTGGACTTTATTTTGGACATTTTAAATTGAGGTATTTATTAATTAAGTGATGTAATTCCTTGCTATCTACAATTGGTAGGATAGACTCTATTATAATTCCGCATTAAGTTTATATTCCGCAAGCTTACTTTCTACGTGTGAACCGTTCTCATGGACTTAGTTCCACGCACACGTAGGGTTGGCCAGTTAAAGGCTGGGCTTGGAAGCTCGGACTTAGCTCGCATTGTGACGTCTCTCTCTTTTGTCACTCTTTATTTAAAAAAAAAAAAATATACTCTGATTTTCAACGAGTGAAAAGGGGTGGGGCGTTACACCAAGTGAGTCCAAGCTTAATTAAATTAGGGCTAAATTAAGTTGGAAATAGAATCAAGTAATTGAGTTGATTTCAAGAGAGTTAAATGAATTGAATTAAAGAGGTGAGTTGAGTTTAAAAGAGATGAGTTGAATGGAAGTTAATGGGGCTTTGATCTTAAGTGAGTGGAGTGGGAAGGTGGAGAGATGCACCTCACAAGACCAAATCAAGGCTACACATTGGAGTCATGGGAGTTTCATCTCATGGGATGAAACTCCAAAGGAAGCTTTAATGAGGAAGATGAAGAGTTTGTTGTTTCAAAAGACACCTACAAGGCATACACGTTGGATGGAGGGTTTCCATCTTGGTCAAACGATTGGAGTGTTTCATCTCATGGGATGAAACCTCCAAATGGAACATTAGGAAGGGAGGTGAAGGGTCATGGGAGTTACAAAAGGGTATCACCAAAGGATACCACCCTTGGCCGACCCTCATTGATCAACAAAAGAAGTGGAGTTTCATTTCACTCTCTCCCTTGGCCGAACCACCTCTCAAGACAAGAACACTTAGAATATTTTCATCTCATCCTCTCCCTCTCACTCAAGGCCGACCACCTCTCAAGACAAAGGGAGAACACTTAGAGTTGTTATCTTGAATCTTCTTTCTCCCTCTTTCAAATCTATACCTCTTAGCCGAACCAATCCCAGAGATTTTATCAAGATCAATCTCGGCCAAGGATCAAGAAGGAAGGAAAAGATCGGAAGAGCAAGAAGGAGTGAAAGAAACTGGAGGAGTCATGGAATCGGTAAGTACTTGATGAGATTATTAAGTAAGATAGTGTTTCATGTATAAAAACCATTAAGGACAAAGGAAAGGTTGGATGAGGTTCGGCCATGATGTATGGCCAAACCCCATCTATGAATATGAACATGGTTACATGATTTTCAAGAGGAAGTGATGAACCATAGGGTTCGGCCATGTTGTATGGCCGAACCCCATGGAAGGACATTAGTTTCTTTTAATGGATTTGAAGGATGAAAATCATAGTTGTATGTTTATGATTTTAAAAGGTTTTAAAGGGTTTAAATGGATGTATGTATGAGAACCATCAAGGATCAAACCATAGATGTATGATTCTTTTTAAAAGAAAAAAAAGAACCATAGGGTTCGGCCATGTTGTATGGCCAAACCCCATGAAGGGAGGTTATTGATTTTAAAAGGGTTTTTAAGCATGAAAACCATGGAGAAGTATTGAGGTAATTACATGTATCTAGACCATGAAGATGATGGAGAAATGGGTCATCTTAGTAGGTTTTTGAATATGGAAGATGATGTTTTAAAATGGAGGGACCTTGGTTTATGGACTTAAATATTGTAATTAATTTAATGGAGACATGGAAATGAGACATCATGGGTTCGGCCATGGTGTATGGCCGAACCCCATGGACCATTTTTAATGGGCCATTTAGAGATTTAACCATGATTAGAAATCATTAAAGGTTCTATGTTTGTGGATCGGTTATGGACTTAGGCATGTTTAAATGAATGAAATGTTTAGTCATGATCTATGTTATGGACTTAAGTATGGATCGGTAAATTAGGCGATTACCTATGGAAGGAAATAATGGCCAAATGGTAAAATTAAAGGACCATGGGTTCGGCCATGGTGTATGGCCGAACCCCATGGATCATGTTTTGGATTAAGGAATCATGTATGGATCATTTTTGGGACTTAAGTCATATGTAAATAAGTTAAGTAATTAGCCAAGGATAGAATAATGGCAAAGATGTAAATAGGTGAAAATGATGGACCATGGGTTCGGCCATGGTGTATGGCCGCACCCCATGGGGAATGTTTTATGGATTTAGGGTGCTAATAAGGTTAAATGATTAACTTATATGTGTTTGGTTTAATGAATCAAAGATGGCATGAACTTGGACCAACATTGGTTAGAATGATCAAAGATAAAAAAGAGGGACTCAGAACCAAGTAAGTGAGGTTCGGCCATGTTGTATGGCCAAACCCCACTAAGACATATTTATGGACTTAAGTACGGTTGGAAGATAAATGGAACGGTATTTTGATTTATTGATATGTTATAAGGTAACGGGACCTCACAAGGGGTGTACGATAGTGAGCAGTTTCCGAACGAAAATGCAAGGACACTAGTTGGTCATTGGTAGGATTCTTACCTCATTGAAACCATGGGATATGCATGATGATTTAAATTCATATTTTGATGAATTATTTTGTATAAATGATAAGTTTCAAATGTGAGATTTTAATGCTATGATTTGTATTTTCACATAGCATGTTGGCATTTGCATCTCATGCATGGCATGGGAGGGATGAAATGTATCCGAAGACCACACTCCGTCGAGGCATCCGTAAGGCAACTGTGGGGATACCTTGATGAGGAGTTTTCCATCAAGAGGAAGACCTTGATTTGCATGATCCCATCAAGAGGTAACCGGAGACCACGCTTCATCAGGGCGTCCGTAAGGCAACCGCGGAGGATACCTTGATGAGGAGATTCCATCAAGAGGATGTTTTGTGATTGTGATATGGGTGATGGGTGGGACTCATGACATAAGACACCCATAACATGGCATGGCATTGAATCAGCATGATTATGATCTCTATTATCATGCAATGTTTCTAGCTTTTATCTGTATGATTGGATCTCTATTATCATACACTGTTTTGGATACGATGCTTTACAAGTATGGTATGATTTATTATATCTGGATTTTTATACTAACCCATGTGTTTGACCCTATTTGGAATGCCTACTAGGCTAGTTGTTTAACGCCCCACTTCTACCCTAGTTGATGACACAGGGAATGGACGGAACGAAGGACGAGATCGGAGCCAAGCTTAGGAGCTTGGATGTTTTTAGTTTCCTTTTAATTAAGTTATTCATGGACAATGTATTTTGATTAGCTAGTATTGGGAACTGTAATAACGTAGATTATTTGCTATGGTTTGGAATGTTAATTTTGGATATTTTAACGTTTGATAATTATTATTAAGTGATGGACATCCTTGCTATCTAAAATGGAATAGAATTGTTATTCTATTATATTTCTGCATCTATGATTATTCCGCATGTTAACTTGAATACGTGTGAATCATTTTAGTGAACTTGGTCCACGCACACGTATGGTTGGCCAGTTAAAGGTCGGGCTTTAGAAGCTCGGACTTAGCTCGCGTCTTAGTGTAACGCCCGCCCCTTTTCACCGTAAAATCAGAGTACATTTTTTTTTTTAAATGAAAGTGACAAAGGGCGCGGACATCACGACGCGAGTTAAGTCCGAGCTTCTAAAGCCCGGCCCTTAACTGGCCAACCCTACGTATGCGTGGCACGAAGTCCATGGAGAACAGTTCACACGTAGACAGCAACATCAAGGAATAATACAACTATATGCGGAACTAACAATAAGGACTATCCTACAAATTTGAGATCGCAGGGAAGATAACATCCATTTAAAATTACTACAATACCTCAAAATCATAATGTCCATAATATAATCCCAAAACATAGCAAGTAATCTAATTTATTACATTTCCGACAAGCTAAACTATTGCAAATTACATTATCCGAAATAAACATTAGTAACTATCTAGCACGCCTTTCCAAGCTCCTTAGCTTGGCTCCCGTCTCTTCCTCCCGCTTCGCCACCTCCTGTGTCATCAGCTAGGGTAGAAGTAGGGCGTTAGACAACGC
Organism: Chimonanthus salicifolius; assembly: GCA_013350335.1. Taxonomy (NCBI): domain Eukaryota; kingdom Viridiplantae; phylum Streptophyta; class Magnoliopsida; order Laurales; family Calycanthaceae; genus Chimonanthus; species Chimonanthus salicifolius. The sequence continues at coordinate 79,519,503 of CM023532.1, read as the reverse complement.
GCCCAGTAGGACTCCGAGTAGGGCTAGCACATGGATTAGTAATAACAGCATACAGATAATAACCCAATGCAAGCTGATAAACCATCATATAATGAAACTATAAAGTAAATGCCATGTCATGGGTGTCTATGTTATGCATCCCACCCATCATCCAAACCATATAATATCATATCCCTCTTGACGGCACGGCCTCGTCAAAATATACACAATCCCAAATCATCCCCCTGGACGGCAAAACCTCGTCCAGATATAACCAATCACAAATCATCCCCCCTGGACGGCAAAACCTCGTCCTGATATAACCAATCACAAATCATCCCCCTTGATGGAAGAACCATCATCAAGGTATCATAATTACATACAACATCCCTGATAAATCAAATACATTAAAATACCTCCATGTCTGTTTATCGGTCTCCGCGACGGAGCATGGACTCCGGGTTCATTTCACCCTTCCCCTGTCATATCCCTCCCATGCCATGCATGAGATGTAGATGTCATATGCCATGTAATGAATAAAATAACAAACCATGACATTTAAAAATCCCATCAATAATACATATAACTTGATTATAAAAAAAAAAATCAAGAAAAGCCTCAATGATCACATCATAGCTTTAAAACCCATTTATAAACCAATCATATACTTACCAGAATAAATCAAATGAAAGCCCTACATAATACATAATTCAAAACCAATCTTAACCAAACCATATAATTTTCAAAGTAATTCAAAGAAACCATCACTCCATCCATGGCTTACAAAAAGATTAGAATCCTACCGATTACCGATTCACGTCCTTTTTCCGTATTCGTCCGACAATCCGGCTACCGACTCGCGTACCACTCGCGCTATCCGACACCTTATTAAATTACCAAATTAGTCCATATTGTCCCATTTCCAAGCCCATAAACCATATTTTAGTGGTTTCTTCATTTTAGCCAATAATTACCATTTGTGCCACTACCCCTTTACATAACCAATTACACATTCATTCATGCCTATTTAAGCCCAAAATTGATCCACAACCTAAGTCCATTAATGATCCCTAACCATGTTACAAGATCATTAAAAAAAATCAACCCTTAACTTAGCCTCATTTCTATTGATTTAAACACATCATATTTCCAAATTTTAGCCCCTTAGCATTCTCATTTGTGAGACTAAAATGCATCAACCCCAAGCTTAGTTTAATCATTCACAAGGTCATCTTTATGCACCCATTTTCATGTCCAACTCACATGGGGTTCGGCCATGTACCATGGCCGAACCCGCGGTTCTTCAATGTGGCTAATAATTACCATTTTGCCATTCTCTCTTCCATGTTTAATCATTCACCCATCCATGTATATTTTAAGTCTAAATTTATCCATAACTTAAATCCATTAAAGATTCACTAACCATGACCCAACATGAAACAAAATCAGCCACCTAATTTGATCAAATTTCCATCATCTGATCACAAACATGGAACCAACCTTAGCTCATACAATGACCTACAAAATGGGTCATGGGTTCGGCCACATACCATGGCCGAACCCATGATGTCTTGTTCCCCATTTTGCTTGGATCTTTTAACACATTTTAGATCTATCACAAGTCTTCCCATGAGAGGTTTACATCATGCATTTTAAATCACCATTCCATTGCATTTTTCATCATACAACCATTTAAAACATTACTCCCATGCATTCATTAAAGCCCTAATTCATTAATCAAGAACCCACATTGCTTTCCATTCTTAAAACCCTAAGTAATTTAAACCAACCACCAATTCACCCACCATGGGGTTCGGCCATACTATATGGCCGAACCCTATGGCCCATGATTCTTATTTCCAAGTACCCAATTCCATGTTCAATTTAATCAATCACACAATGCACACAATATATTTCTCCAATTTCTTACCCTAACCCTAATTCACCCATTTGGGGTTTTCTCCATCTTCCACCCTTCCATTTAATGCATCTAAATTCCATAGTATAAAATCACCTATCCACCATTAATTTCACAAAAATAATTTCCATTTCTTAAACCCTAAAATCCAAAATTATTTTATTTAAGAAATACTCACTATCCGACGTCTCCTCCGATTTCCGCCGCTCCCGTCGATCTCCTTAGCCTCCTCTCTCCTTCCTCTTGATCTTTGATAGGTCAAGACTCTTGATTAATGGTGGCAACACCCAACCCTAGAATCAGCCATAGTAGGGTTTGTGTGAGAGAGAGAGAGAGAGAAATCATGAGAGGAGAGATGTTAAACCCTAACCTTAGAGTGATTTCCCTCCAATTTCCACTTCTTTCTTCTCTCCTTCTCTTCTCTTCTCCTTAACTCTCTTCCTCTCCTTCCTTAGAGCATGGGACGGAAATGGAGAATGGGAGGGATGGAGTTTGTGAAGAAAAGATGAGAATGAGATAACCAATAAGACTTATCTCCATTTTTCACTTTAATTTAATGATCCCACCAACCTTAAGATATTTTATTTGCTTTATGGTGGTGGTTATCCAAACCACCACCCAAGCCCAACGTTTTTAACATTTTGAGGTGGGGTAGCTTGGTCTCCATTTGACCAATCTAACCCCATGTAGCCACCAACTTATTAATTTAAGTATTTAATTAATTTGATAATTAACTTAGGTTAATTCATTTTTATTTAACCTAATTCCCATTATTCCACCCATGGTTGACCAAGTCAACCATGGTGGCCGGCCCCACCAATCATTGGTCCACATGCCACCTCATTTGATGAGGTGGAGGTGGGTCCCAATTGGCCATGTCACTTAGGCCTAATTAATACTAACTTAGGTGATTGAAAATCAATTCAACCCACTTCCCTTATTGGATCACCATTGGGCCCATGGCCCAATTAAGTTCTCTTCTATCCATTTACCTTAGAGTTTGCATTATTTTGACCCATTAAGTCCCAAATGGGTATTGGGCCCAATTTGACTATCCTTGGTCCAATTTGACCATCATTGACCATTAAGATAAATTAAATCCAATACATAACCCATTGGGCCCTAGTTGGGCCTTTGTCCACATTTTGATCCATTTACTATCTATTCCATCCAATTTCCAATTTCCACCATAAAAGAATAAATAATAACACATATATATTACTTTACAACTTCCGGGCCATTATATCAACCATTATTGACCAATTAAATGAATTTCATCCAACCCATGGTCCATTGGACCATACTTGGGCCTTTGCCCGAATTTTGATTCACTTAACATTTATTCCACTAAAATTCTCAATTTCCATCATTAAAATAAATAATAACCACAGATATACTGATTCACAAATTCCGGGTCATTACACTTAGCATCCCGCTCTCTTTCACTCTTTTATTTAAAAAAAAAAAAATAGACTCTGATTTTCGACGAGTGAAAAAGGGCGGGCCGTTACATGTCATTGACACCCATGACATGACACATGTGAGCATGATTATGATATGGATATCATGCATTGTTTTTACTACTTATGAGATGTTTTGCAAATATGATATCATGTATCTATTTTAATTTATATTACTCCTATGTGTACCATAACCCTGCTGGGCATGTTGATTGATGCCCTACTTCTACCTTATAGATGATGGAACATGGAATGACAAGGAAACAGACATGAGACATGAAGGGAGCCAAGCCTAGGAGCTTGGAATGAATGAAGTTTAATTTACTTGGTTTTGATGTTTATGATGTATTGGGAGGACTGATATTTGGATTGTAATAACTTAGAAACTATTTGCTATGGTTGATTATCTTTAAATTTTAATTGGAATTGGATGGTGATTTGTTTTCCTTGCTTAATGATGACATGATTATGGATAGCATCTTATCCAGATATATATTATTCCGAAAGTATTCAGAAAACGTGTGAAATGTTTAAGTGGACTTAGTCCATGCACACGGGGGCCGGATTAATTTACTTTGATGAGAATCATACTGTAAGCATTCAATCTAAGAACAACACTTGATGAGAAAAACAACAGCAAGGGAAGGACAATCACAGTAAAATTGTAGATTTATCAAACATAGCGAAATAGGACGTCTCTCCCCAGAACAAGAAACATTATGATTTTCCCAAAATGAGAAACACTATACGATACATTAGGAAAATTCCCCAAAAACAATAAATAGAAGATGATGATTAGGCAATTTCCCCAAGTATGTGAACATAAGATCTTATGAGAAAACTAAGTCAATCAATGTTTCGATGACTTAGGAAAATGCCACCAAGAAGAAGAAATACCTGACAAAACTCACATCAGGAAGAGGGACAAGACAGTGTGAACATTCCTGAGGTACCTCCAGAGCTGCAAAGCCTAGTACAAGCAATAGTGACCTCTGTTCTACAGCAACATCAGAACGGCAATGGAGGTACTACTTCCAATGAATCGTAAGACCGAAACATGGGCAGAGATTTCCAACAACATCGTCCAATTTATTTCAAAGGGAAAGAGGGACCCACGAGAGCAGAAAATTGGATTGAAAACATCACAAAGATCTTGAAACTACTTAAAATCGCCAGTGATGAGGACATAATACTACTAGCTACTTCACAATTGGTAGACGATGCTGGAAAATGGTGGAAAGTCATAGAACGTCAACAAGCGCAGATTCCAAAGGGGATAGAACAAAGATGACTTGGGATCAGTTCGCTGGGATGTTTCTGGATCATCACTTTCCAAAGGAAGAGAAAGAGCGTCAGACACATGCGTTCATATCTTTGGTCCAGAGTACCATGACTGTTGCAGATTATTATCAAGAATTCCTCCGTCTATCATGTTATGCTTTATACATGGTGGACAAGGAATATAACAAGGCTCAAAAGTTTGAATGAGGCCTGCAACCTAGCATAAGAGCCAAAGTCACTATTTTCAAGTCAACTACTTTGGCAGAAGTGGTTAGTCGAGCTAGCATAGCCGAACAAGAGCTGATGGAGACAGTCAGATTTGTGGATGACCAACGAGGTCAGAGTGGGGAAGTATTTTCTACCCCCACAAGAGATTCAGACCCAACTTTGGGAGACCCTCAACCTCTACTGTTTCCACTGGAGGTTTTCATCCTAATCAGCCCTCCACATCAGGACCAGTCTCTCAGGCTCCTCGAGGTGTTAACACCTGTTATCTGTGTGGCCAGCAGGAATATTTCAAGAGGGAGTGTCCGAAGAACACTAGACCTTCTCACTCCAGGGGTTCTTTTCTTCCTCCAGCTCAACCAGCTCAGTCACAAGCATCTAGAGCAAATAACCAGACAAGACAGGCACCCATTCCTACAGAATCTGGACGGCTATATACTTTGGTTCCTTCTCCAGAGACAGTGGATCATTCGATGATTCAAGGTATGGCAGTAGTTGGTAGTTCTCATGCTTTTGCATTATTTGATTCAGGAGCATCCCACTCCTTTATATCTGCTACCTTCATATCTGCTACTTGTACCTTAGTAGAACAACTGTCCACTGCACTTACTATTGTATCCCCTATTGGTGACACATCACTGGGTCTAATCTGCACCTCTGTAGAAACTGAACTTGCTGAGTTCATATTACAATTCAACTATCTGGTACTCGAGATGACAGAATACGACATCATATTTGGCATGGATTGGTTGGCTACCTTCTAAGCCGGCATTGACTGTCATCTTCGTAGGGTGATATTTTGGCCACCTGAGGGAAAACGGTTTATAGTACATGCCAACTGACAGAGCATTCCTGTGACCAGGAGATTACAAGAAGAAATGAACCATCTTGTAATGAACAACATCAAACTAGACAAGGGGCCAATGGCTGAACTACCTGCAGTAGTGAAAGACTATGCAAGGGTATTTCCAACAAAACTCCTTGGTTTGCCTCCAAAAAGGGAGATTGACTTCGAGATTAAACTTTATTCTGGCACTACTCCTGTATCATGGCCTCATTACTGGATGGCCCCAGTAAAGATGACTGAGCTGAAGAAACAAATTGATGAGTTGCTCAGACTAGGATGCATCCGGCACAGCACCTCATCCTGGAAAGTACCAGTATTATTCGTAAAGAAGAAAGATGGTACTCTTCGGAAGTGTATGGATTACAGGAAGTTGAATCAGCTGACTGTCAGGAACAAGTACCCTCTACCTAGAATTGATGATCTGTTCGATCAGCTCAGAGGCTCAAGCCATTTCTCCAAAATTGATATTATGTCAGGCTACCATCAAATCCATGTTAAGGATGAGGACTAGAGAAGACGGCTTTCAGAACTCGGTATGGACTGTATGAATATGTGGTCATGCCTTTTGGACTCACCAATGCACCAATCGTGCTCATGGATCTGATGAACATAATATTTCGTCCTTATCTGGATAAGTTCGTAATTGTCTTCATTGACGATATCATGATTTATTCCACCAGTCGGGAGGAGCATGCTGAGCATCTGAGAATAGTCCTGGACACCCTGAAGAATAATCAGTTATATGCCAAAGAAAGCAAGTGCGAGTTCTGGCTATCTAAGGTCAACTTGTTAGGACATGTCATGTCAGCAGAAGGAATAAACGTGGACCCGGCTAAAGTGGCAGCAGTTAGAGACTGGAAAGCTCCGAAGAATGTGACCGAAATCCACAGCTTTTTGGGACTGGTTGGCTACTATTGGAAATTTATTATGGACTTCTCCAAGATTGCGGCTCTACATACCCGACTAACTTAAAAAGGAGTCAAATTTGAATGGTCAAATGTGTGCAATTGAAGATTTGAGGATCTGAAACAGAAGCTTACCACTGCTCCCATCCTGATTTTGCCGGAAAGAGGCAAGGGTTATGAAGTATATTGTGATGTTTCAGAATAAGGACTTGGGTGCTCTCTCACTCAAAGTCATCATGTAGTGGCATATGGTTCAAGGCAACTAAAAATCCATGAATGCAACTATCCCACTCATGATCTGGAATTAGCTGTAGTGATCTTCGCTCTCAAAAGCTGGAGACACTATTTGTATGGTGAGAATTTTGAAGTATTTTCAGACCATAAGAGCTTAAAGTATCTATTCAATCAAAAGGAAATCAATTTGAGACAGCGCAGATGGATGGAATGTCTGTAAGATTATGAGTTTGCACTACGATATCATCTAGGCAAGGCGAACAAAGTGGTAGATGCCCTTAGTCGCATTTCACATGCAACTGTGGCCAGTCTAATTATGAAAGAATGGAAAATGCTGACGACCATCTGAGAGTTCAATTTGTACATCAAAGACCATGGGAGCATGTATAATCTGATGGTACCTTCCAATATGGTTTCCAAGATTGAACAAGAGCAGTGGAGAGGTCATACCTGAAAGGAAATTGAAACTGGAGAGGTCATATTTGAATGGGAATTACGAACTGGACAAGGGCTCTTATTCCTAGCAAGACATATGTGCCTCAAAGTTGCAGAAGGGAGTTGTTGATCGAAGTTCATCAATCAAAACTCTCTATTCATCTGGGTACCACCAAAATGTACCATGATCTGAAAATACATTATTGGTGGCATGGACTCAAAAAAGACGTGGCTGACTTTGTCTCTCACTGCCTTACTTGTTAACTAGTCAAGACAGAACATCAAAAGTCGCCAGGACTGCTCAAACCCCTACCTGTGCCTGAATGGAAATGGGAACATATTTCCATGGACTTTGTGACAGGACTGCCAAGGTCTTCAAAGGGTAACGATGCAATCTGGGTTGTGGTGGACTGTCTGATCAAATCTGCACATTTTCTCCCAATCAAGAAGACAGACTCATCTGAGACTTTGGGACGGCGGTATATCAAGGACATCATCAGGCTACATGGTATCCCCATGACTATTGTGTCCGACAGAGATGGCAGATTCACTGGCAAGGTGTGGCAGAGCATGTAGTCGGCTTTGGGAACAAGTTTATTAATCAGCACAGCTTTCATCCATAGACTGACGGTCAGTTAGAGAGAACAATACAAACATTGGAAGTTATGCTGAGAGCCTGCATGTTAGATTTGAAGGGTGTTTAGGAAGATCATCTACCACTGGTTGAGTTCTCATACTACAACAGTTGCTAGGCAAGCCTCAAGATGGCTCCATTTGAAGCATTGTATGGTAGACCCCGTAGATCACCAATGTGTTGGACAGAGGTTGGTGAGCCGGCACTTATTGGACCTGATCTAGTTGCACAAACCACAGAACAGATCAAGGTGATACGACAACATCTGTTTACAACGCAGAGTCGTTAGAAGAGCTACGCTGACTAAATGAGAAGATTTCTTGAGTTTGAAGTGGGAGATCTAGTGTTCTTGAAGGTCTCTCCACGAAAGGGACACATGAGATTTAGAAAGAAAGGGAAGCTGTCACCTAGATTTATGGGACACTTTCCAATCCATGAGAGGGTGGGGAAAGTGGCCTATCGTCTGATACTCCCTCCACTGTTGTCAGGACTGGATGATGTATTTCATGTTTCCAAGCTAAGGAAGTACAACCCTGACCCATCGTACGTGTTGAATGTGCAAGACATAAAAGAGACGTATCTTACGTTGAAAGGCCTGTCAAAGTGATTGAGACGGAACAAAGGGTGTTAAGGAACCGAGCAATTTCGTTCGTCAAGGTGGTATGGGACCGACACGGTAATGAGGAAAGCACCTGGGAACTTGAGTTAGAAATGAGAGCAGCTCATCTTGAGCTATTTGTATAATCTGTTTGAAACCCTACTTCGCTCGATTTTCGGAATGAAAATTTCAAAAAAGAAGGTAATATTGTAACACCCTGGATTTTCCTTACTTATGAATATATTGGAATAGTCCATTTGATTTGCGAATTAATGGAATTTGAGATTTAAAAAGTAGAAATTGACATTAGATGGGCAAGAAATGGGTCAATTACCCAATTAAGACCCAATGGATCATGGGTGAGCTTGATTTTAAAGTAATTGGGTAAGTTTGAAGTAAATCGGTCAATTACCCAATTAAGGCCCAATTGATCATAGATGAGCTTAATTTTAAAGTAATTGGGTAAGTTTGAAGTAAATCGGTCAATTACCCAATTAAGGCCCAATTGATCATAGATGAGCTTAATTTTAAAGTAATTGGGTAAGTTTAATTAAACTATCTGAATTGAATAATTAATGTGTTTAATATATTAAAATCCAACTCATCAAGTGAGGTGGCATGTGAGTGATGTGGTATTGCCATGTGGCATGCATGTCATCACATGGAGGCCAATTAAGCAAGGTGCGACATCATCGAGTGACATGGCCAATGTGGCCATGTCGTGGTTAACTTGGTCAACCACAAGTTAGTTCAATTGAGTTAAGGTGTGTTGAGTTGGGTAGATGAAGGGTTTTCATCTCAAGAGGCATGAAGCCAAGGGTCTCCTTGGTTAAGCCAAGGGACTCATTGGTTAGACAAACCATTATGAGAGGGAATGAAGAGCTCAAGGTTCTTACATAAAAACACAAACCAAGGGGCACTCCACACCCATTGGCGGACTCCTCCACACCTTGAGCAAAGGATTTCCCTCTCCTCTCCTCTCTCTTTCTCTCTCTTTTTCTCTCTCTCTCTCTCACCTACACCTCTATACTTGGAATATTGTTGAAGAACAAAGAAAGAGAAAAAAAGGATTAAGGAAGGAAATACAGATCAAAAAGAAAAGAATGAGACAAAAAGGAAGGTATGTTTTAAAGTTTAACAATATGGGAATAAGTCTAAAGAAACCATAGATTTGGCCATGGGTGGCCGAACCTATGGATTCCATAATTGGTTAGAATGGATGGCCAAATTATTATAAGGCCATGGAGTTGGAAATCCATCCAAGAAATGGTAATGGGTTGAAACAAAAGTAAGGTGATATTCGAATCCATGATATGATACTAGGAATTGAATGAATTATGGAAAAGACCCTAGCCGTGGCTAGTGGGTAGAGTAAATTCACTAACAGATGTGTGGAAGATGAAATCCATGTTTAAAAATGATAAGGAATGGATTTCATAAAGAAGGGCCTAACCATGCATGCAAACAGAGAAATTTGACAACGAAGTCAGTCGACTGAAAGGGTGCTGGCTGAGCACACAAGGGTAATCTGGGTGTTTCAGCCTACTAAATCTAATGATTCAGTCGACTGAACGTAGACTGGCCGAGCACATAAGGGATATCTTGGTGTTTCAGCCAGCTGAATCCTATGATTCAGTCCGCTGAAAGTACACTGGTTAAGTACAGATGGGGTCTACTGGTATTTCAGCCGACTGAATCTGTGATTCAGTCGACTGAACGAATACATACCAAACAAGTAAGTGATCTAGTGTGTTTCAGCCGACTGAATCTTATGATTTAGTCGACTGAAGGTATACTTACCAAACACATTGATTCAGTCGATTAAATGTATACTGGCCGAAAACACAAATGATCTGATCCAAAGTCAGCCGACTGAATCTGTGATTCAGTCGACTGAAAGTGTACTGACCGAGAACATAGAGGATTTGACCCAAAGTCAGCCGACTGAAAGATTATGCGTCAAGTTTATACAGTACCTAGTTGTGTTTCAGCCGACTGAATATTGTCATTCAGTCGAACAAAAGTTGGCTGATAAAACACAGATGGTAAGTAGGTGTGACTCAGTTGAATTTGATAAAGTAAAGAGGTTCGGAAGAGGATTTCAATTCATTTTCATGCAATTGCTAGCGTTGCTCTTGCAAAAGAAGAAAAGGACAGTATATCGGACATTGGTAGGATTCCTACCTTATTGAGACACTGTGGATTATATATGACACTGGTTTTTATTCCAAATATGATGTTTACTTTGGTTAAACAAATAGTATATGTTTATGAACTGATTTTCAATAATATTATGTAATTTGAAATGAAATGGCATTCTTGCATACATTATCTCATGCATGGCATGAGAGGGAATACATGTGACCAGCAAGCCAAGTTATGAGCGGTCCGGACATGACTTGGGCATGAGACTAGCTTGTATGAAGCTATGCGAACTGCTAAGAATTTGCCCTTGTCCGGGTTGCTAAAAATGGGTACGGCATAATTTGGGCCAAAGAGCTCCTGGGTAGGCAGTCCCAAAACCTTGCGTAGAGAGAGGAGTCCACACTCCAATGATAGTCTCAGTTAATAATTTGTGGGGAGGTATACAGTGACCTGGTGGTGCCATCACAAAACACTGCGGACGTAATTGGCCAAGGGAACACCTTGATATGGCGATTTATCAAGGAAACTATTTATATATGATGTGATTGGAAATGGAAATTGGTTGAAAGATCATTTGGCATTGATACCCATGATATGACACATATGTAAACATGATTATGATATGGACATCATGCATTGTTTTTACTACTTATGAGATGTTTTACAAATATGATATGATGTACCTATTTTGATTTATATTACTCCTATGTGTACCATAACCCTACTTGGAATACCTACTGGGCATGTTGATTGATGCCCTACTTCTACCCTATAGATGATGGAACAGGGAATGACAAGGAAACAGACATGAGACATGAAGGGAGCCAAGCGTTGGAGCTTGGATTGAATGAAGTTTAATTTACTTGGTTTTGATGTTTATGATGTATTGGGAGGATTGATATTTTGGATTGTAATAACTTAGAAACTATTTGCAATGGTTTGATTATCTTTAAGTTTTAATTGGAATTGAATGGTGATTTGTTTTTCTTGCTTAATGATGACATGATTATGGATAGCATCTTATCCATATATATATATTATTCCATAAGTATTCAAAAAACGTGTGAAATGTTTAAGTGGACTTAGTCCATGTACACGTAAAGGTGGCCAGTTAAGAGCCGGGTTTTGAAAACTCGAACTTAACTTGCGTCGTGACGTCCCGCTCTCTCTCACTCATTTAAAAAAAACAGTATACTCTGATTTGTGACGAGTAAAAAAGGGCGGGGCATTACATTTCCTAGCCACCAACACTACCCATAGCATATCTAAGCTACCAGTGATGAGAAGATTTTCTCTCCCAATCTTCTTGAGTTTGATTTCCGAAACTCCAAGCATAGACATTCCCCTATGTCCATTGGCTTCTTCCTATTTCTCCTCTTCATGGCTCTCTCTTTCTAGAGGCCCAAGCACTTAGGGTTCTTCCAATCTTACCAATTATTCCCGTTAATTGACTTTGATGTCTTACAACTTCTACTAATTTCTCTCCCATTTTTTCATACAATTGACAAAGGTTTAGTAGGCAGACATTGAGTTCCCCTTCATTTTGAAGGGATTGCATTTAGTGCTTACATGCTCTAACTCATGGTTCTCCCCCATTGTCCAACGCATACTTCTTGTGCATCCAAATTTATCTGTCCTTGCACAAGCTAAAATCCAACTTAGCTGATTTCTTCCATAGATCAAGCTAATTTTCCTAGCTTCTCTTGATTCTACACCCCCAATCGTCATGCTAATTTTCTAGCATCTTCGACTCATCTCCCCATACACTTAGTTGCTTCTAAGTTCATTTTTCATCAAGTTTCCTTTCAAGCCTACATCCTCCTTCCTCTCTCCACTGTCATAACCAGTGACAGATGCTAAACAACACATATTTTGTGCTCCCCCAAACTCCGAGGATGTGTGCAACATCACAGCCCGATCCCTATCTCCCTAACATGCCAATATAAAACCAACTCATCACATCCTGCAAGTTAGTCTATTTAACAAAATCCATGTTAATAATAGACAAGAGATAGAAGGCATTCAAACACACTAATACACACATCACACTAAATCAAATCATATCATTTCATTAATAAACAAAATGTGCATTGAGTACATATGGTTTAAGAAGGGGGCATCATTGATGCTTAGACAAAATATCAAAACATATAATTTTTCAAAACAGAGAACATGAAAAATTATCCTAAGCAGAGCCATCCTTAGGAGGTGTTGGAGGAGAAAGGGATTGAGAATCTAGAACTTTGCTATTAGATCTACTAGAGGAGTTAGTAGAGACTAGTTCATGGATAGACAACTTGATGTCATCTAGACTTCTTTCAAGGTAGTCCATTCTCCTTTCAAGTCTGAAGATCCTTCAGCCCAGATTGACATTTTTTTAAGAGGGGTATTTGTATTCTTCTTCCTTAATGTCTCTCCAAAAGTCCAAAGAACGATGACTTTCTTCCTCATTGTTGTTATCAGTGATAACGACATGGTCTTTGTTACTAGTTCTGAGACCATTCTGTTTTTTCTGCATCTTTTCTCATTCTTTCACGTCGTTCTTCGACGAAGATGACATCTTTGTCAATAATGGGGTCTTCTTCAACCTTTGGTTGGGTTTCCTGACCAGACACAGGATTTCCAGAGCTAGAGCCAGGGCAAGATTGACTGGCCGATCTTTTCGTTCTTTTGGGCCACCGACTAGTTTCTCCACCTTTTACAAAGGTCTGATGGCGTGTCTGGGTTGCCATCTTTCTGAGCATGGTTCTTCCAAGAGGAGATCCTCAAATAGTATCTTGGAGGTGGATGAGGTGAAGACTGAGCCTAACCTGATCTAGGAGAATCACAAAAACCGTTTTAGGCTTCTAGAGACAGGATGAACAAAAACCATATGGTTTTCTAGCGAGACATCACTCTGAGAGGTCCTATCGACTAGTCTAGGTCACAAGGGTAAAAATGGAAATCACTATGGCTTTCGCGGGAGGGAGAACGATAAATTCGAATGAATTGTCACTTTCACAGAAAGGGTCCCTTTTAATTTAAACATTCCGTCTCACCGACATGTCGTTTCCATCGACAAGTCGAACCGTTCGACAATTTTAGCCCTTTTTAACAGTGCTCGATTTAGCACAATACTGACATGTCTGTCACACTGACTGGTCTATTCACCGAAATGTCGACTATACCGAGAGGTTTAGATGGCGGAGCTTTCATTTGTGCAACTAGATGAACTCTTATTCTGAGCATGGCATGCACAGATCTATTCCAATATGATAAAACACAGAGCAGCAAATAATTCATCAAATCATTAACATATGCACAAGATAAAATATTCACATTTCATTACACATAAAGTTCAAAATACTTTGAATGGAATGTATTGCTTTACATATAGAATATGTACTATAGCCAGGAAGAGTACATTCTAGACTTGTAGTTAACCAATTTTTCTCTCCTCATGTCACAACACTTTTCTGCTATTTGAATTCACATGGTCTCTTGTAAGTCTATTTGTAGTGGTCTAAGATATGGAAGTGAATCTTAAACCATAACAAAACATGATGGTGGTCTATCTCCTAGGTACAAAGATTGTGGCATTTGGTGTTGCATACACACCCCTATGATCGTATCTTTGATGACTAAACTTTGGATCCATCAACTCATTTAAGATATAATTCATTTATCTCAACAAAGAGTCTTGCCTTGTGTCCACCTTCCTTAGGTTTATTTTAAGGTTAGGTGTTGGTGGATGTCTTTTAGGCATAGGCTTTACTAGATTGTGCCTTTTAGTTTGTGCTTGCCTATCCAAGTATCTTTTCCAATAGTAATAATTTGTTTTGAAATGCCCAACCTTATGACAGAAATAACACTTTCCCGTTGAAGGGTGAGAGACACTTGTTTTTCCAAACACCCCATTGGTTCATAGGTTCTTTGGTGGATGAGGCACCAAGACTAGACATATCACCATATCTTTTACCCGAAACTAGGAGCCTTTTAAGATTTTCATCTCCTTGGGTAAATTTATCTTGGAATTTTTCTTTATAAATTTTTAATTCTTTAACTTCCAAAGATAGTTTTTTAACATTCTCTTCAAGAAAGTTATTGTGATGCCACAAATGCTTGACATCCTTGAAATGTATACTTATCTCTTCTTGAAGGTTTTAATTACTCTCTTTTAGTTTTGAGTTTTCATTGTCAGAGAGTTCCAGCTTAGAGGTTAGGAGAGATTTCTCAGTTTTTAAATCTTCCACTTGATTAGAGAGATTAAGGTTTTCATTTTTAACCTTGTTTAGTTCTTAGCCAACCTCTCACTTTCAAGGAACATGTCACTGTAAAAGGCTTGAAGATTTTCATCATCTCCACTCTCATCATCCTCCATTACAACTGTGAGATTTTCTTGAACACTAATAATCGAGACTAGGAGACATTTTGATACACCAACTTGAGTCTCTTCATCGGAATCACTCATTGATTCAGAGGTTTCCACATGGGTTATACTCACATTCATTGTAACGCCCCGCCCTCTCCGAGAAATCAGAGTCTAATTTCTTTTTTTAAAATAATAATAAAACATCGAAAGAGAGCGGGCGGCATCACGACGCGAGTTAAGTTCAGACTACTCAAGTCTGAACCTTAACTGGCCACCCATGTGTACATGGACTAGACCATGATAATGAATCACACATGGAACTAACAACAACATGCGGAATAAACTAGATTAACTGCGGAAATAATATGAAAAGATAGCAAGTAACAATCCCAAATGATAATTAAGATAAACAACCATCCATACTTAATAGTCTAATCAAACCATAGCAAATATTAACTTATTACATGTCCATCAAAATATAATTCAAATGACAATAAATAGCTTATCATTCAAGCACTTAGGCTTGGCTCCCCTCCCGGTCATCGACCTTCTCTTTCCCTTTCCTTGTACCTGCATTCTCCTCTGAGGATAGAATTAGGGCGTTAGATCAACGCGCCCAGTAGGTTCCCGAATTAGGGCTACCACATGTTAGCATATAAAATGTAACGCCCCGCCCTTTTTCACCCGTTTTCCGAAAATCAGAGTCTATTTTTTTTTTTTTTGAAATAGAAGAGTGAGAGAGGGCGCGGACGCCACGACGCGAGTTAAGTCCGAGCTTCTAAAGCCTGACCCTTAACTGGCCAACCCCGCACGTGCGTGGAACTAAGTCCACAAGAATGGTTCACCGCGTGGGAAGTAAGCTCGCGGATTATAGTTATTGCGGAACATGATAATAGAGTCTATCCTACCGGTTTTTAGATAGAAGGGAAGATACAACATTGAATTTACCAAATGCCCCTATGTTCATGATCACATCACAAATGTATCGTCCATAAGTAACGTCCAAACCATCGCAAGAAATGTAAATTTATACAACCCGACAAGCTAAGTTACTTTTAAAATTACATCTCCAAAATGTAAACATAATATAAACTAGGACTACGCTTTCCAAGCTCCTAAGCTTGGCCTCCGGTATTTCCACCGCTTCCTGCCTCTCCTGCGTCATCAGCTAGGGTAGAAGTAGGGCGTTAGTCAACCCGCCCAGTAGGACTCCGAGTAGGGCTAGCACATGGATTAGTGATACACACATACCGATAACATAAAATACAACAAAATAAGCATGGGATGAATGCTATGTCATGGGTTCTTATGTCATGTGTCCCACCCATTGTCCGTGTGATCATACAATATCCTGTTCCCCATGTTTGCTTCTCGGTCGCCCCGACGGAGCATGGACTCCGGTTATAGCATAAGAGCTATCCCCATGTCTGATTCTCGGTTCGCCCCGACGGAGCATGGACTCCGGTTATAACCCTCAGGCAATCCCCGTGTCTGATTCTCGGTCGCCCCGACGGAGCATGGACTCCGGTTTGTTTATTTTTTCTGCCCATGCCATGCATGAGATGTAGTGCATTATGCTATGTAATATATATGTATCCCATATACTTAACATATCGTACATAGTCATATAATGCATAATATTAAAATATAACCATATGCTTCATAACTTAAAATTCATCATAAGATAAATCATAATCATAAATCCATCATACCATATGCTTCATAACTTAAAATTCATTATAAGATAAATCATAATCATAAATCCATCATAAGCCAAATCAAATAATTTAAAACACCCATCACGTATCCATCGCTTACAAAAAGGTAGGAATCCTACCGAATACCGTGTAGCGTTCCGTTACGCTTCCCCGTTCGATAATCCGGTCGCCGATCGCGTACCGTTTGCGACCCCCGATACCTTATTACATTTACTGAATTAGTCCATACATCACCCATGATTAAGTCCCTAACTTAGCCCATTATCCATGGGTTTTAGACTCATACATAAATCCAATTTTGGCCAAACTTAAAATTCCGATTTGCGAGCCTAAAACGCAGCAACTATCCGCTTCCTTTATTCATTCATATATATCCATTCTCATGTCCAATCCCCATACATGGCCGAACCCATGGTTCTTCAATGTGGCACTTATTTACCGTTTTGCCACTTTCTCTTCCATGTTTAATATTCACCCCTTCATGTATATTTTAAGTCTAGATTTCATCCCTAACTTAGACTTATTTATGATTCCATATCATATCCAAATTCAGCCACCCATTACTTAATTTTTTTGAAAAAACATTTAGCCCCATATAACCTTTCACATTTGGCCCTAAAGGTGGCCACAATCATGACCTCCAAATGGGTCATGGTTCACTTTTATTGGTGCCATTTTCAAAGACTCATATTTTGTCCCAAAAATAATCCATTTCAAAAATCACAAATCTTCATTCATTTTGGCCCTTTAAAACAACCTCCTAGGCATTGATACATGCATTAACCTTAGCCTAAAATTGATCAAAATTTGGGTCATGGGTTCGGCCATACATCATGGCCGAACCCATGATGTTCCTTTCCCCATCCTTCTTGGTTTCAATTACCCATTAAACATACCTCCAATGAAACTTAAATCATCCATTTTAATCACTATCTTTATTCCATTTAAACATCACATATCATACTTGTAACATCCATCTAAATTTCATCATTAACTTAACTTAATTCCCATTTTGTTTAACCACATAACTTAGCCCATGAATGACCTAAAACATGGGTCATGGGTTCGGCCATACACCATGGCCGAACCCATGATGCCTTTCCCTCATTTTTAACTTGGGTCCTTTAATCACATTTAAAGTCCATTAAAACCACCAACATTTCCTCATGATTTTCTCATTTTAACAATCCTTTAAAAACACCTATTTTAATCATTTGAAAACTAATTTTCATTAACCATTCTCCATACTTCTAATCTTATAAAAATTCTAAAATATCATCCATGGATTCCATCATAAAACTTTTTTTTTTTTTTCAAAAATTGCCTACATTTAATCCTTTAAATCCTTGAAACCCTAAACCATTCTCCAACTTTTTATTTCTTATAAAACCCTAATTAAGATGCATAATATTAAAATATAATCCAAATTAAAATCATCCTCATTTACCATGGGGTTCGGCCATGCTACATGGCAGAACCCTATGGTCCATCCATTCATTAAAATTTCCATATTCTCCATGCTTTAATACACCTTAGAATTCCAAAAATTTGAAATCATAAATCACTAATGTTTACTCATTTAAAAAACCTAAAGCTCATTAGCCATTCTCCAAAATTTTAAACCTTAACATCTTAATAAATTCATCCCACATTGGCCATGGGGTTTGGCCATGCTACATGGCCGAACCCTAAGGTCCATTCAATCCATTAAAACTTCCATCTTTTCCATACTTAATCCATTCATTTCATTTTTTTCTTAGACCATGTCTTCCATTTCTTTGCCTTCCATTTGATGGATTTTAGATCCATTCCATAGCCTAAAATAATTTGGCCACCATCATATGGCAAGGATGGATTTTAAAATTAAAAACCCTAAATAATAAATTTCTTGTTTAGAACATACTTACTATCCGACGACTCCTCCGGTCTTTGTCGCTCCCGTCAACTTCCTTGGCCTCTTTTCTCCTTCTTCTTGATCTTTGATCGGCTAGATGTGCTTGATCAATGGTGGGACATGCTTGGATCGGCTAAGGTAGAGTTAGGTTTGGGAGGGGGGAAGAGGGGATGATGATGAAAAACAAGATCTAAGCCTTTGATCTTGAGGGGATGGACCAAGACTTGTTCTCTCTTCTCTTTTCTTCTCTTCTTCTTCTAAGTTCTCTTCTCTTTTCTTTTGGCAAGGTGGAGAGACGTTTTTTTTTTCTTGGTGTGTGAGGTGAAGAGGGAGAGAGAGGAATGAGATCAAAAGTTCCCCTCCTTTGGTTGACCCAACCATACTCCATCATCATCATTTCCCCCACCAACCCAAGTATGGCCTCCCTTGACCTTGGTGGTGGTGGTTGAGACCAACCACCACCAAGCCAACGATTTTGGTGTTTGCACATGGGTGGTTTGAGTCTTCCAACCTTGACCATTTGACCCACTCATGGCTAGGTATGGGTCACCATGTTTGGAGTGGTGGTGGTTGGGATAAAACCACCACCCTAAGTCCATGGTAATTTTGTGTTTTTTCTTAGGTGGTTTGTGTTTCTTAGAGTGGTTTTGGTCTAGATAAAACCATCATTTGACTTCTTCCATTGACCCAAAGTTGACCAATCTAATTAGTTTAATTAATTGGATCCTTTAGGTTAATTAATTCTTATCTAATTTAATTTCATTAATTTATTCTCTAAGAAATCCACCCATGGTTGACCAAGTCAACCATGGTGGACGGCCCCCACCTATACCTACCCCCACCCGCCACCTCACCTGATGAGGTGGAGGTGGGCCCCACTGGCCATGTTATTGATTTTAACTTACATCCTTTTCCAATAATTTTAATCAATTTAATTCACCTTAGTCCTCTCAATTTATCCATGGTTGACCAAGTCAACCATGATGGTTGGCCCCACTTTTCCTTGGTCCACACCGCCACCTCAATGGGTGGAGGTGGAGGTGGGCCCCCTTGGCCATGTTGCCTTTGTAGTGGCCCGGAATTTTTAAATTAATATAAATGGGGATATTATTTATTTTAGTGATGGAAATTAGAAAATTTGCGGATTAGATGGTAAATGGACCAAAGTTTGGGCAAAGGCCCAAGTATGGCCCAATGGATTATGGAGTTGATTTAAATTCATTTAAAGGGGCAATGAGGGTTAAAAGGGTCAAGAATGGTCAAATTGGGTCAAATACCCATTTGGGACCCAATGGGTCAAGATGGTTAAGCTCTAAGGTAAATGGGTAAGATGAAAGTGTAATTGGGCCATGGGCCCAATAGTGATTCATTTAGAATGAATGGAATGAAATTTAAATTATCTAAGTTATTTGGAATTAAACCAAGGTGATGTGGCCAAGTGGGACCCACCTCCACCTCATCAAGTGGGGTGGCGTGTGGGCCAAGGATTGGTGGGGCCAGCCACCATGGTGGAATTAGTCAACCATGGGTGGATGAAGGTGATTTAAGTAAATGGAATTAAGTGAAAATGGGAATTAATTAAATTAACTTAAGTTAATTATCTAGTTAATTAATTAAATAAATTATTCAAATGAGGGCCAAAGGTGGTCAAATGGTCAAAGGACCAAAAGCCATGTTATCTTTAAAGACACCAAAACGTTGGGCATGGTACCATAAAGCATAAAGTAAAAAAAAAAAAAATGAAAATATCCCATGGGTTGGTGGGAGGAGTTATTGTGGAAAATATCTTAAGCAATCAAGAGGTGAGATGACTTTTCATCTCACTCTCTCCATTCCAACGAGCTCTTCACTCTCTCCCTCTTTTCATCTCTACCACCGTCCCACACTAGGAGATGAAAGAAAGGAAGAAAACCAAGACAAAGAAGAAGAAAAGTTTGGAAGAAAAGAGAGGGAAGTGCAAGGGTAAGTCATTACACCAAGGTCAAGACTAGGTACTTGTGTTTTTTTTCTCATCTCCATCCTCTTTTCTCTCTCTCTCTCAATTTAAACCCTAACTTGGCTGATCCTAAGGGTGGGGGTTGCCACCATTGATCAAGCCTCTTGACCTATTAAAGATCAAGAGGAAGGAGAGAGGAGGCTAAGGAAACCGACGGGAGCGGCGGAAGTCGGAGGAGACGACGGATTGTGAGTATTTCTTAAACAAGAAATTTTGGATTTTTAGGGTTTAAGATTTGGAATTTATTTTTGTAGAATTTAATGGTGGTTACATAAATTTATGCCATGGATGTTAAACCCATCAAATGAGAGGGTGGAAGATGGAGGAAACCCTAAATGGGTAAATTAGGGTTAGGGTAAGAAAATAAATAAATGGATTATGTGCATTGGGTAATTTACGAAATTAAGAATGGAATTAGGTTATTGGAAGGAAATCATGGGCCATAGGGTTCGGCCATGTAGCATGGCCGAACCCCATGGTGGGTGATTAGCTAGTTGATGTAAATAATTAGGGTTTTAAAGAATGGAAGACAATGAGGGTTTCTAGCTAATGAAATTTAGGGTTGTGAATGAATGCATGTGGATAAGTTTTAAAATGGTTTTATGATGAAAATGCAAATGGATTTTATGGCATTGGAAGGTATAAAAGAGAGTGATATATGAACCATGGGTTCGGCCATGGTGTATGGCCGAACCCTAGGTTGTTGTGTGTGAAGTTAATTAGGGTTTTAGGGTAGAAGCCATGGAAAAATGGGAAGATTGATGAAATTAATATTTTGGTGAATGTAGGTAATTTGGAGCAATGAATGGTGGATCATGAACCATGGGTTCGGCCATGGTAAATGGCCGAACCCTATGGTGATGTAATGGTGATCAAATGATGGGTTTAAAGGATGGAAAAGATGGATTAATGTGTTAATGAGTTAGGGTTTCAAATGAACAAATGTAGTGATCCAAGTGGGGCTAAGAGTGGTGGTTTAAGAGTGTGATTTAAGCCACCTCAAGGAAGGATTTATTTTGGATCTAAATGGTGTAAATAGATCCAAGAAAAATGGGGAAAGGACACCATGGGTTCGGCCATGGTGGATGGCCGAACCCATGGCCCAATTGTGATCCATTTTGGTGGGTTAAATTGGAAGATGAATGGTGTGTGTGTGTGGCCTCCAAAGGAAATGAATGAGTAATGGACTCATTGAAGTTAAATACATGAGGTAAATCCCATGGGAAGAGTTGATGAATTAGGTATTTTGAACCCATGGCCATTGGTGAACCATTTAAAGGGTTAAGTATGGGGTTATGGATGGGTTTAAATGAATAATGGTGAAATTAATAAAAAGACTAATTTTAATGATGTTATGACATGGTTCAATGGGTCATTAATGGACCTAAGTTAGGGATCTAAGTCTATGATCAATTATGGATTAAGTCATGCATGGATAAACGAGTGTTTAATCATGGAAAATGAGGTAGTGGCAAAACCGTAATTAGTGGCCAAATTCAAGAATTCCATGGAAATTGATCATGGACTTAGGGGATCTAATATAATAACCTTATAAGTGATTAATAAAGCCTAGGGTGGCCGAATTTTAAGACTTATGGGATTAAAAGGTTTAATAGATGACATGGGGACCCACAAAACCTAAATAGTGACCGGTTTTTCATATGGGCTTAGAAATGGTTAAAACTTGAACTGATTTGGAAATTTAATAAGGTATTGGATATCGCGGGCAGTACGCGTGACGGTAGCCGGACTATCGGATGAAAACGAAACGAAGACGCGAGTCGGTATTCGGTAGGATTCTAACCTTTTTGTAAGCCATGGATTGAGTGATGGTTTCTTTAAATTATTTTGGAAATTATATGGTTTGTTTTAAGATTGGTTTTGAATTATGTATTATGTAGGGGTTTTTACTTGATTTATTCTGGTAAGCATATGATTGGTTTAAAATGGGTTTTAAGTCTATGATGTGTGTATTGAGGCTTTGCTTGATCTACTTTTGATAATCAAGTCATATGTTTTATTGATGGAATTTTTAAATGCCATGGTTGGTTATTATATTCATTACATGGCATATGGCATCTACATCTCATGCATGACATGGGAGGGATATGGCATGTGAAGCATGAAATGAAACCGGAGTCCATGCTCCGTCGGGGCGACCGATAAACAGGCATGGGGACATTATGATGTGTTTGACTCATCAGGGATGATGTATGGATTATTATACCTTGATGATGGTTTTTCCATCAAGGGGAATGTTGTATTTATTGTTATACCTTGATGATGGTTCTTCCATCAAGGGGGATATTGTATTGGTGGTTACACCTTGACGAGGCCTTACCGTCAAGGGGGATGTTGTATTTATTGTTATACCTTGATGATGGTTCTTCCATCAAGGGGGATATTGTATTTGTGGTTACACCTTGACGAGGCCTTACCGTCAAGGGGGATATGGCATCGGGATAGTAAGGACGATGGGTGGGATTCATAACACAGACACCCATGGCATGGCATTCATTCTACGGCTTTTCGTTATGTATTATCTATTTGCTATGTTATCACTAATCCATGTGTTAGCCCTACTCGGAGTCCTACTGGGCGCGTGGTCTAATGCCCTACTTCTACCCTAGCTGACGATGCAGGAGATGGCGGAACGGAAGGACAGGACGGGAGTCAAGCTTAGGAGCTTGGGAAGGCGGAGTAATTATTTTGTTTAAGTTTATTTTGGGAAAATGTGTATTTGTATAATTTAGCTTGTCGGAAATGTAATAACTTAGATGTCTTGCTATGTTTTATAAATTATTTTGGAAAGTACGATATGAGGGTATTTTAGTAATTTAATGGATATCTCTTCCCTGTTATCTGAAAATTGGTAGGATAGTGTCTATTATCATCCGCATTGATTTTTATGTGTTGCGAGCTTACTTTCTACGCGTGAACCGTACTTGTGGATTTATGTTCCACGCACGCGTAGGGTTGGCCAGTTAAGGGCCGGGCTTTAGAAGCTCGGAACTTAACTCGCGTCGTGACGTCCGTGCCCTTTGTCACTTTTACGTTAAAAAAAAAAAATTAGACTCTGATTATGGTGAAAAGGGGCGGGTGTTACAGTCCCGATACCTTATTATACATTTTCCAAATTAGTCTATATCTTATCCATGATTAAGTCCCTAACTGATCATAAACCTAGATCCATTAATGATCCCTAACCATGTTACAAGATCATTAAAAATCAGCCCTTAACTTAGCCTCATTTCCATTGATTTAAACACATGCATAATTCCAAATTTTAGCCCTTTAAACATTCTAATTTTGTGAACCTAAAACGCAGCAACCCTAAGTTTCATTTAATCACTCATAAGGTCATCTTGATGCACCCAAGTCCATGTCCAACCTACATGGGGTTCGGCCATGGCATGGTTCTTCATTGTGGCCAATAATTACGGTTTTGCCACTACACTTCCATGGTTTAGTGTTTCCTCCATCCATGTACATTTTTGTCTATAATTCATCCATATACTTAGCTCCATTAATGATTCATTAACCATGACATAACATCCCTAAAATCAGCCACTTAATTTAATAAAATTTCCAATCATCTAATCCCATATATAATTCAATTTTTAGCCCACAACATGACCTGTAAATGGGTCATGGGTTTGGCCATACACCATGGCCGAACCCATGATGCCTTTTTCCCATTTTTCTTGGGTCCATTTTACCTCATTTGGTCCTACCATAAATGAATTTAAATCATACATTTAAATCACTCTTCCTTAATCATCATGAGGTACATTTTTGTCCATCAATTCAACCATCATTCTCATTTATTTTTCCATGGTTCTTACAACACCAAATTCCTCAAAGTCTCCCCATGGGGTTCGGCCATGTATCATGGCCGAACCCATGGTCCATAGTTTTTTTTATTTTAAAACTTCATTTCCACCCATTTAAACCTTGTTTAAAATACTAAAGAAAAATCCACTTAATTACCATTAACCTTCTCCATTAATTTCCATACTTTTATAACCATTAAATACATCATTCCATCACCATAGGGTTCGGCCATACACCATGGCCGAACCCATGGTTCATGATTCACCATTTTCCTATGCCTCTTGAGGCCACAAAATCATTCACACACTCCATGATTTTTCCTCATTTAAATCCCTTTAAATTTTTCCAACATTTAATCATTTATAACCTTAAAAATCATAATCATTCTCCATGGCTTTAAACCTTAAAATCCTAATTAAATTCATCAACCATTTACCATGGGGTTCGACCATACTACATGGTCGAACCCTATGGTCCATCAATCCATTCAAAAACCCATACTTCCATGCTTAATCCATTTATTTATTTTTCTTAATCTATCTCTCCCATTTCATCCATTTCTCATCGTATCATTGGATGGATCTTAGATCTAAGGCCCATAACATTTGTGGCCACCATTCATTCTAAGAAATGGATTCCATAAACACATCTTATCCTTTTTAAAAAAAAATATAAATTCTTGTTTAAGAATTTCTTACCACACTGACGACTCCTCCAGCCTTTCTTTCTCCTTGTGATTTCCTTAGCCCTTTCTCTTCTTCTTTTCCTTGTTGTTCGGCCACTATGTGCTTGATCAAGATGGAGTCTCCAAGGTTAGGGTTCGGCTAAGGTAGGGTTAGATTTTGAGAGAGGGAGAGGGGAGGAAGGGATGGAAAAAATATCTCAAGCTTGGGTCTTGGGGTGGTCGGCCAACACTTGGGTTCTTCTTCCCTTTCTTCTAAGTTTCTTCTCCTTCTTTTTTTTTTCTTGGATGGGGTCGGCAATGAGAGGGAGGAGGAGAGGAATGAGAGTGGCTTGAGTGGTAAGGTGGAAACCATCCAATCCTTGGTTCCTTAGCCCATACACTTCCATGATGGCCTTCACCCACCAAGTATGGCTCCCTTGTCCTTGGTGGTGGTGGTTGAGACCAAACCACCACCAAGCCAACGGTTTGGCCTCTTTGTGAGGGAGTGGTTTGATCTTCCTCCCATTGACCACTTGACCATATGATGAGAGGTATGGGTCCTTATACCTTGAGTGGTGGTGGTTGAGATGAAACCACCACGCTAAGTCCATGGTTTCTTTTGTGTTTCCTTGGGAAAATGGGATGAAACCACCCTTTGACTTGCCCCCTTTGACTTATTCAGTTGACCCTAATTTGACCAACCTAATTAATTAAATTAAATCCTTACTTAGGTTAATTAATTCCTATTTAATTTAATTCCATTAAATTCTCTTTCTAAGAAATCCACCCATGGTTGACCAAGTCAACCATGGTGGACGGCTCCCCACCAACACCTACCCTACCCGCCACCTCACTTGATGAGGTGGAGGTGGGCCCCACTCGGCCATGTCACTTAAACCCCATTAATCTTAACTTAGTTGTTTTAAAATAATTTAATCAAACTTAATCTACTTTATTCCTCCTTAGTCCACTTAACTTATCCATGGTTGACCAAGTCAACCCTGATGGTCGGTCCCACCTTTTCCTTGGTCCACACGCCACCTCACTTGCTGAGGTGGAGGTGGGCCCCACTTGGTTATGCCATCTTAACCATCTCATCATTAGCTTAGGTGGTTTAATTCCAATTCAACCCATTTCAATCAATTGGGTCACCATTGGGCCCATGGCCCAATTAAATTATTTTCTATCATTTACCTTAGAGTTTGACTCATTTTGACCCATTGGGTCCCAAATGGTTATCGGGCCCACTTTGATCATTATTGACCCCTTAAATGAATTCCATCCAATCCATGGTCCATTGGACCATACTTGGGCCTTTGCCCCAAAATTTGATCCATTTAGCATCCATAATATCAAAATTTCAATTTTTCCATTATTAAAATAAATAAATGCCATATATATGTTGATTTAAAAATTCGGGCTATTACAAGGACGGAAAGAACCCCTGGAGTGAGGAGGTCTGTTGTTCTGTGGACACTCTCTCTTGAAATGGCCCTGTTGGCCACACTGAAAACAGGTGCTAACACCTCGAGGAACCTGAGAGACTGGTCCCGATGTGGAGGGTTGATTGGGAGGAAAACCTCCAGTAGAACCAATAAAGGCTGAGGGTCTCCCAAAGTTAGGTTTGAATCTCTTGTGCAACGAAAAGTGCTTCCCCCGCTATGACCTCGGCTGTTATCAACAAACCTGACTGTCTTTGTCAGCTCTTGTTCAGCTATGCTAGCTCGATTGACCACTTCTACCAAAGTAGCTGACTTGAAGATTGTGACTTTGGCTCTTAGGTTAGGTTGCAGGCCTCGTTCAAACTTTCGGGCCTTCTTGTATTCCGTGTCCATCATGTATAGAGCATAACATGATAGAAGGAGAAATTCTTGATAATAGTCAGCAACAGTCATGGTGCGCTTGACCAAAGATATAAACACTTGTGTCTGGCGCTCCTTCTCCTCCTCTGGAAAATAATGATCCAGAAACATTCTAACGAACTGGTCCCATGTCATCTCAGTCATATGTCCGCTGGAATTTGTGCTTGTTGACGTTCTATAACTCTCCACCGTTTTTCGGCGTCGTCTACCAATTGTGAAGTAGCCAGCAGTATTTTGTCCTCATCCCTAGTGATCTTGAGCAGCTTCAAGATCCTTGTAATATTCTCGATCCAGTCCTCCACTTCTGCGAGTCCCTCTTTCCCTTTGAAATAAGGGACACGTTGCTGCTAAAAATCTCTAACCATGTTTTGGTCCTGTGATTCATTGGAGGTTGCGCTTCCATTGTCGTTCTGATGTTGCTGTAGAACGGAAGTGCCCACTGCCTGTACTAGGCTCTTTAGCTCAGGATGTACTTCAAGAATGTTCGCACTGTCCTGTCCTTCTCCGTTATGTTCTTCTTCCTGTTGCGAGTTCTATCGGGTATTTCTTCTTCTTGGAGGCATTTTCCTAAGTCATCGAAACATTGATTGACTTAGTTTTCTCATAAAATTTTATGTTCACATACTTGGGGAAAATTGCTTAATCATCCTCTTGTATTTCTTGTTTTGGGGAAATTTTTCTATGTATCATATAATATTTCTCATTTTGGGGAGACTCTTGATGTTTCTTGTTTGGGAGAGATACGTCATATTTCGCTATGTTTGATAAATTCACAATTTATAATGATAGCCCTTCCCTTACTGTTATTTTCCTCATCAAGTGTTGTTCGCAGATTGAATACTTACAGTCTGATTCTAAACAAAGTAAATTAATCTGGCCCCCATGTAGCAGACGCCATAGAGTCGGTCAGTTGGGATTCTTATCTTGTTAGTGAGACATAAACTGCCCAAGCTCCTACGCTTGACTCCCTTCATGTCCCATATCTTTGTCATTCCCTGTTCCATCATCTATAAGGTAGAAGTAGGGCATCAGTCAACATGTCTAGTAGGAATTCCAAATAGGGTTATGGTACACATAGGATCATTATAAAATCAAGAATATAAATATCATCTCATAAGTAGTCAAAATAATGCATGATGTCCATATCAAATCATGTTTACTTATGCATCATGTCATGGGTGTCAATGCCAAATGATCACTCACCCAATTCCATATCCCATCACTTCATATATAAATAGTTTCCTTGATAAATCATCATATCAGGGTGTTCCCTTGGCCAATTACGTCCTCAGTGTTTTGTGACGGCACCACCAAGTCACTATTATACCTCCCAACATATGTTAATCGGAATTACCAATGGATTATGGACTCCTCCTCTGCGCAGAGTCTCAGGACTATATACCCAGGAGCTCTTTGATCCAAATTACGCCGTACCCATTTTCAACAATCCCGGACAATGCCAACATAACAATAGTTTACATAGCTTCATACAAGCTAGTTTCAAGCCCAAATCATGTCCGGACCACTCATAACTTTGCTTGGTGGTCCCATGTATTCCCTCCCATGCCATGCATGAGATAATGAATGTAAAAACGCCACTTCATATCAAATTACATAATATTATTGAAATTCAGTTTATAAAACATAACCATTTGTTTAACCAAAGTAGCCATCATATTTGGAAATAAAGCTAGTAACATATATAATCCATAGTGTCTCAATAAGGTAGGAATCCTACCAACGTTCGAGTTACTGTCCTTACTATTTTGTGATGATAATGATAATGGCCATGTCGAAACGAATCGCAAACCCTTTGTGAATCTCTTTACCTTATTTAATTTAATCACATATATAAATAAATTTGACTATCCATTTAATTTTCATCATCCCTTACATCTTACCCGATAAACAGAACATCTGGAAAATAATCCAAAAATCAAACTTTTCAATTCAGTCGACTGAATTAGGGATTCAGTCGACTGAATCGTGCCCAATTACTATTTTCTGCCTTACCCGCAGATTTTAAGTCGATTGAATACAATATTCAGTCGGCTGAAACCCAACTAAATACTGTATATATTTGACCCGTAACCTTTCAGTCGGTTGAATCATGGATTCAGTCAGCTAACTTTGAGTCAAACTCTCTGTTTTCTCGGTCAATGTCCTTTCAGTCGATTGAATCACAGATTCAGTCGGTTGACTTTGGATCAGATCATTTGTGTGTTCGGCCAATATACATTTAGTCGACTAAATCAAAGACTCAGTTGGCTGAATTATCAACCAACCCTTTACGCGTTCAATAAGCGTCCTTCAATCGACTGAATGATAAAATTCAGTCAGTTGAAACTCCCAGATGACCCCTTTATGTTCGGCCAGCATCAGTTCAGTCGACTGAATCCAGAGATTCAGTCGATTGACTCTTTGTCAGTCTTTTTTGTTTGCATGTATGGCTAGGCCTGTCCTCATGAAATCTATCATTATTCATATCTAAACATGGATTTCATATTCAACCCTTCGTTTACTAAGTTTATCTAACCCCTTAGTCAAGGTTAAAGCCTTTTTCATAATCCCTTCATTCATAGTATGAATTCAGTTTTAAATCTTACTTTGTCCAACCCATAACTATTCTTTTGAATGGATTCCCAACTCTATGGCTTTAACATAATTTGGCCATCCATTCCACCCATTGTAGAACCCATAGGTTTTGCCACACCATGGCCACAACTATGGTTTCCCCTAGTCTTAATTCCATATTGTTAAACTCAAACATAGCTTCTTTCCCGTCTCCTTCTTTTCTTTTGGTCTGTCCTTTCCTTCCTTAAACCTTCTTAATAACTTAACTCAATTGAACTCACTCATGGTTGACCTAGTCAACCATGACATAGCCGACCATGCATGTGTCGACTTGGTCACCACATGGCACGTGGGTCCCATCTTTGCCATATCATTTGATGATGTGGCACCTTGTCTAGTTGGCTTCCACGCATGCCACATGGCAATGCCACATCACATACGTGCCACCTCACTTGTTGAGGTGGATCTAATGCATTAGGTAATTGACCCATTTACTTGCCCTTACCCAATTACCTTACAATTTAGTTCACTATAATCCATTGGATCTTAATTGGGTAATCGACCCATTTACTTAGACTACCCCAATTATTTTAGAATTAAGCACCCCCATAACCCATTGGGTCTTAATTGGATAATTTATCCAATTCCTTACCCATCTAAGGTCCATTTCAACTATTTCACCTCAAATTCAATTAATTTGCAAATCAAATGGATCAATCCAACAAATTTATAAGTAATGAAAATTCGGGGTGTTACATCCCGTACGAACCTAGGTGATCTCCGGTGGAAATGAGCTTTGGACTCATTGATTTTTCCAGTGGTCGCAGACCGAGATTTAGCTATCTCCTTTTTGGGCATGGTTGCTAAGGAAGAGCTGACCAAGGCTTTTCCAAAAACTAAATCTCACAAACATCGTGACACCCTTGGAAGTGAAGGAAGCAAAACCCTAAGGTTTTTCGGAGAGATTTCGCTCCTGGATGTCCTAATGGATAATTTAGGGTATGGGAGGAGAAGAGGAAGATTGCAGAGCTCAGCGGGAGAAGAAACGATGATTTACAATGATCTATCATTTTTTGTAGAAGGAGACCCTTTTAACTTACTCTTTTTGATACACCGATCGGTCGTGACCAACGACCTGTCTATGTCGATATGTCGATATATATCGACATGTCTCCCTTTGCGATTTTTCTCCTTTTTCAGACAGTGTTCTGAAATCCAACAGTACCAACCTGTCTGTTCCTTCGACTAGTCTATCCTTCGATCTGAGTTATGAAGGAAGACTGGATATGTGTGTGCGAGCTTGTGATGTTCATAGATCTTCAAGCTTTGCTTATACACCTTTTAATGCTAGTGATGATAGCTACATTCACACCGTATCTACACCATTTGAAGATTCAATCCATCCTTCTGAAAGTAGGCACAAACCATGGATTATGGATCTCTTTTCTGGATCCAAATCAATCCAAGATTCTTGGACACATTTAATTTACCAAGTTAAGTATATTTTCCAAGTGTGTGATGTCATAAGATATGGCATTTCCAGGCTTTAGCAAGGCAAGACATGTATGAACATAGTTCATTCCACATGATGTATAAATTAATGTTTATTGGAATGAAACTTAACGCACACTGGTTACACATTCATTTCCTGTTTTGAGTACATTGATCAAGCATACACGAATGAAGTATGACCCTACACACACAACTCTTATGCCTATTATCATGTTATTACCCAAAATATGATAAAATATGTTACCATTCTTTCAAGGGAGCTTCAATTCCTTGAAAAGAGCTGATATTTAAATGGATTATATGTCCATTACTTTTGGTATGTAACACCCAAGATTTTTCAATGCATAATTACATTGGATTTTGTCTATTTTAATTGTTAAATTGTTGAATTTAAGATTTATGGATGGAATGGATTTTAGGTGGGTAAGAATTGGGTCAATAGCCCAATTATGATCCAATGGAACATGGATAGGGTTTGATTGCAAGTAATTGGGTAGATGTAATTAATTGGGCCAATTACCCAATTGGAACCCAATGGGTCAAAGTGAATGGATTTTGAAAGTAAATGGGTAAAGGATTAATTTAATTGGGTTATGTACCCAATTAAGATCCAAGGTATGGGATCCACCTCATCAAGTGAGGTGGCAAATGGTTAACGTAACCTACATGGTCGGCTAAGCCATGGTTGACTTGGTCAACCATGGGTGAGTTCAAAAGGGTTAAGTGAAGTGAGTTGAGCTAAGGAATTATTTAATTAAGAAATAAATTCAAGTCTTGAGTTAAGAGTTGCATGGATGAGTTCAATAATGCTTGAGTTGGGGGATGCGTCAAGATGGAAGTTTGGGAGACTTACATCTCAAGTTAGTCAACAGGAGATGGAGGGTTTCCATCTCATGGGAGAGGAAACCCAAGGCACCAACGTTGGGAAGGGGGGGAAGACCCCTAGCTTAAGCCATGTGTCTCCTTGGTTAAACGAAGGGACACATGGGAAAGACCAAATATTGATGAGGGAGGTTGGGAGGATGAAGGGCTGGTTTACTAAGGGGTACACTTCACCTTTTGTCCGATTTTGCATCTCAAGAAAGATAAAGATTTTCATCTCTCTCCCTCTCTCTCTCTCCCCCTCTCAACCTACATCCTTGGCCGATTGCATCCCTAAGAAACATAGAGATTTCCTCTCTTCCAATTTCATCTCTCTCCCTCCCATTTTTCGGCTCTAGACTTGGAAAAAACTCAAAGAACAAGGACCTTGGAGAAATCGGTGAAGGAACAAGGAAGGAGAAGGACTGAAGAGTAAAGAACAGACCTAAAGAAACAAAGGAGACGAGGGAAGAGGTATGTGTTGAGTCTAGTGTTATGGGATTATGACTAAGGAAACCATAGGTTTGGCTATGGTGTAGCCGAACCTATGGGTTCCATATTTGATTGAAAAGATAGCAAAAATTATGTTAAGGCCATGGACTTTGAAATCCATCCAAGAAAATGGTGAAATGATTGAAGAAAAGAATGGATCCAAAACCATGTTGTAGTGGTTCAAATGTCGGAATAATCCTAGCTTTGCCTAGCAAGAAAAGTAAAATCCAACTAAGAGTTATATGATGAGGATATATATATATTTATACATGATTAAAGGATAAATTTTATGAAGAAGGGCCGAGCCAAAACATCGAACAATTAAGGACTTAATACGTGTTTAAAATGGATAAGGGTGATACCAAACAACCAAAGGCTACACTGTCTGTTGGACGGGTACTACCGTCCACGGACGGGTTTCGACCGTCCGCGAAAGGGTAACAGACAGGGTTGTATGTTGTCTGCAGACGAGTATCACCGTCGGCAGACGGGTTTCTATCGTCCGCGGGACTCTTTTCGACCGTCGGCGGACGGGTAACAAACATGAGTATGATATTGATTGCGGACAGGTTGCATGTCTGTAGGACGGGTTTCTGCTGTCTGCGAGGATGGGTGTCGACTGTCCGCAGGAAGAGTAATCGGTTGGACACGGTATAGTCTGCAAACGGGTTACACTGTCTATGGGACAGGTTTTTATCGTCCACGGGCGGGTGTGGACCATCCGTAAGACGGATAACAGACAGGGTTAGGATGTGGTCTGCGGAGGGATTGCACTGTCTATGGGATGGGTCATGAGTACAGGGTAGCTGGTACCGGGTAGCAGGTCACGAGTACCGGGTAGGTACCTGGTAGCGGGTAGCTGGTACCGGGTAGCGGGTGGCAGGTACAGGGTCAAGGGTACCAGGTCACGGGTAGCGGGTCACGGGTACCAGATGTGAACCACGTGTTGTCTGCAGACAGGTTGCATGTCTGTGGATAGGTTTTTACCGTCCGCGAACGAGTAACAAACTTAACAGAGTGCTGTCTGCAGATGGGTTGCACTGTCTGTAGGACGGGTTTCTGTCATCCGCGGGACGGGTTTCTACCATCTGCGGACGGGTTTCAATCATCCGCATGATGGACAGCAGACGGGTAATCGATTGAAATTAAAAGTGAAGTTTTTATTTAATCTTTTTTTCCTGATGTTGAAGTTTAACTGGAAGGATGTAAGGAATGAATTAAATCAATTGGATAATTAATTTGATTATTATATATGATGGAATTCATTTAAGGTAAAGAGATTCCGCAAGCGGGGGTGTGATTGGTTTTTGATGAAATAGTTACACGTCACATCACAAAACAGCAATTATACAATACTTGGACGTTGGTAGGATTCCTACCTTGTTGACACACTATGGATTATGTACATGTATTGTTTTATTTCCATACATGATGATTTATTTTGGTATCAAATAATTATGTTTTAAGTCTTGAATTTCAATACTTTGATATGAAGTGGCATCATTGCACTCATTTCCTCATGCATGGCATGGGGGGGAACATAAGGGAGGAGTACACGCTCCATTCGGGGTTTCCAATAAACAAATGTGGGGAGGGATCCACACTGATTCCGATTGACATACGGGAAGAGCTATATGATGTTTGAAATGTAAGAGGAGTCCACGCTCCATTCGGTGGGACTGATAAGGCATACGTGGGGAGGCATGACAGTGAATCCCTTGATGTGGCTTGTTCATCAAGAAGATTACCGATGTGATTTGTGATATGGTTGTTGGGTGGGAAATCATTGGCATATGACACCCATGGCATGACATCAAATTTAGTATGATTTTATTATGAGTATCATGCGTTAATTTTAGTACTACAAGTTGTTTACAGTTTTCAACATGTTGTACTTATCGTGATTTTATACTAATCCTATGTGTATAACCCTACTTGGAACTCCTACTGGGCGCGTTGACTAACGCCCTACTTCTACCTCAGATGATGATACAAAGAATAGAAGGGATGATGGACACGAAAGGAGCCAAGCTTAGGAGCTTGGACAGCTTATTGCTTACTTTATTTTGATATTAATTTTGGACAATGTATTAGAGTTAATTGCACTTTAGGACTGTAATAACTTAGATATATTTTGCTATGAATGATGCTTGGATAATTAAGTTCAGTTTATTATATGGTAATTGACGTCCTTACCAATTAATGGATAGGGATAGTAATTCTATTCATATGATAATTCCGCAATGTGTTTATTCCGCAAGTATAAGTTTAATGCCTGTGAAA
The DNA here is from genome assembly GCA_013350335.1 of Chimonanthus salicifolius. Lineage (NCBI taxonomy): Eukaryota > Viridiplantae > Streptophyta > Magnoliopsida > Laurales > Calycanthaceae > Chimonanthus > Chimonanthus salicifolius. The sequence goes on along the minus strand of CM023532.1, from coordinate 79,484,801 downwards.
TATTTTAGTGGACTTGTCCACGCACACGTATTGGTGGCCAGTTAAGGGTCGGGTTTTGGAAGGTCGGACTTAGCTAGCATCGTGGCGAACCGCTCTCTCTCACTCTTTATTTTTTTAAAAAAATAGACTCTGATTTTCGGCGAGTGAAAAAGGGCGGGGCGTTACAGTTGGTATCAGAGCGAAACCAGAAGTGTGAATCTTTCAAAGTAAAATTAATACGGTATCATGTCTCACTAACAAGATAAGAATCCTAGCTGACCGACTCTTCGGAGTCTACTACATGGGGGCCGGATTAATGTACTTTGTTGAGAATCAGACTGAAGCATTCAATCGGAGAGCAACAATTGACGAAAAAGGACTGATAGCAAGGGAAAGACAGTCACTATAAACATGGATTTATCAAACATAGCAAAGTAGGACATATTTCCCCGAAACAAGAAACAATAGGATTTCTCCAAATTGAGAAACAATACTGATACATAGGAAAGTTCCCCAAAACAAGAAATATAAAATGCTGATTTGGTAAATTCCCCAAACTATGTAAACACAAAACTTTATGAGAAAGCTAAGTCAAACGATGTTTCAATGACTTAGGAAAATGCCTCTGAGAAGAAGAAGAACTCGACAAAACCAGCATCTGGAGGAAGAGATGCAACAACCACACTAGGAAGAGGAGTAGAATAGCGTGGTACCTCCCGAGCTGCAGAACTTAGTACAGGCTGTGGTCACTTCCGTTCTACAGCAACATATGAACGGCAATGGAAGTGCGACCACCAAATAGGCACAAGATCGAAGCATGGTTAGAGACTTTCAACAGCAGTGTCCCCCTCATTTCAAAGGGAAAGAATGACCTGCAGGAGCGGAGAATTGGCTAAGAAATATCACCAAGATCTTAACATTACTGAAGATCACCAGTAATGAAGATAGAATTCTGCTGGCTACTTCACAACTGATCGACAATGTCAGCAAGTGGTGGGAAGTAATTGAACGACGACGAGCACAGATTCCAGCGGGGGAAGGACTGAAATGACATGGGACCAATTCTCTGGAATGTTCCTGGATCACTATTTTGCAGAAGAGGAGAAGGAGCGCCAGACACAAGCGTTCATATCTTTGGTTCAGGGCACCATGACTTTAGCGGAGTATCATCAGGAGTTTCTCCGTCTATCATGTTATGCTTTATACATAATGAACACCAAATACAGGAAGGCTCGTAAGTTTGAACGAGGCCTTCGACCAAGCATCAGGGTCAAAGTGACTATTTTCAAGTCACCTACATTGGTGTAATTGGTCAGTCGAGCTACCATAGTTGAGTAAGAGCTAACAGAGATAGTTCGGTTTGTGGACAACCACCGAGGTCAAAGCGGGGGAAATGCTTCCAACCCAAACAAGAGATTCCGACCCAACTTTGGGAGTGTAACGCCCCGCCCTTTTCACTATGCCGAAAATTAGAGTCTATTTTTTTTTTTAGATAGAAAAGTGAAAGAGAGCGGGACGCTACGACGTGAGCTAAGTCTGAGCTTCTAAAACCCGACCCTTAACTGGCCAACCATACATGTGCATGGACTAAGTCCACGAATACGGTTCACATGCAATAAGTTATACATGCAGATTAAATCATAACTGCGGAATTATAATAGAACCTAATTCTATTCCATTTTATATAGCAAAGTAGTCCGTCACATAACCATAATTGTCTTAAGTTAAATATCCAAAATTAAAGATTCAAATCATAGCAAAATATCTCTCAAGTTATTAAATGCCCAAATTCTAGCTACTCGAATTACATAGTCCAAGAGTAACTTAAGCAAAATATAAATTAAACACATCCAGGCTCCTATGGTTGGCTCCGATCACGCTCATCATTCCCTTCATTTCCTGTGTCATCCACTACGGTAGAAGTAGGGCGTTAGACAACGCGCCCAGTAGGTACTCCAAATAGGGTTAACACATGGTTAGTACAAATCATATAAATAACATAATATCAAAACCTTGTAAACAATGCCATGCCATGGTGTTGTATGCAATGAGTCTCACCCATCACCATAACACAATCATAATATCCTCTTGATGGAATTCTCCTCATCAAGGTATCCCCACAGTTACCTTACGGACGCCCCGACGGAGTGTGTTCTCCGGTTACTTCTTGATGGATAAAACACATCAAGGTCTTCCCACGGATGCCTTACGGACGTCCCGATGGAGCGTGGCCTCCGGTTACAAACATCCCTCCCTTGCCATGCGTGAGATGTAAGTGAACACATGCTATGTAATAATATAATCATAGCATTAAAACTTCATATTTGAAACATATCATTTTTATAATATAACTCATCAAAATAAGAATTGAAAACCATCATACATATCCCATGGTTTCAAAGAGGTAGAATCCTACCAATGACCACTATAGTGTCCTTGCGTTTTCGCCTGTAAACCGCTCACGATCGTACACCCCTTGTGAGGTCCCGTTACCGATTCCGCTACTCCTCCGGTTTCTTTCACTCCTTCTTGCTCTTTTCCTTCCTTAGCCTCTTCTTCCTTCCTTCTTGATCCTTGACCAAGACTGATCTTGATAAAACCTCCTGGAGTGGTTCGGCCAAGAGGTATAGATTTGAGAAAGAGAGAAAGAGAGAAGATTTGAGATAAGACTCTAATGGTCTCCCTTTGTCAATGAGAGGGGATCGTCCTTGAGTGAGAGGGAGAGAGTGAGAGTCTAAGATGCAATAGTCTTTTTTTGTTTAATGAAATTCGGCCAAGGTGGTGTCCTTTGGTGACACCCCTTTGTAACTCCCATGCCCCTTTACCTCCCTCGTTAATGTTTCATTTGGAGGTTTCATCCATGAGATGAAACTCCCATGTCTCCAACGGTGTAGCCTTGACTTGGATTGTGTAACAACAACAAATCTTCACCTACCTTATTAATGCTCCATTTGGAGGTTTCATCCATGAGATGAAACTCCCATGTCTCCAACGATGCAGCCTTGACTTGGATTGTGTAACAACAACAAAACCATCTACCTCCCATTAATGATCCATTTTGGAGTTTAATCCCATGAGATAAAACTCCCATGTCTCCAACGTGTAGCCTTGAGTTGGTCTTGGTGGAATGCATCTCACTACCTTCCCACTCCACTCACTTAAGATTCAAGGTCTCATTAACTTCCACTCTAACTCACCGAAACTCAATTATTTTTCATTCTTTTAAACTTAACTCACTTAACTCACTTAAAATTCAACTCAATTATATAATTCCATTTCCAACTTAATTCAGCCCCAATTAAGTAAGCTTGAACTCACTTGGTGGTCAATCAAGTCAATCATGACCCATTGGGCATTTTAACCCAATTAACAATTTTGACCCAATTAAATAAATCTTGCCCATTTAATTCAATTGAAACCATATCCACCATCCATTGGGTCTTAATTGACCCAACACCTTACCAATCTAAGGTCCATATCCATTAATTCACAAATTAAATGGGCAATTTCCATAAATATTTATAACATGAAAATCCAGGGTGTTACAATACAACCCTCTTTTTAAAATTTTCGTCTCGAAAATCGAGCGAAGTAGGGTTTCAAACAAATTACATAAATAGCTCAGGGTGAGCTGTTGCCATTTCCGATTTGAGTTCCCAAGTGGCTTCCTCATTACCATGTCAATCCCATACCACCTTGATGAACTGAATTGCTCGGTTTCGTAACACCCTTTGTTCTGTCTCCACCACTCTGACAGGCTTCTTGACGTATGTCACGTCGCTTTGCACCTCTATGTCTTGTACGTTTAGTACATGTGAGGGATCGGGATTGTACTTCCTCAACATAGATATATGGAATACATCGTGCAAAGATGATAACTGTGGAGGAAGTGCCAATTGGTAAGCTACCTCCCCCACCCTCTTCAGGATTGGAAAAGGCCCCACTATCTAGGAGACAGTCTATGCAACTAACTCGGATCAATCAGTGCAGGCTCACCGGCCTCTGTCTAGTACACAGGTGATCTACATGGTCTACCATATAAAGCCTCGAATGGAGCCATCTGGAGGCTTGCCTGGTAACTGTTGTTGTATGAGAATTCTACCATCGGCAAGTGATCCTCCCATCACCCTTGAAGTCTAGCATGCATACTCTTAGCATATCCTCCAATGTTTGTATTGTCCTCTCCAACTGTCCATCAGTCTGTGGATGGAATGATGTGCTAGTCAGTATATTTGTTCCCATGGCCGACTACATGCTCTGCCACACTCTGCCGGTGAATCGACGATCTCTATCGGACACAATAGTCCGGGGAATACCATGTAGTCTGATGATATCCTTGATATACCGTCGACCAAAGGTCTCAGATGAATCTGTCATCCTCATGGGAAGAAAATGTACAGACTTGGTCAATCGATTTACCACGACCCATATCTCATCGTTGCCCTTTGATGACCTTGGCAACCCTGTCACAAAATCCATGGAAATGTGTTCCCATTTCCACTCCGGCACTGGTAAGGGTTTGAGTAACCCTGGTGGCTTTTGATGTTCCGTCTAAACTTGCTGACAATTTAAGCAGTGGCCAACAAATTCTGCCACATCCCTCTTGAGTCCATGCCACCAATAATGTCTCTTCAGGTCGTGATACATCTTGGTGCTGCCCGGATGAATAGTGAGTTTGGTTTGGTGTGCTTCGATCAGTAACTCTCTTCTGCAACTCTTAGGTACTTATGTCCTACCTCGGAATACAAGACCCTGTCCTGGTCGTAACTCCCATTCTGGTATGACTTCACCAGTAGACATCTTGGCCCATATCTCCTCCACTTCCGGGTCTGTCCGCTGTTCTTGTTCAATCTTGGTAACATTGTTGGACCGTATGATCAGATTATACATACTCCCATGGTTGTTGATATACAGATTGAACTCCCGAATGGTATTCAGTATCTCCCATACCGTCCTAATCAAAGTGGCCACTGATGCATGTGTTATGCGGCTGAGGGCGTCTGCCACTTTATTCGCCTTGCCAGGATGATATTGAAGTACGAACTCATAATCCTACAGATATTCTATCCATCAGCGCTGCCTCAGGTTGAGTTCCTTCTGATCAAACAAATATTTCAAACTCTTATGATCTGAAAACACTTCAAACTTCTCGCCATAGAGATAATGTCTCCAGCTTTTGAGAGCGAACACCTCCTTGGCTAGTTCCAGATCGTGAGTGGGATAGAGGTGTTCATGTATTTTCAAATGCTATGAACCATAAGCCACCACACGATGACTTTGACTGATAGAACACCCAAGTCCCTCTCCTGAAGCATCACAAAATACTTCATATCCCTTGCTCCTTTCCGGCAAGATCAAATTAGGAGCAGTTGTAAGCCTCTCTTTTAGTTCCTCGAATCTCTGATTGCATACATCAGACCATTCAAACTTGACACCTTTCTGAGTGAGTCGGGTAAGTGGAGATGCAATCTTGGAGAAGTCCATGATAAACTTCTGATAGTAACCAACCAATCCCAGGAAGCTACGAATTTCAGTCACATTTTTCAGTGCTTTCCATTCTCTCACTGCTGCCACCTTACCCTGGTCCACGGCTATACCTTCTACTGATATAACATGCCCCAAAAAGTTGACCTCAGATAGCCAAAATTCACACTTGCTTGCTTTGGCATATAGCTGGTTCTTCCTCAAGGTGTCTAGGACTATCCGCAGGTGCTCAGCATGTTCTTCTTGACTTTTGGAATAGATCAGAATGTCATCAATAAATATAATGACAAACTGGTCCAAGTAAGGACGGAATGTAATGGCCCGGAATTTGTAAATCAATGTATATGTGGTTATTATTTATTTTAAATGGTGGAAATTGGAAATTTAAGGGAATAGATGGTAAATGGATCAAAATATGGACAAAGGCCCAAGTATGGCCCAATGGACCATGGATTGGATTTAAAATCATTTAAATGGTCAATTGGACCAAGGATGGTCAAATTGGGCCCAAAACCCATTTGGGACCCAATGGATCAAGATGATGTAGGCTCTAAGGTAAATGGGTCGGAGGTGAGTGTGATTGGGCCATGGGCCCAATTGTGACCCAAGTAGTTGAAATGGATTTAATTAAATCACCTAAGTTGGAATTTATTTAAAACCTAGGTGACATGGCCAAATGGGACCCACCTCCACCTCACCAAGTGAGGTGGCGTGTGGACCAAGGATTGGTGGGGCCGGACACCATGGTTGAATTGGTCAACCATGGGTGTATGCATGAAGGGAATTTAAGCAAATGGAATTAAGTTAAATGGAATTAATTAACCTAATGATCTAATTAATGAATTAATTATGTTAATCAAATGAGGTGGTCAAATGGTCAAGTGGAGGACCCAAAAGCCATCTTATTTTCCAACACACAAAACGTTGGCTAAGGTGGTGGTTATCCCAACCACCACCATAAAGCATAGAAAATATCTTATGTGGTTGGTGGGAAAAATTTATGGTGAAGTGTAGCTTAAGCAAGCCTTGGGATAAGATGGGTTTTCTTTTCATTCTCTCCCATTTCATTCTCTTCCTCTCTTTCCCTCTCTCATAGCCGTCCCACACTAAGAAGAGAAAGAAGAAGAAAAGCTTGGAAGGAAAAAAAGAAGAAGGAAACTTAGAAGAGAAGAGAAGAAAAGTGCAAACTTTGGGCCACCTCTTCAAGACCAAAGCTTGAGGTAATTTTTCCATCCCATCCTCTCCCTCTCTCTCTCAAGTACACCCCATGGTAGATGATTGATTTATTTATTAGGGTTTATAAGAATGGAAGCATGGAGAATGATTTAGGGTTTTAAGTTTTTAAATGATTAAATGTGGGTAATTTTAAAGGGTTTTAAATGGAAGCCATGGAAGGTGATTAGGAATTTAATGGGGTTCTTAAAGAATGGAAACCATGGAATATGATTAATGGTTTTAAAGGTTTTGAACGATTAAATGTAGTCATCTTAAATGAGGAAATTCATGGGAGATATGAATGGTGTTTATGGCTTTGAAAGGCATAGATGGGAATGAACCCTATGGTGATGTGATGGTGGTTTTTAATGGGTTTAGAAGGATGGAAATGTGGAGTAATGTATTAATAATTTGGAGGCTTAAAAGAGTGATGTTTTTGTAAATTTAAAGGGTGTAAGAAGAGAGAAGAATGATTAAGAATGTTAATGGTTTGAAATGGATTTTAAGCATAGATTATAATGTTTTAAAGGGGATGATTTTAATGGAGATTAGGTTAGTTAAATGGTTGGTTTCTAATGTTGCTATGTCATGGTTAATGAGACATCAATGGACCCATTTTGTGAACCAATTGATGGGCTAAGATTAAGATCTATGTATGTTCATTAATAAATGGGAATGTGGCTAAGTTAATGGACTCAAGTATGATTAAGAGTGATGGTTTAAATGCATGATGTAAATCTCCCCATGGAAAGAATTGTGGTGGATTTAAATGTTATGAATGGATCCAAGAAAAATGGGGAGAAAGACATCATGGGTTCGGCCATGGTGTATGGCCGAACCCATGACCTATTTTACAAGCCATTTGATGGGCTAGGTATGGAGATAAGTATGTGATTAATTAATGGGGAATTAAGTTAATTTAAGGACTGAATTTTAATGTGTTCATGTCATGATAGATGGATCATTAACGGATCTAGGTTTGTGGATCAAATATGGACTTATTTATGCATGGATAAATGAGTAATTAATCATGGGAAGGAGTAGTGGCAAAATCGTAAATAATGGCCAAATTCAAGAACTCCATGGGAAATGATCATGGACTTAAGTGCAATTATGGTAACCTTAAGTATGTGATCAATAAAGCCTAGGGTGGCTGATTTTTAGACTCATGTAATTAAAATAATTAGTGAACTTAAATGGTTAAAAATAGGGAGTGATTATTCATATGTAATAAGGTATCGGACGTCGCAAGTGGTGCGCGTATCGGTGACCGGATTATCGGACGAAAACGAAAAAGGACACTAGTCGGTATTCGATAGGATTCCTACCTTTTTGTAAGCCATGGATTATGTGATGGTTTCTTTAATTTATTTTGGAAATTATATGGTTTGTTTTACGATGGGTTTTAAGATTATGATTTATATATATTATATGGCATATTGCCAGGCTATGACTTATATGATTAGGTTATGAATTATATATGAAGCCTACCAATTATATATATCACATAGCATAATGCACCTACATCTCATTCATGGCATGGGCGGGAAAATAAAGAAACCGGAGTCCATGCTCCGTCGGGGCTACCGAGAAACAAACATGGGGATAGTTTGATATGCTATAACCGGAGTCCATGCTCCGTCGGGGCGACCGAAAAGCGGACATGGGGATATTTTGATATGTTGAGATATAACCGGAGTCCATGCCCCGTCGGGACGACCGAAAAGTAGATATGGGGATATTTTGATATGTTGAGATATAACTGGAGTCCATGCTCTGTCGGGGAGACCGAAAAGCAGACACGGGGATATTTTGATACGTTGAGATATAACTGGAGTCCATGCTCCGTCTGGGTAACCGAAAAGCAGACATGGGGATATTTTGATATGTTGAGATATAACCGGAGTCCATGCTCCGTCGAGGCGACCGAAAAGCAGACATGGGGATATTTTGATATGTTGAGCTATAACCGGAGTCCATGCTCCGTCGGGGCGACAGAGAAGCAAACATGGGGATATCATGATGGTATGGATGATGGGTGGGACACATGACATAAGACACCCATGGCATTGCATTCATTTTATGGTTTCGTTTTATTACTATCTATGTGCTTGTTATCACTAATCCATGTGTTAGCCCTACTCGGAGTCCTACTGGGCACGTTGTCTAACGCCCTACTTCTACCCTAGCTGATGACGCAGGAGATGGCGCAGCGGAAGGGCGCGACGGAAGCCAAGCTTAGGAGCTTGGGGAGGCGACTACTTAATTTATTTAAATTTGTTTTGGAAATGTATTTGAGTAACCTAGCTTGTCGGAAATGTAATATTTTAGTTTACTTGCTATGTTTTGGATTTTATTTTGGACGTTGTAATTTTGAGGGTATCTTAATAATTAAATGAATGTTCTTCCCTGTTATCTAAAATTTGTAGGTTAGTCTCTATTATCATTCCGCATTTAATTTAATATTACTCGAACTTACTTCTACGTGTGAACCATTCTCCGTGGACTTCGTTCCACGCACACGTACGGTTGGCCAGTTAAGGGCCGGGCTTTAGAAGCTCGGACTTAACTCGTGTCGTGACGTTCCGTGCCCTTTTCACTTTCATTTTTAAAAAACAAATAGACTCTGATTTTAGTGCGAAAAGGGGCGGGCGTTACACGGAAGATCTTGTTCACTAGATCCATGAACACAGCTGGCGCATTGGTGAGTCCAAACGGCATGACTACAGACTCATATAGTCCATACGGCGTTCTAAAGGTTGTCTTCTCTATGTCCTTCTCCTTAAGCCGAATTTGATAGTAACCGGACATCAGATCACTCTCAGAGAAGTGGCTGGAACCTCTAAGTTGATCAAATAAATCATCGATCCTAGGTAGAGGATACTTGTTCCTGACAGTCAGCTGGTTCAGTTTTCGGTAATCCACACACATCCGGAGTGTACCGTCCTTTTTCTTCACAAATAATACCGGGGCTCCCCAAGATGATGTGTTGTTCTGGATGCATCCCAGTCTGAGCAGTTCATCAATCTGCTTCTTTAGCTCGAACATCTCAACTGGTACCATCCGATAATGTGGTAATGACACTAGGGCAGTGCCAGGGTACAACTTAATCTCAAAATTAATCTCCCTCATGGGTGGCAAGCTAGGGAGTTCTTTTGGCAATACATCTGCGTAGTCTTTCACTATCGCCGGAAGTTCAGCCACCGGTGCCTTGTTTAATCTGATATTATTCAATACTAGGTGATTCAACCCTTCATACAGTCTGCTTCTTACAGGGACGTTGTGTTTATCAGCATGTACCACATATTGCTTCCCCTCGGTGACCAAAATTTCACCCTGCGAAGATGGCAATCGATGTTGGCCTGAACGCTAGTCAACCAGTCCATGCCAAAGATATGTCATACTCAGTCATATCGAGTACCAAATAGTTGAACTCAAATCTGTATCCAGCGAGTTCAGTAATCACTGCTGTGCATATAAACCCCAATGACGTGTCTCTGACGGGGGATACAATAGTGAGTGACGTGGACAGTTTTTGTACTAATGTGCCAGTAGCGGTTATGAATGCAGCAGATATGAAGGAGTGGGATGCACCAGAATCAAATAATGCAAAAGTATAGTGTAATAGTCCAAATTTTCAATGCAATAAATATATTGGCTATTATTTATTTTAATGGTTAAAAAAATTGAGATCCACAAATGGAATGGATGATTAATGGATCAAAGTTAGGGCAATGGCCCAAGTATGGTCCAATGGACCATGGAAATGATCAACTCTATTTAATTGGGTCAATGATGGTCAATTGGGTCAAATGCCCAATTGGGACCCAACGGGTCAAGATGGATTGATGATTAGGGGAAATAGGTAAGGAATGGATTTAGATTCATAGATGGAATGTATGTTAGATGGATCAAAGTTGGGGCAATGGCCCAAGTATGGTCCAATGGACCATGGATAGGCTTGATTTTATTTAATTGGGTCAAAGTGGTCAATTAGGTCAAATGCCCAATTGGGACCCAATGGGTCAAGATGGATTGAGCATTAGGGTAAATGTGTAAGGAATGGATTTAATTGGTCATGGACCCAATTAAGATCAAAGGCATGGGGTCCATCTCATTGGCAAGTGTAGGAGTGGATATCCAAATGGCATTACCAAGTTGGGCCCAACTCCAACTCATCAAGTGAGGTGGCGTGTGGACCAAGGTACATGTGGGGCCAACCACCATGGTTGACTTGGTCAACCATGGGTGAATTAATGGGTGAATTAAGGAGGATCAAGTGAATTGAGTTGAATTATTTAATTAAAATCACCTAAGTTAATTTTGAATAAATCCAAGTGGCAAGGCCAAGTGGGACCCAACTCCACCTCATCAAGTGAGGTGGCATGGTTGACTTCGTCAACCATGTGTGAGTCAAAGTTAAATTAAAGAAGATTAAGTGTAATGAGTGGAATTAAATTATTTAATTATAATGACCTAAGTTGGATATAAAATCAATGCTTGAGTTGGAGTTGAGTTACATTAAATGGAGTGAGTCAGATGGGGAGTGAGTCACCTAAAAGACCAAAAGATGGAGTGAGTCAAGTGGGTGGTTTCACCTCATGGAAACCACTCCATCAAAACCGTTGGGGGATGGTGTGTGCCACGTGGAGGGCATGCACCCCCTTGGCTACACAAGGATGCTTAGGTGGAGGGTCTACATTGGCCAAAGGAGAGGTGGTGGTTTCATCTCATGGAAACCACCAAACCACCGAAGGAAAGCACACCAAAATCGTTGGGCATAAGGGGTGGTATGTGCCACGTGGAGGGCATGCACCCCTTGTCGACAAAGGTGCCTAAGTAGAGGACATGCAAGGACCATGATTGGGCAATGGAGAGGTGGTGGTTCCACCTCACCAAAACTACCAAACCACCCGAGGAAAGCACACCAAAACCGTTGGACATAGGAGTGGTATACAAGACAAGAATCTTAAAATGGGGACAAGCAAGGACCATGATTGGGCAATGGAGAGGTGGTGGTTCCACCTCAGCCAAACCACCAAACCACCAAGGAAACCCAAACCCAAAACCGTTGGGCATGGGAGTGGTATGTGCCATGTGGAGGGCATGCACTCCTTACTTGGGTCAATGGGCTCATGGGGAAGACTCCACATTGAAGAGGGTGGAGTCTAACCCAAGCAAACCCTACACAAGATGGGAAAAGAGGGCTTTTGGTCTCATTCATCTCATCTCCTTCTCTCCCTCTCTTGGCCGACCATCACTCTAGGAGAAAGACAAAGGAAGACTTAGAGAAAAATTGGATCTCATCTCCTCTCCCTCTTAATCTTGGCCGACCTTTACACTAAGACAAAGAAACACTTGGTATCTTCCATTCTCTCCCCCTCTCCCTCTCTCAAACATTCACCAAGGCTGTACCATCTTCTTGGGGGTTCATCTTAGATCCTCTTCCTCTCAAGATCGAGGATCAAGGATCAAGGAAGAAGAAAGACTAAGGAGTAGATCGGAGGAGCAAGAAAGAGCGAAGGAAATCGGAGGAGCAAGAAAGAGCGAAGGAAATCGGAGGAGTCGCGGGATCGGTAAGTAGTACTCAACAAGATTTTATTAATTGGAAGGAGTTAAAGGAAACCATGAAATCCCATTTTTGGATTGGAGAGTTGGCCAAAATATTATGGGCCATGGATTTAAAATCCGTCCGAGAAGTACGATAGGAAATGGACAAACCCTAATGGGTAAGATAGGCTATGTAAATAATCGAATACTAGGACATTATGTATAAATGGCTAAGCACCTCTTGCATGAACCATAAAAGGATTATGATCATGGATCATGGGTTGGCCTTGCATGGTCGAACCCTAATTGTTATGGATATATGGAAAGGACCTCATGCATGTCTAAGATAAGGTATATGAGTAAGATCATGGTTTGGCCCTTGCATGGCCAAACCCTAAAATTCTATGTATATGGATCGGGAGGACCAAAAAAAAAAAAGGATTGGGTGAGGTTCGGCATGGTGTATGGCCGAACCCATCAAGTGATCTAACCATTGGTATTGGATTTTTAAAAGAAGATGATGAACCATAGGGTTCGGCCATGGTGTATGGCCGAACCCCATGGAGGTGTATTAATGATTTTTAATGGGTGAAAATCATAGATGAATGTTAATGATTTTAAATATTGTAAATGATGATCTAAAAGGACGGAAATGGTGAAGAACCATGGACGATGGGTTCGGCCATGTTATATGGCCGAACCCCATGGAGAGATATTGATGGACTTAGATGGGTTTGAACCATGGAAATGATGGAAGACATGTTGACGGACTTTGGGTTGTAAAAAGATGACCTAAGTGTATGATTAAACCAACCACCCCCCCCCCCCCCTTTTCCCTAGAGGGACTTTGGTTATGGGTCTAAAATGTTGTAAATGATTTTAAAGGGAGGATGAAAATAAACATCATGGGTTCGGCCATGTTGTATGACCGAACCCCATGACCCATTTTATGGACATCATGGATCTATGCATGCACGTTTAAAATGAATGGATTATCAAGCTAAGGAATGGAGGTATTTGTTAGGGATTTGTTAGGGTTTCATGTCATGATTAATGAATCAATTATGGATCCATGTTTATGGATCAGTTATGGACCAAAGTATGTATAAACAAAAGGGATGATTAGCCATGAAAAGAATGATGGCAAAGAGGTAAATATGGTGAAAATGAAAGGACCATGGGTTCGGCCATGGTGTATGGCCGAACCCCATGGGGAATGTTTGTGGACTTAGGGTTCTTTAAATGTTTAATTTATGTGATTGGTTAATAAACAAAAGATGGCATGATCTTGAAACCACATGATTAGAATGATAAGGATTAAAAAGGGACCCAAAGACAAAGTGAGCGAGGTTCGGCATGTTGTATGGCCGAACCCCACTAAGGCAAGTTTATGGACTTAAGCATGATTACAAATTAAATGGAACATTGGTTTGCATTGTTGATACGTAATAAGGTAACAGGATCTTGCAAGCGGTGCACGATTGGTGATCGATCTTTGGATGGAAAATTTAGACATTGGTAGGATACTTACCTCATTGAAAACCATGGAATATGTATATGTGATGTTTTTACTTGAATTATTTTGGTATTAAATGATATGTCTTAATGATGGGATTTTGAATGCTATGGTGTTTATTATTATTACATAGCATGTTGCACTTGCACCTCATGCATGGCATGGGAGGGATACTATGGAGTTGTGATACCTTGATGAGGATTTTCCATCAAGAGGGTACTTTGTGATTGCGATGCCTTGATGAGGATTTTCCATCAAGAGGGATACTATGCTTGAGATATAACTGGAGTCCACGCTCCGTCGGGGCGATCGATAAACAAACGTGGGGACACCTTGATGAGGCTTTTCCATTAAGAGGGATACTATGTGATTGTGATACCTTGATGAGGTTTTTCCATCAAGAGAGATACTATGTGATTGTGATACCTTGATGAGGCTTTTCCATCAAGAGGGATACTATGTGATTGTGAATACCTTGATGAGGCTTTTCCATTAAGAGGGATACTAAGTGATTGTGATACCTTGATGAGGATTTTTCCATCAAAAGGATACTATGTGATGGTGATATGGATGATGGATGGGACTCATGGCATATGACACCCATGGCATGGCATTGACTTGCATGGTTTTGACATTACTTATATCTATGTGTTTTTGTTATACTAATCCATGTGTTGACCCTACTCGGAGTACCTACTGGGCGCGTTGTCTAACGCCCTACTTCCACCTTAGATGATGACATAGGAAATGGACAAGGCGATGGACGTGATCGGAGCCAAGTCTAGGAGCTTGGAGGAGCTAGTTTATTTATTTAAGTTTTATTTATGGAAATGTAATTTGAGTAACTTAGTTTGTTGGACTGTAATAATTTCGATTACTTGCTATGGTTTGGACTTTACTTTTGGACATTCTAAGTTAAGGTATTTATTAATTAAGTGATGTACTTCCTTGTTATTTAATAATTGGTAGGATAAAGTCTATTATAATTTCTGCATTAAGTTTACATTCTGCAAGCTTAACTTGTTACATGTGAACAGTTCTCATGGACTTAGTTCCACTCACACGTAGGGTTGCCCAGTTAAGGGCCGGGGTTTGGAAGCTCAGAATTAGCTCGCGTCGTGACGTCCCGCTCTCTTGTCACTTTTTATTTAAAAAAAAAATAGTCTCTTATTTTCGGTGAGTGAGAAAGGGCGGGGAGTTACAGTTGGTATTAGAGAGAAACCGGAAAAATGAATCTTTCGAAGTAAGATTAAGACGGTATCATGTCTCACTGACAGATAAGAATCCCAGCTGACCGACTCTTAGGAGTCCGCTGCACGGGGGCCGTATTAATTTACTTCGTTAGACTTAGAGTGAAGCATTCAAACTGAGAACAACATTTGACGAAAAGGAATAATAGCGAGGGAAGGACAGTCACTATAAAATGGATTTACCAAACATAGCAAAAAAGAAATATTTTCCCGAAACAGGAAAATGAAAGGATTTCCCCGAAAATGAGAAACATCCAAATTCTTCCCCAAATTGAGAAACAGTGAGGGATTTATCAAACTTAGCAAAATAGGAGACATATCCCCGATTTTCCCCAAATTGAGAAACAACACTGGATACATAGGAAAATCCTTCCCCCTCCCCCCCCCCCCCCCTCTGAAAATGAGAAACATCATGATTTCCCCAATTTGAGAAATGTTACATGATATTTAGGAAAATTTCCCCAAAAGACAAGAAATAAAAGAGTGCTTATTTGGCAATTCCCTAAACAAGAGACATTATGTGATACTTGGGAAGTTTTCCCCAAAAATATAAGAATGCTTATTTGACAATTTCTCCAAAACAAGGAACATCAAGATTTTTCCCAAAATAAGCAAAATTATGTGATACATAGGGAAATTCCCCAAAACAAAGATTAGTTTGATTAAAACTGCGGTTGTCATTGATATACTTTTGTTGTTGTGATACAGATATGTCAAGCAACATAGAGTATACAGAGTTGTGGGACAAAGGAACCCCTAACTGTCCTTTAGATCTGGATTCTTCTTCCAACAACTCCACGAGGCCAGACCGCGCTGTGGAAGTTAACGTAGACGTCCAAGTAGGATCACCTGAGGATGTCGAAGTGATTCCGACCCCTTTTCGAGAAGAGAATATGGGAGATATCCCAATGATGGGAGAATCCTTAGGGGAGATAGGCTCGCCCGGGTATATGTTCGAATTGTGCAACCAGGAAGGGCACAACTGTACTTTCTGCCCCTACCCCGTTGAGGTTATTTGCCCTGTTGTGGAGTTCACGGGCACGGTAAGGAGATGACTAACTGTCCTTACATTGGGGGACCGGGAATAATACCCTGTCTGATTTGTGAAGTGTTGGGGCACACACCGACGACATGCCCTGACAACTTCTTCGATCTTGGTGATGATGCAGGGTCTTCTACAGAAGGTTAGGCTAAGAAATTGTAAGAAAAAGTCAGTAAAACGGGAGATTTTGTAAGGGTTGTGGGTACGTTTTGTTCTTTGAAGAGTTTGTTCTAACCCTACCAACCCTTGTATTGTGATGGAAGTTTGAATGATTTTTTTTAAGTATGCACACTTAGGAGTTTATCAGGATTTTGGCACTGAGATGTAGGTGACGAGGTCACTTGATTATATTGAGACGTGGCATGGGTGCGTCCTTACGTGATATCGATGATTGAGATGAGGTATGGGTATGTCCCTCACCTGATAATTGATAACGTTATACCTTAGTCCGTTGGAAAAGATTGTCCGATTAGTAGACCATTGCGTCTCACCTTTGTGTAGTTAAAATGATGAGATAAGTATATAGGTTCCATGAGTATGGCCTAGAGTAGCTGTGAGACCGTGGGAGACCTTCAGCCTCTACTGGAAGTTCCTGTTTCTAGTGTGGTCAGCAGGGACATTTCAAAAGAGAGTGTCCACAGAACTACAAATCGTCACATTTCAGGGTTTTTTTCCTATTCTAGCCCGACCAGTCCAGTCAGAAGGACCTAGAGCACATGACCCGACAGGACGGGCACCTACTCCGATAGGATCTGGACGACTGAATGCTTTGGTTTCTCCTCCAGAGACAATGGATCATTCAGTGATTCAACGTATGGTAGTAGTTTGTAGTTCATATGCTTATGCGTTATTTAATTTGGGAGCATTTCATTCTCTTGCATCTACCACCTTCACATTTGTTACTAGCACTTTAGTACAACAAATGTCCACTGCACTTATTATATTATCCCCTATTGGTAGACGATGACAAAAATTAGTGGGTATATCGGTCCCACGATAGATACTGTGGTCCCATGGTAGATATGACAGTGCTATGGATAGATATTATCTTCCCATGGATGGGGGTTTCCATGGTAGTTTGGATTGATGCCGGGTAGTGGCATTAGAGACGTATCGGTCGTGTGAGGGACATTTTTGTCCCATAGTTGACATATTAGTCTTATGATAGACATATTAGTCCTACGAAGGTATTAGTAATGCCCATGAATGAATTATACCCGTGGAGAGGTTATATTCATGGATCTAGTGGACAAAATCTTTCATCCCTAATTGGAAAAGTTCGTAATCATCTTCATTAACAACCTCCTGATTGATTTCAACAATCGAGAGGAGCATACAGAACATCTAAGGATAGTCTTTGACACCCTGAAGAAAAATCAATTAAATGCCAAAGCAAGCAAGTGCGAGTTTTGGCTATCTGAGGTCAATTTCTTAGGACATGTCACATGCAACGTGACCAGTTTGATTAGGAATGAATGGGTGAATTAAAGAGGTGGGGGAGGTGGCTTATCAATTGGCATTTCCTCCACAGTGTTCATCTTTGATCCTTCACACGTGTTGAACGTGCAAGATGTGGATGTGCAAAGCGACGTAACTTATGTGGAGAAGCCGGTCAGAGCGATCGGGAAAAAACAAAGAGTACTTTGGAACCGCGCCATTCAGTTTGTCGAGGTGGTATAGAATCGATATAGTAATGAGGAGGCCACCTGGGATCTTGAGTCAGAAATGAGGGCAGCTCATCCTGAGCTTTTTGTATAAGTTATTTGAAACCCTACTTCACTCGATTTTCGGGACGAAAATTTCAAAAGAGGGTAATATTGTAATAGCCCAGATTTTCAATGCAATAAATATATTTGCTATTATTTACTTTAATGGTTAAAAAAATTGAGATCCATAGATGGAATCGATGTTTAATGGATCAAAGTTGGGGAAATGGCCCAAGTATGGTCTAATGGACCACGGATATGATCAATTCCATTTAATTGGGTCAATGACGATCAATTGGGTCAAATGCCCAATTGGGACCCAACGGGTCAAGATGGATTGATGATTAGGGGGAATGGGTCAGGAATGGATTTAGATTCATAGATGGAATGTATGTTAGACGAATCAAAGTTGGGGCAATGGCCCAAGTATGGTCCAATGGACCATGGATAGGCTTGATTTTATTTAATTGGGTCAAAGTGGTCAATTGGGTCAAATGCCCAATTGGGACCCAATGGGTCAAGATGGATTGAGCATTAGGGTAAATGGGTAAGGAATGAATTTAATCGGGTCATGGACCCAATTAAGATCAAAGGCATGGGGTCCATCTCATTGGCAAGTGGAGGAGTGGATATCTAAGTGGCATTACCAAGTTGGGCCCAACTCCAACTCATCAAGTGAGGTGGCGTGTGGACCAAGGCACATTTGGGGCCGACCACCATGGTTGACTTGGTCAACCATGGGTGAATTAATGGGTGAATTAAGGAGGATCAAGTGAATTGAGTTGAATTATTTAATTAAAATCACCTAAGTTAATTTTGAATAAATCCAAGTGGCATGGCCAAGTGGGACCCAACTCCACCTCATCAAGTGAGGTGACGTGTGGGCCAAGACATAGGTGGGGCCGACCACCATGGTTGACTTGGTCAACCATGGGTGAGTCAAAGTTAAATTAAAGAAGATTAAGTGTAATGAGTGGAATTAAATTATTTAATTATAATGACCTAAGTTGGATATAAAATCAATGCTTGAGTTGGAGTTGAGTTATATTAAATGGAGTGAGTCACCTAAAAGACCAAAAGATGGAGTGAGTCAAGTGGGTGGTTTCATCTCATGGAAACCACTCCATCAAAACCGTTGGGGGATGGTGTGTGCCATGTGGAGGGCATGCACCCCCTTGGCTGCACAAGGATGCTTAGGTGGAGGGCCTACATTGGCCAAAGGAGAAGTGGTGGTTTCATCTCATGGAAACCAACAAACCACCCAAGGAAAGCACACCAAAACCGTTGGGCATAAGGGGTGGCATGTGCCACGTGGAGGGCATGCACCCCTTCGCTAGACAAAGATGCCTAAGTAGAGGACATGCAAGGGCCATGATTGGGCAATGGAGAGGTGGTGGTTCCACCTCACCCAAACCACCAAACCACCCAAGGAAAGCACACCAAAACCGTTGGGCATAAGGGGTGGTATGTGTCATGTGGAGGGCATGCACCCCTTGGCTAGACAAAGATGCCTAAGTGGAGGACATACAAGGACCATGATTGGGCAATGGAGAGGTGGTGGGTCCACCTCATCCAAACCACCAAACCACCTAAGAAAACCAATGTCAAAACCGTTGGACATAGGAGTGGTATACAAGACAAGAAGCTTAAAATGGGGACATGCAAGGACCATGATTGGGCAATGGAGAGGTGGTGGTTCCACCTCACCCAAACCACCAAACCACCAAGGAAACCCAAACCCAAAACCGTTGGGCATGGGAGTGGTATGTGCCATGTGGAGGGCATGCACTCCTTACTTGGGTCAATGGGCTCATGGGGAAGACTCCACATTGATGAGGGTGGAGTCTAACCCAAGAAAACCCTACACAAGATGGAAAAAGAGGGCTTTTGGTCTCATTCCTCTCATCTCCTTCTCTCCCTCTCTTGGCCGACCATCACTCTAGGAGAAAGACACAGGAAGACTTAGAGAAAATCTGGATCTCATCTCCTCTCCCTCTCAAGCTTGGCTGACCTTTACACTAAGACAAAGAAACACTTGGTATCTTCCAATCTCTCCCCCTCTCCCTCTCTCAAACATTCACCAAGGATGAACCATCTTCTTGGGTGTTCATTTTAGACCCTCTCCCTCTCAAGGCCGAAGATCAAGGATCAAGGAAGAAGAAAGACTAAGGAGAAGATCGGAGGAGCAAGAAAGAGTGAAGGAAACCAGAGGAGTCGTGGGATCGGTAAGTAGTACTCGACAAGATTTTACTAATTTGAAGGAGTTAATGGAAACCATGAAATCCCATTTTTGGATTGGAGAGTTGGCCAAAATATTATGGGCCATGGATTTAAAATCCATCCAATAAATGAGATAGGAAATGGACAAACCCTAATGGGTAAGATAGGCTATGTAAATAATCGAATACTAAGGACATTATGTATATATGGCTAAGGTCCTCTTGCATGAACCATATAAGGATTATGATCATGGATCATGGGTTGGCCTTGCATGGCCGAACCTTAATTGTTATGGATATATGGAAAGGACCTCATGCATGTCTAAGATAAGGTATATGAGCAAGATCATGGTTTGGCCCTTGCATGGCCAAACCCTAGACTTCTATGTATATGGATCATGAGGAACAAAAAAAAGGGATTGGATGAGGTTCGGCCATGGTTTATGGCCGAACCCCATCAAGTGATCTAACCATTGGTATTGGATTTTTAAAAGAAGATGATGAACCATAGGGTTCGGCCATGGTGTATGGCCGAACCCCATGGAGGTGTATTAATGATTTTTAATGGGTGAAAATCGTAGATGAATGCTAATGATTTTAAATGGATTTTAAATATTGTAAATGATGATTTAAAAGGATAGAAATGGTGAAGAACCATGGACCATGGGTTCGGCCATGTTGTATGGCCGAACCCCATGGAGAGATATTGATGGACTTAGATGGGTTTGAACCATGGAAATGATGGAAGACATGTTGATGGACTTTGGGTTGTAAAAAGTTGACCTAAGTGTATGAATCAAACCAACCACCCCCCCCCCCCCCCCCCCCCCCCCCCCCACCCCACCCACCCACCCACCTGTAACGCTCACCCCTTTTCACCGAAATCAGAGTTTATTTTTATTTTTTTGAAGTAAAGAGTGACAAAGGGCGAGAGACGTCACGACGCAAGTTAAGTCCGAGCTTCTAAAGCCCGATCCTTAACTGGCCAACCCTACGTGCACGTGGAACGAAGTCCACGAGAATGGTTTACACGTAGCCGTAAGCTCGCAGAATACAACTTAATGTGGAACATTATAATAGAGACTATCCTACCAGTTTTAGATAGCAAGGAAGTACGGCTCTTAAATTACTAAAATACCCCTAAATTCATAATTATATCTCAAAATGATAATGTCCAAACTAAAGACCAAACCATAGTAAGAAATCAACATTATTACAGTCCGACGAGCTACATTACACAAATTACATTTCCAAAATAAATCTTAATAAACTAAGTAGCTCGCTTCTCCAAACTCCTAAGCTTGGCTCCCGTCTCGTCCTTCGTTTCCGCCATCTCCTGCGTCATCAGCTAGGGTAGAAGTAGGGCGTTAGACAATGCGCAGTAGGACTCCGAGTAGGGCTAACACATGGATTAGTGATAACAAAACATATAGATAATATTATATCAAAACCATGCAATTTCGTGCAATGTCATGCAATGGGTGTCCCATGTCATGAATCCCACCCATCAAGCTCATCATCATGGTACAATGTCCTTTTTTCAACCATACATAATGTCCCCCTTGATGGCAAAGCCTCCTCAAGGTATAACTACAAATACAAATATCCCCCTTGATGGAAGAACCATTATCAAGGTATAATAATAAATACAACATCCCCCTTAATGGAAGAATCATCATCAAGGTATAATAATAAATACAACATCCCCCTTGATGGAAGAACCATCATCAAGGTATAATAATCAATACAACATCCTTGTTTGAATAACCTTATCAGCATATCATAGAGCCCATAGTAACCTTCCTGATGAATCAAACACATCAAATATCCCCATGTTTGTTTATCGCTCGCCCCGACGGAGCATGGACTCCGGTTTCATTTCATCATTCCCATGCCATATCCCTCCCATGTCATGCATGAGATGTAGATGCCATATGCCATGTAATATATATGATAGCACAAACCATGGCATTTAAAATCCCATCAATAAAGCATATAATTTGATTATCAAAATAGATCAAGCAAAGCATCAATATACACATCATAGCCTTAAAACCCATCTTAAAACAATCATATACTTACCAAAATAAATCAAGGAAAAACCCATACATCACACATAATCCATGGCTTACAAAAAGGTAGGAATCCTACCGAATACCAACTAATGTTCCTTTACGTTTCTCCGTCCACAAACCCGGTCGCCGATCGCGTACCTCTTGCGATGTCCGGTACCTTATTATACATTATCAATTAGACTCATGTTTTAATCATGTCCAAGTCCATTATCCAAGCCTTAGTGGGGTTCGGCCATACCCCATGGCCGAACCCTACTAATTAGGTTTGTGGGTCCCATCTTAATCCATTGATTTTCTTAATTTTGCGAGTCTAAAAATCAGTACCCTAGGCTTTATCAATCACACATAAGTTATTTACTTAGAGCCCCTAAGTCCACGATCATCTTCCATGGGGTTCGGCCATACACCATGGCCGAACCCATGGTTCTTGAATTTGGCCATTATTTACGGTTTTGCCACTACTCCTTTCCATGACTAATCACTTCATTTATCCATGCATAATTAAGTCCGCAATTGATCATTAACTCAAATCTATTAGTGACCCATTTAATCATGTCATAACTGTAACAGCCCGATTTCTCAATAAGATGAATATTTACGAAAATACCCCTGGATTGGTGAATTCAATAAATATGATTGTAAATAAGGAAATGGTGGGGCCCATTGCTCAAATTAAGGTCATATGAGCACATTATAAATGTCAAGTTTGATTGGTTGGGTAATTTCTCAATGAAGTGGAAAATTACCAAAATGCCCCTGAGTTGTTAAATTAATTATTTTGTGATGTTAAGTAAGGAAATAGTGGGGTCCATTGCTCAAAATAAAATCATATGAGCACATTATGAATGTTAAGTTTGATTGGTTGGGTAATTTTCATCATTTGGGTCAAAAATGGCTAAATGGGTCAAAGGGCCCAAATGGGACCCATCGGGTCTTGCTGGTTTATTTGACCGTTTTGTGATTTTAAATTAAATGGGGTTAAGCCTATTTGATTGGAAATCAAGTGGAGGAAAAATGGGTAGGCTTGATCCATATGTGAAAACCAATTAGAATGACCAAAATACCATAAATGGGTCATGTTGTCAAAACGGGTCAAGGAGCTAAAAGTGGACCCAACGGATCGAGTTGACTATTGTTGACCGTGTGAACCCTCAAGGGAGCTCAAACACGAGTCAAATCAGTTGAGTGGGACTGAGGTGAGTTGGAATTAAATCAAAAGGTGAGTTAACTCATGTGCATTAAATGAAATGCATTAAATGTGATGAGTTGGGTTGGAATAAACATACCTTGAGTTGGGTGAGTTGAAATGGAAATTCAAGGGACTGTAAATCAGTGAGTTTAAGGGTAATTTGAAGAGGTTGGCCCAGCTTTAACCACCCAAACAAGTCCCACACGTTGGGGACTTGTTTGGGGTGATTTCCATGATGTATTAAATGGGAATACATGGGATTGTGATGAGTTGCTTGGGGATGTGAATGGCTGCATTGGTAGCTGCCAAGGGGTACCTTGGATGGCACCCAATGCCCACAGTTTTGAGCAAGAAATTATGAGGAATTGAGAGGTTTTTGGGGCTGAACTACAAAAGAACAAAAATACCCATGGTTGGCCGTTTTTCTCAAAGGAAACCCAATTGTTCCCATCTCTTTCACCCTCTCTTCAATTGGTGTTCTTGGCTGGAACAGCAGAGGCTTTTGGTACCAAATATTCAAGCATACAATCAGCAAGGAGTTAAGGAAACAAGGATTAAAAGTCAAGAGCAAAAGGCAAAGGAAAGTGGTAAGTTTTTCCCATTGATTTATGGTTAATAAAATGGGTAAAATAAGACATGATTTGGCCATGTCATGGTCAAATCTATCAAAGGGTTAAAATATGATTCCTTTATGCTCAATTAGATGGAAAACATGGACATAGGGTTCGGCCACTTTGGATGGCCGAACCCCATGAAATTTTATGGTTAGTGTTGATGGTTTTGTAAGGATTAAACCATGCAAGAATAGGACCGATTTTAGAGGTCTAAGATACATGTTTTGGAAAGATTAAAAACATGGATTTGCATGTCATACCATGGTCGAATTTGACAAGAGTCTAAACCATGGAAGAATGTGTCAAAAGAAATGAAATGAACCATTGGGTTTGGCCACTTTGGGTGGCCAAACCCCATGAAAAGAGTTGGTTAATGGTTATGGTTTTTGAAATTTAAAACCATCCATTTGGGGACTGTTTTTACATGTTTTATTAAGATTTAAAATGCATGCTTAAAGAGGGTTAAAACATGGGTTTGGATATCAGAAAAGGCTGAAGATATGTGGTCTAATCAGTGGAGTAAAATTGGAGAAGATGGACCATGGGGATCGGCCATCTTGGATGGCCGAATCCCATGATATCATGTTGGTTTTTGGATGGTTTCTTTTAAAGTTAAAACCTGATGTTAATACGCTGTTAATTACATGATGATTGAGGTTTAAAAACAGCAAACATAACCATTGGGTTCGGCCAACATAGAGGGCCGAACCCCATGTAAAAGAATGTTGGTTTCATGTTGGAAAAAACATGTAAACCATAGACTTTTTATGGACTGTTTTGGATGATTTCTTTGAGAGTTAAAACTTGATATTAATATACTGTTTATGCATGTTTATATGAGGTTCAAAAACAGCAAACATAGCATTGGGTTCGGCCACCATGGAGGGCCGAACCCCATGCAAATGATGGTTTTTTTTAAGGTGCTTGAAACATGGAAACCATGGACTTTATGGACTGTTGTGAATGAATTTAATTAGATGGTTTCTAAGAGGTTTAAAGGCAGCAATATAATACTGATATTGCATGTTTAAATAATGCCTAAAGCATGGTTAAAAGACCAAGATATGGACATTGAGTTCGGCCACCTTGGATGGCCGAACCCCATGTAAGTAAGTGATGTGTTTTGGTGAAGTTAAATTACTGTTTTGGTGGCTGGTTATGTGGCTGAACCATGTGTAATTCATGGTTGTGTTAACACGATTAAATCATGTATAATCATGAGAAGTAGAGGGATCAACCAGATCAAGTGAACCCCATGTTAGTTTTGATGAAGTTGGTGAGTTTTAAACCATATAAAATATGGTGTTTGATGTGAGTTATGGAAGTTTAACTTGCTGATTATTGGTTGGCCAACATAGGGCTGAACCATGTCATTTTTAAAAGGGTTAAGTGCTTAAGAGTTGATTAAATAAAGTAGGAAGTTAAATCCTAAGTTGGTGATGTTCGGCCAAGGGCATGGTCGAACCCCACATGATGCGGATGGGTCGTAGATGTGATTGGATAAGTAAATGATGTTATGTCTTGCTGTTTGGTATATGGATAAGGTACCGGAAGTCGAACGACGTGCGAGTCGTGACAGGGTGACGCGAAAGAAAGATCAGTTACTGAAGGGATTCTTCAGTAGGTTTCCTACCTACTTGTAACCACGGTTTTACCCAGTATTTCTTATGATACTCTTGTTTTAATATATGTGTTTCAAATGATATATTATGCATTAACAAATGGCATACAGGCATTGGCATCTCATGCATAGTCATGGGATAATGAATAAAGTTCTACAGTGATGGCTACGATGGTACATGATGGGGGTTGCTCATTACATGTACATCGCTTATAGAAGAGATGAATGTTGTTGTAATTTACCTTGTCGGTGCAAGGCACGTCAAGTGATGGCTACGATGGTACATGATGGGGGTTGCTCATTACATGTACATCGCTTATAGAAGAGATGAAGGTGTGTTGTAATTTACCTTGTCGGTGCAAGGCACGTCAAGTGATGGCCATGAAAGTACATGATGGGGGATGCTCATTGCATGTGCATATTTCATAGCATTGTTTTACCTGTTTTGATGATCATGTATTATGATATGTATATGCATGTTTTATATGCTAACATGTGGTAGCCCTGATTCGGGAACCTACTGGGCGCGTTGATCTAACGCCCTAATTCTATCCTCAGAGGAGATTGCAGGAACAAGCAAGGGGAAAGGAAAGGTCATTGACCAAGAGGGGAGCTGAGCCTAAGTGCATTAATAATGGATTTGGATTACGTTTTATTACTGTCATTTGAATACTATTGTTGGACATGTAATAATTCGTTATTTGCTATGGTTTGTTTAGGATAATAATTTGTGGATGGTTGATCTATGTTAGTTAATATTTAAGACTGTTACTTGCTATCTCGTCTTATTATTCCGCATATTGATGTTAGTTCCATGTGTGATTCACTATCATGGTCTATTTCATGTACACATGGGTGGCCAGTTAAGGTTCAGACTTGGGTAGTCTGAACTTAACTCGCGTCGTGACGCCGCCCGCTCTCTTCCGATGTTTATTTTAAAGAAAAAAAAAAAATTAGACTCTGAAATTCACGGAGAGGGCGGGGCGTTACAATAACATCATTAACGTCAGCCATTTAATTAACCTAACCCTTATTCATTTAAACACATACATAGCCCCATACTTAACCCATCAATTGGCTTGTAAAATGGGTCATGGGTTCGGCCATACACCATGGCCGAACCCATGATGTCTTTCTCCCCATTTTTCTTGGATCCATTCACAACATTTAGATCCACCATAATTCTTTCCTTGAGGTAGTTTCCATCATGCATTTAAATCACCAATCTTTGATCATCAAATTGGTACATTTTGGTGCATCAAAACCACCAACACATCTCCCATTATTTTTCCATCTTTTACACTCATCATCATTACACATACATCACCATATTGTTCAGAAGCATTTCCTCCATAAAATCTCTCCATGGTTTTATTTTTAAAACATTATTTCCACCCCTTTAAAACCTTATAAACTATGCTTAAAAATCCATTCAACCCATCAACATTCTTAATCATTCTTCCCTCTTCTTACACCCTTTAAATTTACAAACACATCACCCTAGGGTTCGGCATTACACCATGGCCGAACCCATGGTTCATGTTTCATTCCCATCTACCATTTTTGAGGCCATTAGAATTCATTAGTACATTCCATGATTTTCTTCACTAAGATCCCTTAAAAAATTACAAACATTTGACCCTTTTAAGCCTCCAATTCATTAACACATTACTCCATATTTTTGATCCTTTTAAACCCATTTAAAACCACCATTACATCACCATAGGGTTCGCCCATACACCATGGCCGAACCCATGGTTCATGGTCCATTATCCATTCATGCCTTTTGAGGCCATAAACACCATTCACATCTCCCATGGATTTCCTCATTTAAAATCACTAAATTTAATCATCTAAACCCTAAAAATCATAATCATCTTTCCATGGCTTTCATTCTTTAAAACCCTAATAAATCACTTAATCACTTACCATGGGGTTCGGCCATACTACATGGCCGAACCCTATGGCCCATAATTTCTTCCAACATTACATACCTCCATGCTTCAGTAAATTTTAATACATAAAATCCTTAATGTATCCTTCATTTTTTTTTGACCTAATTTACCCATTAGGGTCTGCGCATTCTTCCTTCTTTCATTGGATGGATTTGAGATCCAAGGCCCATGACAATTTGGCCACCAACCAATCCAAGAAATGGGTTCCATAATTACCTCTTAACCCTTAAAATGTAAAATTCTTGTTTAAGAATTACTTACAATCCAACGACTCCTCCGGCTTTTCTTTCTCCTCTTGATTTCCTTAGCCCTTTCTCTTCTTCTTCTCTTTGATTGGTCGGCCAAGATGAGCTTGATCAAATGAAAAACATCAAAGCTTGGGTCGGGTAAGATGGAGTGTGTTTGGGAGAGGAAGAGGAGGAGAAGATCGGAAGAACTAACCCAAGGTCTTGGTCTTGGAGTGATGGGCAAAAGCTTGCACTTCTCCTTTCTTCTCTTCTTCTCTTCTTCTCTTCTTAGTTTTCTTCTTTCCCTATCCTTGGTGTGGGGGACGGCAATGAGAGAGCAAGAGAGGGAGAGAGTGAAATGAGAGTGGAATGGAGAGAATGAGATGAAAAATCATCTTATCCCTTGGTTGCTTAAGATACACTCCAACATAACTCCTCCCACCAACCAAGCATCGGCTTTTCATCCTTTATGGTGGTGGTTGGGATAAACCACTACTAGCCAACGGTTTTGGCCTTTGAAAATGAGGTGGTTTGGTCATCCAATTTTGACCATTTGACCACTTTTTAACTTGTTTAATTATTTAATTAATTAGATCATTACTTAAGTTAATTAATCCCCACTTAACCTAATTCCATTCCCTCAAATTCCCTCCATGTATCCACCCATGGTTGACCAATTCAACCATGGTGGCCGGCCCCACCAATCCTCGATCCACACGCCACCTCACTTGGTGAGGTGGAGGTGGGTCCCAATCGGCCATGTCACCTTGGTTAATTCATCACCAACTTAGGTGATTTAATTTTAATTAAATCCATTCCAACTAATTGGATTACCATTGGGCCCATGGCCCAATTACATTCGCCCTTACCCATTTACCTTAGAGCTTACATCATCTTGATTCATTGGGTCCCAAATGGGTATTGTGCCCAATTTGACCATCCTTGGCCCAATTGACCATCATTGACCATTTAAATGATTTTAAATTCAATCCATGGTCCATTGGGCCATACTTGGGCCTTTGTCCATATTTTGATCCATTCACCATTTATTCCATCAAATTTCCAATTTCCACCATTAAAATAAATAATAGCCACATATATATTGATTTACAAATTCCGGGCCATTACACCACCCCCCATGGAGGGACTTTGGTTATGGGTCTAAAATGTTGTAAATGATTTTAAAGGGAGGATGAAAATGAACATCATGGGTTCGGCCATGTTGTATGGCCGAACCCCATGACCCATTTTATGGACATTATGGATCTATGCATGCATGTTTAAAATGAATGGATTAACAAGCTTGTAACGCCCGCCCCTTTTCACCGAAATCAGAGTCTATATTTTTTTTTAAAGTGACAAAGGGCGCGGACATCACGACACGAGTTAAGTCCGAGCTTCTAAAGCCCAGCCCTTAACTGGCCAACCCTACGGGTGCGTGGAACGGAGTCCACAGAGAATAGTTTACCTGTAGAAGAAAGCTCACAAAAAGTTACATTAAATGCGGAAAGACATTACAGACTATCCTACCAAATTTTCTTTTCTAGATAGCAGGGAAGATTTCATCATTTAATAACCAAAATGCCATAACTTCATATGTTTACCACTAAATCCAAAACATAGCAATAAGTCTAAAATATTACATTTCCGACAAGCTAAACTATTTCAAATTACATTATCCAAAATAAACATTAGTAACTATCTAGCACTCCTTTCCAAGCTCCTTAGCTTGGCTCCCGTCTCGTCCTTCCACTTCGCCACCTCCTGCGTCATCAGCTAGGGTAGAAGTAGGACTTTAGACAACGCGTCCAGTAGGACTCCGAGTAGGTCTAACACATGGATTAGTGATAACAAAGCATATAGAAAATATTATATCAAAATCATGCCATTTGGTACAATGTAATGCAATGGGTGTTTTATGTCATGAATCCCACCCATCAATCTCATCATCATTGTACAATGTCCCTTTTTCATCCATACATAATGTTCAAAATATAATCTATACCATCATCGTGCCATGACCCTCTTGATGGAAAAACCTCATCAAGATGTGATCCACACTAGGCATCCCCCTTGATGGAAGAACCATCATCAAGTTATAATAACACATAGTAACATTCTTGTTTGAATAACCGTATCAACATATCATAGAGCCCATAGTAACCTCCCTGATGAATCAAACACATCAGAATATCCCCATGGTTGTTTATCGGTCGCCCCGACGGAGCATGGACTCCGGTTTCATTTCATCCTTCCCCTGTCATATCCCTCCCATGCCATGCATGAGATGTAGATGCCATATGCCATGTAATGAATATAATAACAACCATGACATTTAAAAATCCCATCAATCAAACATATAACTTGATTATCAAAAGTAGATCAAGTAAAGCCTCAATAAACACATCATAGCTTTAAAACCCATTTTAAACCAATCATATGCTTACCAGAATAAATCAAGTAAAAACCCCTACATAATACATAATTCAAAACCAATCTTAAAACAACCCATATAATTTCCAAAATAATTCAAAGAAACTATCACTCAATCCATGGCTTACAAAAAGGTTAGAATCCTACCGAATACCGACTCGCGTCCCTTTTTCGTTTTCGTCCAACAATCCGGTTACCGACTCGTGTACCGTTCACGCTATCCGATACCTTTTTAAATTACCAAATCAATCCAAGTTTTAACCGTTTCTAAGCCATAAATCATATCTTAGTGGTTTTCTTCAATTTTAGCCAATATTTACCATTTTTGCCACTACTCTTTTACATGATTAATTACTCATTTATTTAGGCATGATTAAGTCCAAAAATTGATCCATAACTTAGATCTATTAGTGGTCTATCAACCATAACATGAACTCATTAAAGATAAGTCCTTAACTTAACCAAATCCCAATCAATCTAAACACATTCATAATCCAACCTAACCCATCAAAAGACTCATAAATGGGCCATGGGTTCGGCCATACACCATGGCCGAACCCATGGTGTTCTTTTCCTATTTTTTTCTTTGGGTCCATTGTTCACATTTGAATTTATCACAGTCCCTCCATATGGGGATTTCACCATTCATTTAAATCACTCATTTGATCAATATTGGTCTCATCTCTTGGGTTCATCAAAACTACTAACATTCCCATTTATTTTCCATTATTTACAACCTTTCATTCTATCATTTGATCACCATAGGGTTCGGCCATACACCATGGCCGAACCCATGGCTCATGATCCATCATTCATTGCTCCAAAATATTAAATCCATCTTTTCTATCCTTTAAACCCATCATTTGATCACCATTTCATCACCATAGGGTTCGGCCATGGTATTCATTCCATCCATGCATTCCAAAGCCATAAAACCCCTTTGCATTTTTTTATCATAAAACCATTTTTTAAACTTACCCACATTCATTCATTTAAAACCCTAATTTTCATTAGCTAAAAACCCTCATTGTCTTCCATTCTTTAAACCCTAACCAATTACATCAAAACCCCTAATCACCCACCATGGGGTTCGGCCATGCTACATGGCCGAACCCTATGGCCCATGATTTTCTTCCAATCACCCAATTCCATGCTTAATTTAATAATTTACAAAATGCACATAATCCATTTATTTATTTTCTTACCCTAACCCTAATTTACCCATTTAGGGTTTTTTTTTTTTTTCTCCATCTTTCACCCTTCCATTTGATGGATTTAAACTTCATGGCATAGAATTATCTAACCACCATTAAATTCACAAAATAAATCCCAATTCTTAAACCCTAAAAATCCAAAATTTCTTGTTTAAGAAATACTCACAATCCGTCGTCTCCTCTGACTTCCGTCGCTCCCGTCGGTTTCCTTAGCCTCCTCTCTCCTTCCTCTTGACCTTTGGTAGGTCAAGATGCTTGATCAATGGTGACAAACCCCAACCTTAGGATCGGCCAAGTTACGGTTTGTATTGAGAGATGGAGAGGGAAAGATGATGAGAGGGGAGATGATAACCTTGATCTTAGAGTGATTTTGCTTAAATTTCCACTTTTTTCTTCTCTCCTTCTCTTCTCTTCTCCTTAGCTCTCTTTCTCTCATTCACTTGGAGCATGGGACGGCAATGGAGAATGAAAAAAAAATGAAGAGAGTAAAAATGAAGAGTGGATAAGAAATGAGAAAAGAATCAAAGCTTATCCCCATTTGGTGACCTAACTGCACTTTACATTAATTATTCCACCAACCAATACAAGATATTTATCTTGCTTTATGGTGGTGGTTTAGATAACCACCACCAAGTCCAACGTGTTTTACATTTGAGGTGGGGTAGCTTGGTCTCCCATTTGACCAATTTAACCCCATTTGCCTAACTTAATCACTTGACTAATTAAATTATTAATTTAGGTTAATTTATTTCCACTTAACCTAATTCCATCTCTTTAAATTTCCTTCATACTTCCACCCATAATTGACTAATTCCACCATGGTGGTCGGCCCCACCAAACCTTGGGTCCACACGCCAGCTCACTTGGTGAGGTGGAGGTGGGTCCCACTTGGCCACATCACCTTGGTTTAATTCTAAAATAACTTAGGTGATTTAAATTTCATTGAATTCATTCTAAATGGATCACCATTGGGCCCGTGGCCCAACTACATTTCCATCTTACCCATTTACCTTAGAGCTTAACCATCTTGATCCATTGGGTCCCAAATGGGTATTTGACCCAATTTGATCGTTCTTAACCCATTTAACCTTCATTGCCCCTTTAAATGAATTTAAATCAACTCCATAGTCCATTGGGCCATACTTGGGCCCTTGCCCAAACGTTGATCCATTTACCATCTATTCCATAAATTTTCCAATTTCCATCACTAAAATAAATAATATCCACATTTATATTAATTAAAAAAATTCCGGGCCATTACAAAGCTAAGGAATGGAGGTATTTGTTAAGGACTTGTTAGGGTTTCATGTCATGATTAATGAAACAATTATGGATCCATGTTTATGGATCAGTTATGGACCTAAGTATGTATAAACAAAAGGGATGATTAGCCAAGAAAAAAATGATGGCAAAGAGGTAAATATGGTTAAAATGAAAGGACCATGGGTTAGCCCGTGGTGTATGGCCGAACCCCATAGGGAATGTTTGTGGACTTAGGGTTCTTTAAATGTAACACTTTGGAATTTCATGTTATTAATATTTACGGAAATTGCCATTGAAAGTGTGAATTAATGGATATGGACCCCTAGATGGGTAAAGGATTGGGTCAATTGCCCAATTAAGACCCAATGGATTGTGGATATGGTGGCAATTGGAATAATTGGGTAAGATGTATTCAATTGGGTCAAAATGTCCAATTGGGACCCAATGGGTTGTGTTGGACTTGGTTGACCACCAAGTGAGTTGAGTTAAATTAAAAGAGTTGAGTTGGACTGTTTGCATTTTAAATTTAAATTCAAACAATGGGAAGGACGGTTTGTATTTTGAATTTAAGTTCAAATAATGGGTTGGACGGTTTTTATTTCAAATTCAAATGAGATGGAGGAGCTATGATCAATTCAAATTCAAAACAAAGGTAAGGATACACGTTGGGGAGGAGGTTGGTTTGTTTCAAAATTTAAACATTGGAGAGATGAAGGTGGTTTAAAATTCAAATTCAAAATAAATGGGGTGGACGGTTTTATATTTGAAATTCAAACAAGTGAGATGGAGAAGTTATGTTTAATTCAAATTTAAAACAAAGATACACGTTGTAGAAGATGGAGGAGTTATGTTTAATTCAAATTTAAAACAATGATACACGTTGGAAAAGATGGAGGAGTTATGTTTAATTCAAATTTAAAACAATGATACATGTTGGAGAAGATGGAGGAGTATTGGTTTAATTTTCAATTTCAAACAGATGGAGGAGTATTGTTTTATTTCAAAGGCACACGTTGGAGAGATAATGGAGATGGTTTGGCTTATTTCAAAATCAAAACAAGGATGCACATGGAAAGATAATGGAGATAGTTTTACATTTAAAAATATTCAAATTTCAAATGGCAAACACGTTGGAGCCTTGAGAATTCTATCTCATGTAGAGATAGGGAAGATAATCCCTCTTGGCTATCTCTCCCTCACACTCTATCTTGGCCGGCCAGCAACCTAAGAGAAAGAAGATCAATCTCATTTTCTTCCTCTCTTGGCCGTTCCCTCAAGTCAAGTACTTGAAGTAATTTTTCCATCTCAAGTTTTTCTATCTCTCTCAAATCTATACCTTAGCCGAACCACCTCAAGGACTGCAACAAGGTCAGTCTTGGCTAAAGGAGAAGGAAGGAAGGACTAAGAAATGAACGGGAGAACAAGCCGGAGTAAAGATCAAGAAGTAGTCAAAGAATCGAAGGAGTCGCGGTATTGGTAAGTGCACTATAAACCCTTGTTAAATAAATTGGTTAAGGGAATATGATTCAGCCATTGTATGGCCGAATCTATCAAGGGTTTAGATCATGGATTATGCTGTTTAAAAAGAGGGTAAAACATGGATCATAGGGTTCGGATACTTGGGATGGCCGAACCCCATGAAAGGACTTGATAATTTTATGGTTTGCGAGAGTTAAAAACCATACAATGTCATGGAGGTTTTTAGGTGTTTTAAATGGAGTTAAGTTTAATATTTTGGGTCGGCCATTGGATGGCTGAACCATATGGTTATTATGGCTAAAGTGTTGAGCCTAAATTATATATACATGATGGAATGATTGAGTCAAGAGAACCATAGGGTTCTGCCATGTGTATGGCCGAACCCCATGGACTATTTTGATGGGATAATCGGATTAAGAATATGTTTGGAAATTATGAATTGTTATATGCTTTTGATTTAAGAATCACATATGGTTATTTATGGATTTAGTATTAAAGTGATCAACCATGATAGTTGATGGAACAAGGGATAAAAATCCATCGGGTGAGGTTCGGCCTTGTAGTATGGCCGAACCCCACTAATGGTCATTTGGTGGACTTAGTGGTTAACTTATAATGTAATTGGAGATGGATGTATGAAGGATTTAAAGGACCAAATTAAGTTGGTGAGGTTCGGCCATATTGTATGGCCGAACCCCACTAAGGTGGGTTTGTTATGGACACTAGTTATTAAGCAAAATTAAACAAGGGTTATGCAAGTGGCAAGATTGTAAATATAAATGAAATGTTCAAAGGAAAGAAGGGTCAAAATCAAAGTGGTAAGGTTTGCCATGTTGTATGGCTGAACCCTACCAAGGTATGTTTGTAGTTGAGATGTTTAATTAAGTTATTTGAATGGTGTGTTTAGGCTTAAGAATCCAAAGGAGGGATTAAAACAAAAATAAGTGAGGTTCAGCCATGGTGTATGGCCGAACCCCACAAGGTTGTATTTGGTGGATTGGGGTTTGTATATGAGTTATTTGTATGGTTTTGGTTAAATAAAAGAAAGACCAAATTTAAGTGGGAGAGGTTCAGCCATGGGGTATGGCCGAACCCCACAAAGTGGTTTTTGGGACTTAGACTTAGTAGGAAATTAAATGGACATGTGTTTAACTTATTGTTATATAAACATGGTAACGGGACTTCTTGAACGGTGCGTTAATCGTGAACGGGTGACGATTTAAGAAGAGCGGACCATTTAAGTGATCATTGAGTAAGTTTCCTACCTCTTTGTAACCACACTTATACTTGATGTTTTATCTTTATTTTGATGAGATATATGTGTTAAACTATTATGTTTCATTGTGGATTTCAATGTTAAGATTTATTTACAAATGGCATGTATTCATAGACATCTCATGCATGGCATGGGGTGATGGTTATGTAACCGGAGGCCACACTCCGTCGGGGCGTCCGAAAGACCACTGTGTGGTACCTTGATGATGAGAATCCCATCAAGAGGAAACTGGAGGCCACACTACGTCGGGGCATCCGAAAGACCACTATGGGGTACTTTGGTGATGGCTATATATATTTGTGATGGGTGGGACTCATTACATTTTCATGGGTGATGGCTATGTATATTTGTAAGATTTTGATGATCATGTACTATTATGTTATATGCATGTTTTTATTCTAACTTTGTGGTAGCCCTAATTGGAAGACCTACTGGGCTCGTTGATCTAACGCCCTATTTCTATCCTTAGTGGATGACACAGGAAAGGGAAAGGTCGAGGATCGCGAAGGAAACCAAGCATAGGAGCTTCGGCAATTGAATGGTTTTATTTATGGTTATTTTGTTTAAGTTACAAGGACATGTAATTCGTTAGTTAGATATTGGCATGTAATAACTTAGTAATATTTGCTATGGTTTGGTATGGTCTGGAATGATTGATTAAGTTAAGATAACTTTGGAAAAATGACAATGTACTTTGCTATCTAATAAAATGGAGTAGATTTAGGTTCCATTATAATCCGCAGTTAGTTTAAGTATTACTCCGCAATGTTTATACTTTACTATGTGAGAACCATTCTCATGGACTTAGTCCATGCTCACATAGGTTTGGCCAGTTAAGGGTCGGACTTTAGAAGTCCAAACTTAACTCGCGTCGTGACACTCCGCTCTTATCACTTGTTTATTTATTTTTTTTAAAAAATAGACTCTGATTTATAGTGAGAAAGGGTGGGGCGTTACATTAAATGTTTAACTTATGTGATTGGTTAATAAACAAAAGATGGCATAATCTTGAAACTACATGATTAGAATGATAAGGATTAAAAAGGGACCCAAAGACATAGTGAGTGAGGTTCGGCCATGTTGTATGGCCGACCCCACTAAGGTAAGTTTATGGACTTAAGCATGATTACAAATTAAATGGAACATTGGTTTGCATTGTTGATACGTAATAAGGTAACGGGATCTTGCAAGCAGTGCACGATTGGTGATCGATCTTTGGATGGAAAACCAAGGACCCGGTATTTACACATTGGTAGGATTCTTACCTCATTGAAAACCATGGAATATGTATATGTGATGTTTTTACTTGAATTATTTTGGTATTAAATGATATGTCTTAATGATGGGATTTTGAATGCTATGGTGTTTATTATTATTACATAGCATGTTGCACTTGCACCTCATGCATGGCATGGGAGGGATACTATGGAGTTGTGATACCTTGATGAGGATTTTCCATCAAGAGGGTACTTTGTGATTGCGATGCCTTGATGAGGATTTTCCATGAAGAGGGTACTTTGTGATTGTGATGCCTTGATGAGGATTTTCCATCAAGAGGGATACTATGCTTGAGATGTAACCGGAGTCCACGCTCCGTCGGGACGACCGGTAAACAAACGTGGGGACACCTTGATGAGGCTTTTCCATCAAGAGGGATACTATGTGATTGTGATACCTTGATGAGGTTTTTCCATCAAGAGAGATACTATGTGATTGTGATACCTTGATGAGGCTTTTCCATCAAGAGGGATACTATGTGATTGTGAATACCTTGATGAGGCTTTTCCATCAAGAGGGATACTATGTGATTGTGGTTCCTTGATGAGGATTTTTCCATCAAGAGGATACTATGTGATGGTGATATGGATGATGGATGGGACTCATGTCATATGACACCCATGGCATGGCATTGACTTGCATGGTTTTGACATTATTTATATCTATGTGTTTTTGTTATACTAATCCATGTGTTGACCCTACTCGGAGTACCTACTGGGCGCGTTGTCTAACGCCCTACTTCCACCTTAGACGATGACACAGGAAATGGACAAGGCGATGGATGTGATCGGAGCCAAGTCTAGGAGCTTGGAGGAGCTAGTGTATTTATTTAAGTTTTATTTATGGAAATGTAATTTGAGTAGCTTAGTTTGTTGGACTGTAATAATTTCGATTACTTGCTATGGTTTGGACTTTACTTTTGGACATTCTAAGTTAAGGTATTTATTAATTAAGTGATGCACTTCCTTGCTATTTAATAATTGGTAGGATAGACTCTATTATAATTTCCGCATTAAGTTTACATTCCGCAAGCTTAACTTGTTACGTGCGAACCGTTCTCGTGGACTTAGTTCCACGCACATGTAGGGTTGGCCAGTTAAGGGCCGGGCTTTGGAAGCTCGGACTTAGCTCGCATCGTGACGTCCCGCTCTCTTGTCACTTTTTATTATAAAAAAAAAAAAATAGACTCTGATTTTCAGCGAGTGAAAAAGGGCGGGGCGTTACACGTAGGAACTACTGACTACTGCCATACCTTGAATCACGGAGTGATCCACTGCTGTTGGAGGAGCTAAAGTAAACAACCGTCCAGATCCTGTAGGGTTAGGCGCCGGTCCCGTTTGACTATATGCCCTGCCTCCTCGTCAATGAGTTGATCTGACTGGAGGGCGAAAGGAACCCCTGGAATAAGAGGGTCTACTAAGCTGTGGACATTCCCTTTTGAAATAGCCCGGCTGATCACAATGAAAACAGTTGTTCACACCTCTGGGAACCTGAGAGTCTGATGCAGATGGAGAGGGCTGGTTGGGACGAAAGCCCCCTGTTGACTCGGTAGAAGGTGAGGGTCTGCTAAAGTTCGGTCGGAACTTCTTGTTGGGCTGAAATGTCCTTCTCCCACTCTGACCTCGGCGGTTGTCAAACCGCACTATCTCAGCCATCTCTTGCTCCGCTATAGTGACCCTGCTGACCACCTCTGCCAGTGTAGCTGCCTTGAATATGGTTACCTTGGCCCTAATGCTTAGCCATAGGCCCCGCTCAAACTTACGAGCCCTTCGGTACTCCGTATCCACCATATATAGAGCATAACAGGACAGACTGAGGAACTCCTGATGATACTCTGCTACCGTCATGGTACCTTGTACCAAAGATAGAAACGCTTGAGTATGGCTCTCCTTCTCCTCCTCGGGGAAGTAATGGTCCAAAAATGTAGCTGAGAACTGCTCCCAAGTCATTGCAGTCCTTTCTTTTTCCGAAAGGAGTGCTCGCTGCTTATCTATTACCTCCCACCATTTACCGGCATCATCAATCAGTTGGGATGTAGCCAGCAACATCTTATCATCATGACTCGAGATCTTTAGTAGGGTCAGGATCTGAGCAATCTTCTTCAACCAGTTTTCTGCTCCGACAGCCCTTTCTTTCCCTTTGAAGTAAGGGGGGCGATGTGGTAATCCCTGATCATGCTCCTGTCATTGGCGTCTCTTGTGGTCGCATTTCCTTTCAGATGATGTTGAAAAACAGAAGTAACCACTGCTTGGACTAAGCTTTGTAGTTCAGAAGGCACCACGAGTATATTCACGCTGTTTTGTTCCTCCTCTTCTTGGTGGGATGGTTGTTCATCGTGTTCAGATTGTTGTTCTTCCTCTTCATGTTTCGATTGTTGTTCATCCTCTTCATGTTGAGATTTTTGTACCTCCTTTACATCCCTTTTTTGGTTTTGTCGGGTCTTTCTCTTCGGAGGCATTTTTCCTAAGTCATTGAAAACATTATTGACTTAGCTCCTTCGTAAAGTTGTGTTTTCACATTATGGGGAAAATTGCCAAATAAACACTCTTTGTATTTCTTTGTTTTTGGGGAAACTTCCTAAGCATCAAGTATTCGTTTTCTCAATTTGGGGATATCGGGGAAATATATCCTATTTTACTATGTTTGATAAATCCAATTATTGTGACTGTACTTCCTTTGCTATCATTCCTTGTTGTTCTCAGATTGAATGTTTCAGTCTGACTCTAACGAAGTAAATTAATCTGGTCCCCGTGTAGCGGACTCCGAAGAGTCTGTCAGTTGGGATTTTTTCTGTCAATGAGACATGAAACCGTCTTAATCTTACTTCAAAAGATTCAACCTTCCCGTTTCGCTCTGATACCAACTGTAACTCCCCGCCCTTTTCACTATGCCGAAAATCAAAGTCTATTTTATTTTTTTAAAATAGAAAAGTGAAAGAGAGTGGGGCGCGACGACGCGAGCTAAGTCCGAGCTTCTAAAGCCCGACCCTTAACTGGCCAACCATACGTGTGCATGGACTAAGTCCACGAATACGGTTCACACGCAATAAGTTATACATACGGATTAAATCATAACTGCGGAATTATAATAGAACCTAATTCTATTCCATTTTAGATAGCAAAGTAGTCTGTCACATAACCATAATTGTCTTAAGTTAAATATCCAAAATTAAACATTCAAACCATAACAAAATATCTAAGTTATTACATGCCCAAATTCTAGCTACTCGAATTACATAGTCCATAAGTAACTTAAGCAAAATATAAATTAAACACATCCAAGCTCCTATGCTTGGCTCCGATCACGCTCATCATTCCCTTCATTTCCTGTGTCATCCACTACGGTAGAAGTAGGGCGTTAGACAACGCGCCCAGTAGGTACTCCAAATAGGGTTAACACATGGTTAGTACAAATCATATAAATAACATAATATCAAAACCTTGTAAACAATGCCATGCCATGGTGTTGTATGCAATGAGTCTCACCCATCGCCATAACACAATCATAATATCCTCTTGATGGAATTCTCCTCATCAAGGTATCCCCACAGTTACCTTACAGATGCCACGACGAAGTGTGTTCTCCGGTTACTTCTTGATGGATACATCACATCAGGGTCTTCCCACGGACGCCTTACGGACGCCCCGACGGAGCGTGGCCTCCGGTAACAAACATCCCTCCCATGTCATGCATGAGATGTAAGTGAACACATGCTATGTAATAATATAATCATAGCATTAAAACCTCATATTTGAAACATATCATTTTTACAATATAACTCATCAAAATAAGAATTGAAAACCATCATACATATCCCATGGTTTCAAAGAGGTAGAATCCTACCAATGACCACTATAGTGTCCTTGCGTTTTAGTCCGGAAACTGTTCACGATCGTACACCTCTTGTGAGGTCCCGTTACCGATTCCGTGACTCCTCCGGTTTCTTTCACTCCTTCTTGCTCATTTCCTTCCTCAGCCTCTTCTTCCTTCCTTTTTGATCCTTGGCCGAGATTGATCTTGATAAAATCTCCTGGAGTGGTTCGGCCAAGAGGTAGATTTGAGAGAGAGAGAAAGAGAGAAGATTTGAGATAATACTCTAAGTGGTCTCCCTTTGTCAATGAGAGGGGATCGGCCTTGAGTGAGAGGGAGAGAGTGAGAGTCTAAGATGCAACCCCTTAGTCTTTTCTTGTTTAATGAAATTCGGCCAAGGTCGTTATCTTTCGTGGCACCCCTTTGTAACTCCCATACCCCTTTACCTCCCTCCTTAATGTTTCATTTGGAGGTTTCATCCATGAGATGAAACTCCCATGTCTCCAACGGTGTAGCTTTGACTTGGATTGTGTAACAACAACAAATCTTCACCTACCTTATTAATGCTCCATTTGGAGGTTTCATCCATGAGATGAAACTCCCATGTCTCCAACAGTGCAACCTTGACTTGGATTGTGTAACAACAACAAAATCGTCTACCTCCCATTAAGGATCCATTTTGGAGTTTCATCCCATGAGATGAAACTCCCATGTCTCCAACGTGTAGCCTTGAGTTGGTCTTGGTGGAATTCATCTCTCCACCTTCCCACTCCACTCACTTAAGATTCAAGGTCTCGATAACTTCCACTCCAACTCACCATTACTCAATTATTTTTCATTCTTTTAAACTCAACTCACTTAACTCACTTAAAATTCAACTCAATTGCATAATTCTATTTCCAACTTAATTCAGCCTCAATTAAGTAAACTTGAACTCACTTGGTGGTCAATCAAGTCAAGCATGACCCATTGGGTCCAAATTGGGCATTTTGACCCAATTAAATAAATCTCACCCATTTAATTCAATTGAAACCATATCCATCATCCGTTGGGTCTTAATTGGGCAATTGACCCAACACCTTACGCATCTAAGGTCCATATCCATTAATTCACAAATTAAATGGGCAATTTCCATAAATATTTATACCATGAAAATCCGGGGTGTTATAGGGAGACCTTCACCTTCTACTGGGTCAACTGGAGGTTTTCATCCCAATCAGCCCTCCACATCAGGATCTGTTTCTCAGGTTCCTTAAGGTGTTAATACCTGTTTTCAGTGTGGCCAGCAGGGCCATTTCAAGAGGGAGTGTCTGCAGAACAGTAGACTTTCTCACTCCAGGGGTTCATTTCGTCCTCCAACTCGACCAGCTCAGTCAGAAGCATCCAGAGCATATAACCAGACAGGACGAGCACCTATTCCGACAGGATCTGGACGATTGTATACTTTGGCTCCTCTAGAGACGGTGAATCACTCAGTGATTCAAGGTATGGCAATAGTTGGTAGTTCCTATGCTTGTGCATGATTTGATTCAGGAGCATCCCACTCCTTTGTATCTGCTGCTTTCATATCTGCTACTGGTACCCTAGTACAACAACTGTCCACTGCATTTACAATTGTATCCCTTTTTGGAGACACATCACTGGGACTGATTTGCACATCGGTAAACACTGAACTTACTGGGTTCAGATTTGAATTCAACTATCTGGGACTCGAGATGACAGAATATGACATCATATTCGACATGGATTGGTTGGCTAACTTCCAGGCCACTATTGATTGCCATCTCCTCAGGGTGATATTCTAGTCACCTGAGGGGAAACGATATGTGGTACATGATGACGACAAAGCATACCAACGACAAGAAGACTACACAAGGAAATGAACCGTTTAGTACTGAACAACATCAGACTAGACAAGGCACCAATGGTGAACTACCTGCGGTAGTGAAAGACTATGCAGAGGTATTTTCGACAAAACTCCCTAGTTTGCCTCTAAAGAGGGAGATTGATTTCGAGATCAAGCTGTATGCTGGCACTGCTTTGGTGTCATTGCCACATTACCAGATGGCCCCAGGTGAGATGTCGAAGTTAAAGAAGCAAATTGATGAACTGTTCAAACTAGGATGCATCGAGAACAACACATCATCTTGGGGAGCACCGGTATTAATTGTGAAGAAGAAAAATGGTACACTTCGGATGTGTGTAGATTATCGGAAGTTGAATCAGCTGACAGCCAGAAACAAGTACCCTCTACCCAGAGTTGATGATCTATTTGATCAACTCAGGGGTTCCAGTCATTTCTCCAAGATTGATCTGCTGTAAGGCTACAATCAAATTCGTTTCAGGGATGAAGACATAGAGAAGACGGCTTTTAGAAC
Source organism: Chimonanthus salicifolius (assembly GCA_013350335.1). Classification (NCBI taxonomy): domain Eukaryota; kingdom Viridiplantae; phylum Streptophyta; class Magnoliopsida; order Laurales; family Calycanthaceae; genus Chimonanthus; species Chimonanthus salicifolius. The sequence goes on along the minus strand of CM023532.1, from coordinate 79,442,028 downwards.
TAGGTATGGACTATATGAGTATGTGGTCATGCCGTTTGGACTCACCAATGCACCAGCTATGTTCATGGATCTGATGAACAGGATTTTTCGTCCTTACTTGGACAAGTTTGTAATTGTTTGCATTGACGACATCCTGATTTATTCTAAAAGTCGTGAGGAACATGCTGAACATTTGCGGATAGTCCTGGACACCCTAAGGAAGAATCAATTGTATGCCAAAGCAACAAGTACGAATTCTGGCAATCTGAGGTCAATTTCTTAGGACATGTCATATGGCCAGAATGAATAGCCATGGACCCGGTTAAAGTGGCAGCAGTTAGAGACTAGAAAGCTCAAAGGAATGTGACTGAAATCCGCAGCTTTCTGCGATTGGCTGGTTATTACCAAAAGTTTATTATGGACTTCTCCAAAATTGTATCTCCACTTACCCGACTCACTTAGAAAGGAGTCAAATTTGAATAGTCTGTTGTATGCAGCCGAAGATTCGAAGACTTGAAGGAGAGGCTTACGACTGCTCCTATTCTGATTTTGCTGGAAAGAGGCAAGGGCTATGAAGTATATTGTGATGGTTCAGGAGAAGGACTTGGGTGTTCTCTTACTCAAAGTCAACACATAGTGGGTTATGGTTCCAGGCAGTTGAAAATTCATGAACGCCACTATCCCACACATGATCTGGAATTAGCCGCAGTGGTTTTCGCTCTCAAAAATTGGAGACACTATCTTTATGGCGAGAAGTTTGAGGTATTTTCAAATCACAAAAGTTTGAAGTATTTGTTTGATCAGAAGAAACTCAATATGAGGCAGCACAGATGGATGGAATATCTGAGGGATTATGAGTTTGCGCTTCGATATCATCCTGGCAAGGCGAAGAAAATGGTGGATGCCCTCAGTCGCATGTCACATGCAACAATGATCTGTTTGATTATGAAGGAATGGGAAATGTTGAATACCATTCGAGAGTTCAATTTGTACATCAAGAAACATGGGAGTATGTATAATCTGATCGTACGACCCAACATGGTTTCCAAGATTGAGCAGAAACAACGGGCAAATCCGGAAGTGGAAGAGATATGGGCTAAAATGTCTACTGGTGAGGTTGTACCGGAATGGGAATTCTGACTGGGACAAAGTCTTTTATTCCGAGGGAGGACATATGTGACTCGAAGCTGCAAAAGAGTCGTTAGTCGAAGCACACCAAACCAAACTCTCTATTCATCTGGGTAGCACCAAGATGTATCATGATCTGAAGAGACACTATTGGTGGCATGGACTTAAAAGAGATGTTGCTGATTTTGTTGCTCACTGCCTGACTTGTTAGCAAGTTAAGACTGAACATCAGACACCACCATGGCTACTCAAACCCTTACCAGTGCCAGAGTGGAAATGGTAACATATTTCCATGGGTTTTGTGACAGGGTTGCCAAGGTCATCAAAGGGCAACGATGCAATCTGAGTTGTGGTAGACCGATTGACCAAGTCTGCACACTTTCTTCCAATCAAGATGACAGATTCATCTGAGACTTTGGGTCGACAATACATCAAGGATATCATCAGGCTACATGGTATCCCCAGGACTATTATGTCCAACAGAGATAGCCAATTCACCGGTGTAACGCCCGCCCCTTTTCACTAAAATCAGAGTCTATATTATTTATTTTTTTTGAAATGAAGAGTGACAAAGGGCACAGACGTCACGACGCGAGTTAAGTCCAAGCTTCTAAAGCCCGACCTTTAACTGGCCAGCCCTACGTGTGCGTGGAACGAAGTCCACGGAGAATGGTTCACACGTAGAAAGTAAGCTTGCGGAAACTAAATTAAGTGCGGAAATATAATAGAGCCTAACCTACCAATTTTTAGATAGCAGGGAAGATTACATCATTTAAATTTCTAAATTATCTCAAAATGACAATGTCCAAAATAAAATCCAAAACATAGCAAGTAATTTAAATTATTACATTCCGACAAGCTAAGCTACTCAAATTACAATTTTCCAAAATAAACTAAGTAAACTAAGTAGCTCACTGCCCAAGCTCCTAAGCATGGCTTCCGTCTCGTCCTTCGCTTCCGCCATCTCCTGCGTCATCAGCTAGGGTAGAAGTAGGGCGTTAGACAACGCGCCCAGTAGGACTCCGAGTAGGGCTAACACATGGATTAGTGATAACAAAACATATAGATAATATTATAACGAAAAACCATAAAATGAATGCTATGCCATGGGTGTCTGTATTATGAGTCCCACCCATCATCCATACCATCATGCTGCCATATCCCCCTTGACGGAAAAACCTCGTCAAGATATAAACAATCACAAAGCATCTCCCTTGACGGCAAAACCTCGTCAAGGTGTAAACAATCACAAATCATCCCCCTTGATGGCAAAGCCTCGTCAAGGTGTCCCCATGCTTGCTTCTCAGTCGCCCCGACGGAGCATGGACTCCGGTTATATCTCATAATATCCCTCTTGATGGATGAAACACATCAAGATATCCCCATGCTTGCTTCTCGGTCGCCCCGACGGAGAATGGACTCCGGTTTCATTTCATCCTTCCCATACCATATCCCTCCCATGTCATGCATGAGATGTAGATGCCATATGCCATGTAATATATATGACCATAGTCATAAAACCCATCTTAAAACCATTACATGATTACCAAAATCAATCAAAGGAAAACCATCACATAATACTTAATCCATGACCAAGATAAATCAAAGGAAAAACCATCACATAATACTTAATCCATGACCAAACATAATACTAAATCCATGACCAAAATAAATCAAAGGAAAAACCATCACATAATACTTAATCCATGACTTACAAAAAGGTAGGAATCCTACCGAATACCGACTAGCGTCCCTTTACACTTCCCTTCACGAATCCGGTCGCCGATCGCACACCGATTGCGATGTCCCGATATCTTATTATACATATGAATAATCAGTCCATGTTTTCAACCATTTCTAAGCCCATAAATCATACCTTAGTGGGGTTCGGCCATACACCATGGCCGAACCTCACTAACAGGTTTGCGGGTCCCATTTAACCCATTAATTACCTTTAATTACATGAGTCTAAAAACTAGCCACCCTAGGCTTTATTTAACCATACATAAGTTTATTATTTTAAGCCCTTAAGCCCATGATCATCTTCCATGGGTTCTTAAACTTGGCCATTATTTACGGTTTTGCCACTACTCCTCCATGGTTAGGCTCTCATGTCATTTCTCCATTCTTAGGTCCATAGTTGATCCATAATCTTGGATCCATTTATGACCCATCAACCATGACATAAAATTATTAAAAACAGCCCTTTATTTAATCTAATTCCCATCAATTAATCCATATGCATATACCTGAATCTTAGTCCATCAATTGGTTCACAAAATGGGTCCATTTATGTCTCATTAACCATGACACAACAACATTAGAATTTGGCCATTTAATTAACCTAGTCTCCATTCATTTAAACACATACATAACACCAAATTTAATCCATAAATTGATCCATAAATGGGTCATTAATTACGGTTTTGCCACTATATCTCCCATGTTTAGACATTCACTTAACCATATACATTTCTTTGTCCAAAATTGATTCATAGATTTGGGTCCATTAATGACCCCTCACCCATGTCTTAAAATCATTAAAATCAGCCACTTAATTTAACCTAAACTCTATTAATTTAATTATATACAAACACATTAACCTTAGGCCAAAACGATCTACAATTGGGTCATGGGTTCGGCCATGCACCATGGCCGAACCCATGATGCCTCTTTCTCCATTTTTCTTGGGTCCATTGTTAAACATTTGAATCCCTCATAAGCCCTTCCATGAAGGGGTTTAATTCATCCACTTAAAACCATCATCCTTAGCTACATTGGAGTCCATTACAAATATGAACACTAGGTTCATTTTGGTACATCAAAACCACCAACATTCATCACCATAGGGTTCCACAGCATTCCATCCATAAAATCTTTCCATAGTTTTTATTTTTAAAACCTTATTTACAATGCTTAAAGTCCATTTAAAAATTGTTAATCTTCTCCATCATTTTCTATGCCTCTTGAGGCCACAAAAGTCATTCACATACCCCATGAATTTCTTCATTTGAACCCCTTTAAAAATCACTCACATTTAATTCATTTAAAACCCTAAAATCATTAGCCACCCTCATTGTCTTCCATTCTTTAAAACCTAAAAATCATACATCACTTACCATGGGGTTCGGCCATACTACATGGCCGAACCCTATGGTCCATCAATCCACTCAAAAACCCATACTTCCATGCTTAATCCATTTAATTACATAATATTCATAATCCTTTTATTTTTATTTTTTTTCTTAACCCTAATTTACCCATTAGGGTTTTGTCCATTTTCATCCTTCCATTGGATGGATTTGAGATCCAAGGCCTATGATCATTTGGCCACCATCAAATCTAACAAGAATGGATCCCAAATCTTAAACCCTAAAAATCCAAATCTCTTGTTTAGGATTTACTTACAATCCGACGTCTCCTCCGGCTTTTCTTTCTCCTCTTGATTTTCTTCGCCTCCTCTCTCCTTCTTCTTGATCTTTGGTCAGTCAAGATGTGCTTGACCCAACCACCATTACCCAACGTTTTTTGATGCCTTAAGATAAGATGGTTTTTTCCACCTTTTGACCATTTGACCCTCATTTGAATAATTTAATCATTTAATTAATTAGATAATTATCTTAGGTTAATTAATTTCCACTTAACCCAATTCCATCATTCCACCCATGTTGACCAATTCAACCATGGTGGTCGGCCCCACCAATCCCTGGGTCCACACGCCACCTCACTTGGTGAGGTGGAGGTGGGTCCCAATTGGCCATGTCACCTTGGTCATATTATCATTAACTTAGGTGATTTTACTTAATCCATTCTAACTAATTGGATCACCATTGGGCCCATGGCCCAATTACATTTTCCTCTTACCCATTTACCTTAGAGCTTACATCATCTTGATCCATTGGGTCCCAAATGAGCATTGGGCCCAATTTGACCATCCTTGGCCCAATTGACCATCATTGACCCTTTAAATGAATTACAAATCCAATTCATAGTCCATTGGGCCCTACTTGGGCCTTTGTCCATATTTTGACCCATTTACCATCTATTCCATCAAATTTCCCAACTTCTATCATTAATATAAATAATATTCACATATATATCGATTTACAAATTCCGGGCCATTACAACCAGCAGGGTGTGGCAGAGTATGCAGTCGGTTATTGGGACCAACTTGTTGATCAGTACAACTTTGCATCCACAGACTGATGGATAATCAGAGAGAACAATACGGACATTGGAGGACATGCTGAGAGCTTGCATGTTAGACTTCAAGGGTGGTTGGGAAGATCATTTACCACTAGTTGAGTTCTCTTACAACGACAGTTACCTGGCAAGCCTCGAAATGGCTCCATTCGAGGGGTTGTATGGTAGACCCTGTAGATCATCAACTTGTTGGACACAGGCCAGTGTGCCTGCACTTATTGGACCTAATCTAGTTGCAGAGACTACTGAACAGATTATGGTAATACGGCAACATCTGCTCACTACTCAGAGTCGTCAGAAGAGCTAAGCGGTCAAGAGAAGGAGATTCATTGAGTTTGAAGTGGGAGACTTAGTATTTTCAAAGGTCTCGCCACGAAAGGGACATATGAGATTTGGAAAGAAAGGGAAGTTGTCACTTAGATTTGTGGGACCCTTTCCAATCCAAAAGAGGGTGGGGGAAGTGGCTTATCAATTGATACTTCCTCCACAGTTGTCGTCTTTGCACGATGTGTTCCATGTTTCTATGCTGAGGAAATACAATCCTAATCCTTCGTACGTGCTGAATGTGCAAGATGTTGATATGCAAAGCGACGTGACTTATGTTGAAAGGCCAGTCAGGGTGATCGGGAAAGAACAAAGGGTCTTACGGAAATCGAGCGATTCAGTTCGTCAAGGTGGTATGGCATCGACATGGTAATGAGGAAGCCACCTGGGAACTTGAATCAGAAATGAGAACAACTCATCCTGAGCTTTTTGTATAAGTTGTTTGAAACCCAACTTCACTCTATTTTCGGGACGAAAATTTCAAAAGAGGGTAATATTGTAACACCCAAGATTTTTCAATGCATAAATACATTGGATTTTGTCTATTTTAATTGTTAAATTGTTGAATTTAAGATTTATGGATGGAATGGATTTTAGGTGGTTAATAATTGGGTCAATGGCCCAATTATGATCCAATGGATCATGGATAGGTTTGATTGCAAGTAATTCGGTAAATGTAATTAATACCCAATGGGTCAAGGTGAATGGAATTTGAAAGTAAATGGGTAAAGGATTAATTTAATTGGGTCATGTACCCAATTAAGATCCAAGGCATGGGATCCATCTCATCAAGTGAGGTGGCATGTGTATGAGGTGGCATATGAGTGACATGTTCAAGCGGGACCCAAATCCACCTCATCAAGTGAGGTGGCAAATGGTTAAGGTAACCTACATGGTTGGCTAAGCCATGGTTGACTTGGTCAACCATGGGTGAGTTCAAAAGGGTTAAGTGAAGTGAGTTGAGCTAAGGAATTATTTAATTAAGAAATAAATTCAAGTCTTGAGTTAAGAGTTGCATGGATGAGTTCAATAATGCTTGAGTTGGGGGATGAGCCAAGATGGAAGTTGGGGAGACTTCCATCTCAAGTGAGTCAACGGGAGATGGAGGGTTTCCATCTCATGGGAGAGGAAACCCAAGGCACCAACGTTGGGAAGGGGGGGAAGACCCCTAGCTTAAGCCATGTGTCTCCTTGGTTAAACCAAGGGACACATGGGAAAGACCAAATATTGATGAGGGAGGTTGGGAGGATGAAGGGCTGGTTTACTAAGGGGTACACTACACCTTTGGCCGATTTTTGCATCTCAAGAAAGATAGAGATTTTCATCTCTCTCCCTCTCTCAACCTACATCCTTGGCCGATTGCATCCCTAAGAAACATAGAGATTTCCTCTCTTCCAATCTATCTCTCTCCCTCCCATTTTTCGGCTCTAGACTTGGAGAAAACTCAAAGAACAAAGACCTTGGAGAAATCGGTGAAGGAACAACGAAGGAGAAGGGCTGAAGAGTAAAGAACAGACCTAAAGAAACAAAGGAGACGAGGGAAGAGGTATGTGTTGAGTCTAGTGTTATGGGATTATGACAAAGGAAACTATAGGTTTGGCTATGGTGTAGCCGAACCTATGGGTTCCATATTTGATTGAAGAGATGGCAAAAATTATGTTAAGGCCATGGACTTTGAAATCCATCCAAGAAAATGGTTAAATGATTGAAGAAAATAAAGGATCTGAAACCATGTTGTAATGGTTCAAATGTCAGAATAATCCTAGCTTTGCCTAGTAAGAAAAGTAAAATCCAACTATGAAACACCTCGAGTTTTTAGTTTATTATTTATTCATTTTTAATTGTGAATTCCAGATTGGATCTTATTTGGATAAAGAATTGGGCCATGACCCAATTAAGACCCAATTAAATTGTGACATTGGTTTTATCAAAAATTTAATAAAAGATTGCCTTGGCCGAATTTTGAACGTGAAATCCATAGATTATGCGCATGAGAGATATGTGGGATTCTAAATCCACAATGATATGCTAGAATATTTAAAAAAAGGATGAAATATCTATGAAATAATTAAAAGATTAAGCATGGCCGAATTTTGGATATTAATATCTATATTATGCACATGGATTGGTAGCCAAGGAAATTATCTAATTTAAATAGAGAGAGGATTAAGGGAAGGTTCTTAATAAAGCAAGGGAGGTCGGCAATTCCCATCTAAAGCAAGAGAGGTCGGCATGGCCATCTATAGCAAGGGGCCGCATGGCCTTAGGGGTTGCCTATCTTAAACACCTTCTAATTATGGGACCAAGGAAGATTATAAAGAGGAGAGGTAGCAAGGGGTGCACGGTTTACAACCCCCTTAGCTGAATTTTACATCTCTCTCTCTCCCAAGTTCTCTCTCACGCCAAAGAGCAAGGAGAAGAAAGAAGGCAACCAACAAGAGGTGTTCTTGGTTGGAGAAAAATTAAGAAGAAGGCAATAACAAGAGGTAGTTCGGCCAGCAAAGGGAAAGGAAAAGAAAATTGGAAGAGCAAGAAACCAAAGGGAAAAGTTTAGTATTGTAATGGCCCGAAATTTGTAAGTCAATATATATGTGGCTATTATTTATTTTAATGGTGGAAATTGGAAATTGGATGGAATAAATGGTGAATGGATCAAAATATGGACAAAGGCTCAAGTATGGCCCAATGGACCATGAATTGGATTTAAAATCATTTAAATGGTCAATTATGGTCAATTGGGCCAAGGATGGTCAAATTGGGCCCAATACCCATTTGGGACCCAATGGATCAAGATGATGTAAGCTCTAAGGTAAATGGGTAAGGGTGAATGTAATTGCGCCATGGGCCCAATGGCAATCCAATTAGTTGGAATGGATTTAATTAAAATTAAATCACCTAAGTTGGTGATGAATTGACCAAGGTGACATGGCCGATTGGGACCCACCTAAGAAATTAAACTCTGATTTCTCGGAGAGGGCGGGACGTTACAGTTGGTATCAGAGCGAAAATGAGCTCATAACTTAACTGATACCAACGTTATAGTTGGTATCAGAGCGAAACGGGAAGTTGAATCATCGAAGTAAGATTAAGACAGTTTCATGTCTCACTGACAAATAAGAATCCCAACTGACCGACTCTTCGGAGTTCGGTGACTGGGGGCCGGATTAATTTACTGCGAGTGACTCAGACTGAACAATCAATCTGAGAACGACAATGAAATGATGTTGGAATTTTGATGGTTTCTTTTGTAAGTTAAAACTATGCAAAGGATTACTGTTTTGGGAGATGTTGCACACCATTCGAGAGTTCAATCTTTATATCAACAACCGTGGGAGTATGTATAATTTGATCATACGGTCCAATATAGTCACCAAGATTGAACAAGAACAAAGAGCAGATCCGGAAATGGAGGAGATATGGGCCAAAATGTCCACTGGCTTAGACATACCGGAATGGGAATTACGACCAGGGCAAGGTCTTTTATTCCGGGGAAGAGTATATGTGCCAAAGAGTTGTGGGAAAGAGCTACTGATTGAGGCACATCAATCCAAGCTCTCCATTCATCCGGGCAGCACCAAAATGTATCACGATCTGAAATGGCATTATTGGTGGCACAGACTAAAAAGGGATGTGGCGGAATTCGTGGCACATTGTTTAACTTGTCAGCAAGTTAAGACTGAACATCAAAAGCCACCAGGGTTACTCAAACCCTTATCAGTGCCAAAATGGAAATGGGAGCACATTTCCATGGATTTTGTGACCGAGTTGCCAAGATCCTCAAAGGACAATGACGCCATATGGGTCGTAGTCAACTGGCTGACCAAGTCCGCACATTTTATTCCTATCAAGATGACGGATTCAGCTGAGATGTTGGGTCGGCGGTATATTAAAGAGATCATTCGGCTACATGGCATTCCCCGAACGATAGTATCGGACAGAGATGGCCGTTTTACCGGTAGAGTATGGTAAAGCATGCAGTCACCCATGGGGACAGATTTATTGACTAGCACCGCTTTCCATCCACAGACTGATAGACAGTCAAAAAGGACGATACAAACCTTGGAAGACATGCTAAGAGCATGCATGTTAGATTTCAAGGGTGGATGGGAGGACCACTTGCCACTGGTGGAGTTCTTGTATAACAACAGCTATCAGGCAAGCCTTCAGATGGCTCCATACGAGGCCTTATATGGTAGACCGTGTAGGTCGCCAGTGTGTTGGACAGAGGCTGGAGAGCCTGCATTGATTGGACCGGAACTAGTCGCAGAGACTACCGCACAAATTAAGTTGATACGTGAACACTTATTGACTGCACAGAGTCGGCAAAAGAGCTATACTGACAAAAGGAGAACATTTCTAGAATTTGAAGTGGGAGACATGGTATTCTTAAAGGTCTCACCACGGAAAGGACACATGAGGTTTGGCAAGAAAGGAAAACTGTCACCAAGATTTGTGGGACCGTTTTCCATCATGAGAAGAGTGGGGGATGTGGCTTATCAGATAGCACTCCCTTCACAATTAGCAGCTCTACACGATGTGTTTCACGTGTCGATGCTAAAAAAGTATAATATGGATCCGTCCCATATTTTGAATGTCCAGGATATTGAAATGCAAAGCGACGTGACGTACATCGAGAAGCCGGTCAGGATAGTGGAGACCGAACAAAGGGTGCTGCGAAACAGAGCGATTTAGTTCGTAAAAGTGGTATGGGACCGACATGATGATGAAGAGGCCACATGGGAACTTGAATCGGAGATGAGAACAGCTCACCCCGAATTATTTATGTAATTTACTTTGAGAACCCTACTTCGCTCGATTTTCGGGATGAAATTTTAAAAAGAGGGTTATATTGTAACACCCCAATTTCTCAACGAAGTGGATGATTACGAAAATGCCCCTGGTTTGTTAAATTAAATGCTTGTGATGTTAAATAAGGAAATGGTGGGACCCATTGCTCAAATTAAGATCATATGAGCACATTATAAATGTCAAATTTGATTGGATGGATAATGTACATCAATTGGGTCGAAAATGGCTAAATGGGTCAAAGGGCCCAATTGGACCCAATGGGTCATAAGGGACTTATTAGACCATTGGGTGAGCCCAAATTTAATGGGGATAAGCTGAATTGATTGGAAATCAAGTGGAGCAAAAATGGGTAGGCTTGATGCACAAGTGAAAACCATTTATAAATGGCAAAATCAGCCCATTAATGGGTCATGTTGTCAAAACGGGTCAAGGGGCTGATTGGGGACCCAATGGGTCGGGTTGACCAAGTTGACCACGGATGACCGTGTGGGCCCTCAATTGAACTCAAGTGTGAGTTAGTTCAGCTTGAGTTGGACTGATTTGGAGTGAGTTTTAATAAAGAATAGTGTTGACTCAAATATGGTGCATTAAATGTATTGAGTTGGATGAGTTAAGTTGGAATAAAAAGATCATGAGTCAAGTGAGTCAAGAGGAAGTGGAAAGGAGTTCTAATCTTACACAACTCTTAATCAAACAAATCCTAGCCGTTGGATGAAGAGGTGCCTTGGCCAAAGCCAAGGGACACCAAGGTTGGGCGGCATCATCTCATTTAATGAGATGCATTGGCTGATTTCAATGGATGCAACGTTTGGGTGAAGGGGTGTCTTGGATGGCACCCAATATCCCATCGTTTTTGCTAAGAAATAATGAGGGAAATGAATGGAGGTTGTGGCTGAAATACAAAAGGAATAGACCATCTCATATGGTTGTTTTTCACACAAGAAAATTCTAAGGAAATCCTCATCTCTCTCCCTCTCTCCAAACTCCTTTCTTGGATGAACCAGCAGTGGTGTTTGCACCAATTAATCAAGCATAAACCAGCAAAGGATTAAGGAAGAAAGAAGGAAACAAGAGGGGAGAAGGCAAGGATCAAAGGCAAAGGAAGTTTGGTAAGTGTTTATGTGTTATTTTGGTTTAATAACATGGAACAAATGGAGCATGTATTGGGCCGTGGGTATGGCCGAATGCATCAAGGTTTAAACCTTGAGTAATAGAGGTTTTAAAAGTTGTAAAAGGGATCATTGGGTTTGGCCACCTTGGAGGGCCGAACCCCATGTAAATAATTGGTTGGTTTTGATGTCTTTGAAACATAGAAACCATGCAATTTGTGGACTGTTTTAGATGTTTCTTTAAGACTTAAAATGCATGTTTTAAAGAGGGTTAAAACATGGACTTGAACGTCATGAAGGATTGAAGGCATCATGGGTCTAAACCATGGATATAAATTGATAAAATGGACCATTGGGCTCGGCCATCTTGGATGGCCGAACCCCATGAAGTGTTATGGTCATTTGGATTGAGTTGTTATAAAGTGAAAACCATGCAAAGTGATGGATTGATTTGGAGGGTTTTGAGAGATAAAAGCCCGGTAATATTATACTGATTATTACATGTTTAAATGAGACCTAAAACATGTTTATGAGGACCAAGACATGGACATAGGTTTCGGCCACCTTGGATGGCCGAACCCCATGAAAGTATTTGATGATTGGTAGGGCTTTCAAGAGATGGAAATTATATCAATTGTGGAGAGGTTTGCGTGTTTTAAATAAAGCTAAGTATTTGACAAAAGGGGTCTAAATCACAGGCCACGAGGTTCGGCCAATTGGGATGGCCGACCCCATGAAATGGTATGACAGTTTCATGAAAGTATTTGATGACTTTGTGAGATAAAAACCATATAAGTTTATGGTGTTTTTATGGGAATTAAATGAATATATGTTTATTGTTTTTGGTTGGTCAATATATGGCTGAACCATGTATTGTTCATGGTTGAATTAGCATGTTAAAACCATGAGTAATCATGGTGAATATTGAACCAAGTGAACCATAGGGTTCGGCCATGGGTATGGCTGAACCCCATGGCCCATGGTATGGGTTAAATGGACTAAGTTATGGGTAGTATTTGTTATTGCTTCCATGATTTTATAAAGGGTTTAAAATATCCCAATGGAGAACCATTTGGTGATGGATAAAAGGGATTACAAGGTTCGGCCATGTATAGGGCCGAACCCCATAGAAAGGACAAGGGTTTTGATATGGCTTAGCCTAGTGGCAAAGCTATAAATACGGGTGATAATGTAAATATGGATAGAGAAAGTTTAAAAGGACATGAAAGAAGGGTTAAACCAAGGTGGTATGGTTCGGCCATGGTGTATGGCCGAACCCTACCAAGACATGTTTAAAGGATAGTATGATTTACTTATTGTTATATGGACAAGGTGACGGAAGTAAACGGCGGGCAAGTCGTGAGCAAGTGACGCTAAAGAAAGATCGAACACTGAAGTGAATCTTCAGTAGGTTTCCTACCTACTTGTAACAACAGTTTTATCTTGGTTTTTATGAGACTCATGTTTTATTTTATTGGTTTTGAATGATGGATATTATTTACATGTTTTATATATACTTTGGCATCTCATGCATGGACATGGGATGATGATTATAAACACTGGAGTCCACACTTCGTCGGAATGCTTGAGATGCAACTGTGGGGCCTCCTTAGGCGGTGAAAGTCCCGCCAGGAGAATTACCTGATGATTATAAACACCGGAGCCACACTCCGTTGGAATGCCCGAGATGCAACTGTGGGGCCTCCTTAGGCAGTGAAAGTCCCACCAGGAGAATTACCTGATGATTATAAACACCGGAGCCCACACTCCGTCGGAATGCCCGTGATACAACTGTGGGGCCTCCTTAGGTGGTGAAAGTCCCGCCAGGAGAACTAATATGTTGATATAATACACATCAAGTGATGGCTATATGTATGTGTGGTGGGGTGGGGCTCATTACATTTGCATACATACATAGCATGGTTTAGTATGTTTTTGATAATCAGACATTTGATATATGCATGATTTATAAGCTAACCACGTGGTAGCCCTGATCGGGAACCTACTGGGCGCGTTGATCTAACCCCCTAATTCTATCCTTAGAGGATAATGCAGGAACAAGGAAGGGGAAAGAGACGGTCGATGACCAGGAGGGGAGCTAAGTCTAAGCGCTTGATCGTTGATTGGGATTTCTTTATTACTGTCTTTCTAGTTATATTTTGTGGTCATGTAATAAGTTGATACCTTGCTATGGTTTGTTTAGGATATTAACAATGGATGGTTGGTTTATGTTATTTATTAATTGAGACTGGTACTTGCTATCTATTCAACCTAATTCAGCAGTTAGTCTAGTTTATTCCGCAAGTCATTTTTTAGTTCCATGTGTGTTTTATCTATCATGGTTTAGTCCATATACACATGGGTGGCCAGTTAAGGGTCGGACTTTGGGTAGTCCGGACTTAACTCACGTCGTGACGTCTCTCCGCCCTTGTTCGGTTTATTTAAAAAAAAAAAATAGACTCTGATTTTATCTCGGAGAGGGCCGGGCGTTACAGGGATTAATTAACTTAAGTAATGATCTAACTAATTAAATAATTAAACTAGTTAAAAAGTGGTCAAATGGTCAAAATTGGATGACCAAACCACCTCATTTTCAAAGGCCAAAACCGTTGGCTAGTAGTGGTTTATCCTAACCACCACCATAAAGCATGAAAAGCCCATGCTTGGTTGGTGGGAGGAGTTAATGTTGGAGTGTCTCTTAAGCAACCAAGGGATAAGATGACTTTTCATCTCATTCTCTCCATTCCACTCTCATTTCACTCTCTCCCTCTCTTGCTCTCTCATTGCCGTCCCCCACACCAAGAATAAGGAAAGAAGAAAACTAAGAAGAGAAGAAGAGAAGAAGAGAAGAAAGGAGAAGTGCAAGCTTTGGCCCATCACTCCAAGACCAAGACCTTGGGTTAGTTCTTCCCATCTTCTCCTCCTCTTCCTCTCCCAAACATACTCCATATTAGCCGACCCAAGCTTTGATGTTTTTCATTTGATCAAGCTCATCTTGGCCGATCAATCAAAGAGAAGAAGAAGAGAAAGGGTTAAGGAAATCAAGAGGAGAAAGAAAAACCGTAGGAGTCGTCGGATTGTAAGTAATTCTTAAACAAGAATTTTACATTTTAAGGGTTAAGAGGTAATTATGGAACCCATTTCTTGGATTGGTTGGTGGCCAAATTGTCATGGGCCTTGGATCTCAAATCCATCCAATGAAAGGAGGAAGAATGGGCAAACCCTAATGGGTAAATTAGGTAAAAAAAAAAAATGAAGGATGCATTAAGGATTGTATGTATTAAAATTTGCTTAAGCATGGAGGTATGTAATGTTGGAAGAAACTATGGGCCATAGGGTTCGGCCATGTAGTATGGCCGAACCCCATAGTAAGTGCTTAAATGATTTATTAGGGTTTTAAAGAATGAAAGCCATGGAAAGATGATTATGATTTTTAGGGTTTAGATGATTAAATGTAGTGATTTTAAATGAGGAAATCCATGGGAGATGTGAATGGTGTTTATGGCCTCAAAAGGCATGAATGGATAATGGACCATGAACCATGGGTTAGGCCATGGTGTATGGCCGAACCCTATGGTGATGTAATGGTGGTTTTAAATGGGTTTAAAAGGATGGAAAATATGGAGTAATGTGTTAATGAATTGGAGGCTTAAAAGGGTCAAATGTTTGTAATTTTTTACGGGATCTTAGTGAAGAAAACCATGGAAGGTACTAATGAATTCTAATGGCCTCAAAAAAATGGTAGATGGGAATGAAACATGAACCATGGGTTCGGCCATGGTGTATGGCCGAACCCTAGGGTGATGTGTTTGTAAATTAAAGGGTATAAGAAGAGGGAAGAATGATTAAGAATGTTGATGGGTTGAATGGATTTTTAAGCATAGTTTATAAGGTTTTAAAGGGGTGGAAATAATGTTTTAAAAATAAAACCATGGAGAGATTTTATGGAGGAAATGCTTCTGAACACTATGGTGATGTATGTGTAATGATGATGAGTGTAAAAGATGGAAAAATAATGGGGGTTGTGTTGGTAGTTTTGATGGACCAAAATGTATCAAATTGATGATCAAAGATTGGTGATTTAAATGCATGATGGAAACTACCTCAAGGAAGGACTTGTGGTGGGGCCAAATGGTGTATATAAACCCAAGTAAAAATGGGGAAAAAAGACATCATGGTTCGGCCATGGTGTATGGCCGAACCCATGACCCATTTTATAAGCCAATTGATGGGCTAAGTATGGGGCTATGTATGTGTTTAAATGAATAAGGGTTAGGTTAATTAAATGGGTGACGTTAATGATGTTATGGCATGATTAAATGGGTCACTAATGGATTTTAGTTAATGATCAATTATGGACTTAATTATGCATGGATAAATGAAGTGATTAGTCATAGAAAGGAGTAGTGGCAAAACCGTAAATAATGGCCAAATTCAAGAACCCCATGGAAGATGATCATGGACTTAGGGGCTCTAAGTAATAACCTTATGTATGATTAATAAAGCCTAGGGTGACTGATTTTTAGACTCATGGGATTAAAAGATTTAATGGATTAAACGGGACCCACAAAACTACATAGTGAGGTTCGGTCATGGTGTATGGCCGAACCCCACTAAGGCATGAGTTAGGGACTTAATGATGGTTAAAAACACGGACTGATTATTCGTATGTAATAAGGTATCGGGACATTGCAATCGGTGCGCGATCGGTGACCGGATTCGTGAACGGAAACGTAAAGGGACGCTAGTCGGTATTCAGTAGGATTCCTACCTTTTTGTAAGCCATGGATTATGTGTTATGCATGGGTTTTTCACTTGATTTATTTTGGTAAGCATATGATTGTTTTCAGATGGGTTTTAAGGCTATGATGTGTATATTGATGCTTTGCTTGATCTATTTTTGATAAATAAATTATATGTTTTATTGATGGGATTTTAAATGCCATGGTTTGTGCTATCATATATATTAGATGGCATATGGCATCTACATCTCATGCATGACATGGGAGGGATATGGCATGGGAATGATGAAATGAAACCGGAGTCCATGCTCCGTCGGGGCGACCGATAAACAAACATGGGGATATTTTGATGTGTTTGATTCATCAGGGAGGTTACTATGGGCTCTATGATATGTTGATAAGGTTATTCAAACAAGAATGTTACTATGTGCTTATTATACCTTGATGATGGTTTTTCCATCAAGGGGGGATGTTGTATTTATTATTATACCTTGATGATGGTTCTTCCATCAAGGGGGATGTTGTATTTATTATTATACCTTGATGATGGTTTTTCCATCAAGGGGGATGTTGTATTTATTAATATACCTTGATGATGGTTCTTCCATCAAGGGGGATGTTGTATTTATTATTATAACTTGAGATGGTTTTTCCATCAAGGGGGATATTGCATTTATTATTATACCTTGATGATGGTTCTTCCATCAAAGGGGATATTCGTATTTGTAGTTATACCTTGAGGAGGCTTTGCCATCAAGGGGGACATTATGTATGGTTGAAAATGGGACATTGTACAATGATGATGAGCTTGATGGATGGGATTCATGACATGGGACACCCATTACATGACATTGCACCAAATTGCATGGTTTTGATATAATATTATCTATATGTTTTGTTATCACTAATCCATGTGTTAGCCCTACTCGGAGTCCTACTGGGCACGTTGTCTAACGCCCTACTTCTACCCTAGCTGATGACGCAGGAGATGGCGGAAAAGAAAGGACGAGACGGGAGCCAAGCTTAGGAGCTTGGGGAAGCGAGCTACTTAGTTTATTAAGATTTATTTTGGAAATGTAATTTATGTAATGTAGCTCGTCGGACTGTAATAATGTAGATTTCTTACTATGGTTTGGTCTTTATTTTGGACATTATCATTTTGAGATATAATTATGAATTTAGGGGTATTTTAGTAATATAAGAGCCGTACTTCCTTGCTATCTAAAACTCGTAGGATAGTCTCTATTATAATGTTCCGCATTAAGTTATATTCCGCCAGCTTACGTCTACGTGTGAACCGTTCTCGTGGACGTCGTTCCACGCGCACATAGGGTTGGCTAGTTAAGGGCCGGGCTTTAGAAGCTCGGACTTAACTTGCGTCGTGACGTCTCGTGCCCTTTGTCACTCTTTACTTCAAAAAAAAAAATAGACTCTGATTTTGGTGAAAAGTGGCGGGCGTTACAAGTATCTTGATTAATAATTTTATGTTTGAAACAAAAAGAACCATAGGGTTCCGCCATGGTGTTTGGCCGAACCCCATGGAGGAAGATTGGTGAGGATTTAATGATTCAAATGGAAAAGAAAGAACCATAGGGTTGGGCCATAGTGCATGGCCAAACCCCTTGGAAAGACTTGATTTAATTATTGGGTTTTAAGATTGAAAACCATGGAGAGATTTGATTTATTCATTCGGCTTATGTTCTTAGATTTTAGGTCATAGAAACCTTTGATGGTTGTCGGTTTTAGATTCAAGAAGACAATGAAAGAATATGGAATATGGGTCGGCCATGGCATTGCCGAACCATGTTTGTTTTTATGGCTAAGTGATTGGATCCATACTAATGAAAAGAAGGGGAGAGGTTCGGCCATGGTGTATGACCGAACCCACCAAATATTTTAATGGTTTGGTGTTTGAGTTTGATGGATCTAGACCATTGTTGAAGGTCATGGACCATAGGGTTCGGCCATGGTGCTTGGCCAAACCCCATGGAGTAGTTTTGGGAATGGAGATTAAAATAGGAAACTATCTAATTTTAGAATTGTTTGCTAAAATTAGAAAGCATCCAAGTATGGAAAATGGTTGCTAAATTTGGAAAGCAATCTAAATATGGAAGAAGGTTATTATTTTAGGAAACCTTCTATTTTTGGAAGGTGTTTCCAATTATGGAAAGGTGTAGGTTATTTATGGAAATAATCCAATTAAGGAAAGTGTTTGCTAAATTTAGAAAGCTTCCATTTATGGAAGGAGGTTGCTAAATTAGAAGCTACCTAATTATGGACTTTCTAAATGAGGATTCAGAATTGGTTTAGTATTTTAGTGTAAATAAACTTATGGTTATTAATTTAGAAAGTGGAGATAAGATTGGAAATAAAGGTATCATGGGTTCGGCCATGTGTATCGCCGAACTCCATGAATCAAAAATTGTGGGTTTGGCTTTGTGTTTTGTAAATAAAATAATGGATACAATGTATGTTATGGATTGATGGTGAAAGGAATGGCAAAAATGTAATTACACACCAAAGTGGAGAACCATGGGTTCGGCCATGATGTATGGCCGAACCCCATGAGTTGTGTTTGATAGATAAGTTTGGTTAATGGACTTAGAACCTTGTCATCAGGAGAGACTTGGTGTTGATTTATTATTATATTATAAGGTAACGGGATCTCGGAAGCGATGCGCGATCGGTCATCGAATCTTGGACGGAAACTCAAGGACTCATGAACGGTCTTTGGTAGGATTCCACCTCTTTGAAACCATGGGTTTATGTACATTGTGCCTTATCTTATTTTTGATGAATTTCTGCTGCAAAGGATATGATTTAAATTGTGATTTTAAATGCTATCTTTATATGAGGAAATAACATGTGTTTTAAATATGATTTTCAATGCTATGTTTATGTTATAAAATAGCATGTGTTTCATTGGCATCTCATGCATGGCATGGGGTGAAGGATTTGGTAACCGGAAGGTCCACACTCCGTTGGAGCGTCCGAAAAACCTATGTGGTGTACCTTGATGTGCTTTTCCATCAGGAAGAAACCGGAGGGTCCACACTCCGCCAGGGCGTCCGGAAGACCTATGTGGTGGGTACATTTTATGTACATGTGATGGGTGGGACTCATTGTATATTTGTCAACAATGCATGGCATGGATTTTACCTGTTGTTATGTATTATGTTATAATATATGTTTTGTACTAACCATGTGTTAGCCGTAGCTGGAATACCTACTGGGCGCGTTGATATAATGCCCTACTTCTACCCTAGTTGATGATACAGGTAAGCAAGAGAACAATGAACGTAAGGCGGACCAAGCATAGGAGCTTGGAAGACTTATTTTATATGTTTGGAATAAAATTACTCATGAACTTGTATTTGAGTATTTGGATTTCGGAATGTAATAACTTAGATGGTCGGATGTTTAGTTTGATGATTATGACGTTTTAATAATGATTAAGGACTTGACGTACTTTGCTATCTGAATGGAATAGAACTTGGTTCTATTATGATTCCGCATTTTGATGTTATGATTCCACAGGTTATGATTTTTATTCCGCAAATTGATATTGCTATGTGTGAACCACTTTATTGGACTAAGTCCATACACACATAGGTTTGGCCAGCTAAGGGTTGGACTTTGTAAGTTCGGACTTAGTTCGCGTCGTGACGTCCCGCGCTCTATCACTCTACTCTGTTATAAAAAAATATATATATACACTGAATTTATAGGAAAAAACGAGTGAAAAAGGGTGGGGCTTAAAGGATAAATTTTATGAAGAAGGGCCGAGCCAAAACATCAAACAATTAAGGACTTAATACATGTTTAAAATTGATAAGGGTGATAGCAAACAACCAAGGGTTACACTGTCTGTTGGACGGGTACTACCGTCTGCGGACGGGTAACAGATAAGGATTGTATGTTGTCTGCGGATGGGTATCACCTTCCGCTGGATGAGTTTCGACCGTCCACGGACGGGTAATAGACATGAGTATGATATTGACTGCAAACGGTTGCATGTCTGTAGGACGGGTTTCTACCACCTGCGGGACGAGTGTGGACTGTCCACAGGAAGAGTAATACGCTGGACATGGTGTAGTCTGTGAAAGGGTTACACTGTCTGTGGGACGGGTTTTTATCGTCTGCGGACGGGTGTGGACCGTCCGTAGGACGGATAACAGACAGGGTTAGGATGTGGTCTGCCGACGGATTGCACTATCTGTGGGACGGGTCACGGGTACCGTGTAGTGGGTACTAGGTAGTGGGTCACTGGTATCGAGTAGTGGGTACCAGGTCGCGGTTGGAGGGTACGGGGTCACGGGTAGCAAATCACGGGTGACAGATGTGAACCAGGTGTTGTTTGCGGATGGGTTGCATGTCTGCGGACGGGTTTCTACCGTCTGCAGGAAGGGTTTCTATCGTCCACGGATGGGTAACGGACTGAACATGTAACGCCCCGCCCTTTTTCACTCTCTAAGCTTTCTGAAAATCAGAGTCTATTTTTTTTTTTTTTTATAAACAAAGAGTGATAGAGAGCGGGACGTCACGACGCGAGCTAAGTCCGAACTTCTAAAGTCCAACCCTTAACTGGCCAACCCTATGTGTGCATGGACTAAGCCCATGAAAACGATTCACACATAACAACGCACCCAGTAGGGCGTTAGAACAACGCACCCAGTAGGTATTCCAATTAGAGCTAACACATGGTTAGTATAAAACATGCATAATAATAACATAATGTCAAAAACCATATAAACCATACCATGTCATGATGTCAAATGAAATGAGTCCCATCCATCACAAGTACATATAAGTACCCCCACATAGGTCTTTCGGACACCCCAACGGAGTGTGGCCCTTCCGATTTCTTCTTGATGGAAAAGCACATCAAGGTATCCCACATAGGTTTTTCGGACGCCCCGACGGAGTGTGGCCCCTCCGGGTACATATCGTTCACCTCATGCCATGCATGAGATGCTAATGAAACACATGCTATTTTATATTGTATAAAAATAGCATTAAAAATCACAATTTGAAACATATAAGTTCCTCAAAAATAAGATAAAACATTGTACAAAAACCCATGGTTTCAAAGAGATGGAATCCTACCAAAGACCACTAACGTGTCCTTGCGCTTTTGTCTGATAACCGTTCACGATCATACACACTTTGTGAGGTCCCGTTACCTTATAATATATCAATCAATTAAAACCATATCCCATTTGATTTACAATAATGTTTAAGTCCATCAACCCAACCTTGTTAACAACAAAGTCCACAAAACGATCCCCACGGGGTTCGGCCATACACCATGGCCGAACCAATGGTCCATTGTTTCTACTTAATTACCAAATTGCCATCCATGGCTATCATTCCATTAACCTTACCCTTCATACATTAAAACCATAAATCATTCCCCATGGGGTTCGGCCATGGTTTATCATTTTCACACTTATTTACATTATTGTCATTGTTCAAATCCATAACCAAAACATTCCTCATGGGGTTCGGCCATACACCATGGCTAAACCCATGATCTTTGATTTTTAGCCTATATTACAATATTACCATTATCTCCAACAACGTATGTTTAGGTTCAAAACATAGGTCCATAAACATCTAAGTCCACCAATAATCCATAAATCATTCCCCATGGGGTTCGGCCATACACCATGGCCGAACCCATGGTCTTTCAGTTTTTACCATATTTACATTTTTGCCATTATTCCTTCCATGGTTAATCACCTTCATTTATTCATTCATGTTTAGGTCCAAAATTGACCATTCATAAAATAAACCCTAGTGGGGTTCGGCCATACACCATGGCCGAACCTCACTCATAGAGACAATCCAACCGTTCCCATCACTTTCTAAATTAATAACATCTTCCATGGTCTAAATACATGTAACCAATTCTATATTTCTCCATGTAAAACCTTTTAAAAATATGAATAATTTTCCATGGAGTTCATCCTTCAAAAGCCCATAATCATTACCAACACACCTCCATGGTTCTTTAATTTCTTACATTCATCCAAACCTTGTAAAACCTTTTAAAACCATAAGCATAAGTCTATGATTTTCATCCTCCAAACTTCCATTAAAAATCACCAAAGTCCTTCCATGGGGTTCGGCTATACAACATGGCCAAACCCTATGGTTCATCCCTTTTTATTAAACCTCAACATTCATCCCTTAATTTTCTTCCATGGGGTTCAGCCATACACCATGGAAGAACCCTATGGTTCCTTTCTTTTATAAAACTATCAAACTACTTACCGGTTCCGCGACTCCTCCGACTTTCCTTCGCTCCGACGTGTTCTTCCGATCCTTTTTTCCTTAGTCTTTTCCTCCTTCTTCTTGATCTTTCAAACTTGCTGGCTACCTTCTCCTTCTGTTGATAATGCCGAGACTGATCTTGATGTTGTGTATTGTCGTGCGCCCTTGTTATGCTTCCTTTCTTTTATAAAACCTCCCACTCAGTCATATATTTAGACAATGTTGTGCACTCCTTGTGTTGCCTTTCTTTTAAAAAAAAAAAAGCTCCACTCGGTTCTATGTTGCTGAAATGGCAATTGTCGTGCGCCCCTTCCTTTATCACCTTCCCTATTATTACTCCTAATAAGGAAAGGACTCCTTTTAAAAAAATACTCTGGCATATCTTATCTTGTATGCGCATATCTCATGGATATGCATATCTTCATACTCAGCCATGCAATCTATCTCTAATTCTCTCCATGCGCATAATCATGGATTAGATATCTCATACGCAGCTAAGACATCTTCTATATTTAGCAATTCCCCTAGTATCACTCTTAATCAAGGGAAAGGACCCCTTTTTTTTAAAAAAGGGTCCTTGCGCATAATCATGGATTAGATATCGCATACACGGCTTAGAAATCTTCTATATTTAGCAATTCCCCTAGTATCATTCTTAATCAAGGGAAAGGACCCCCTTTTTTTTTAAAAGGATCCTTGCACATAATCATGGATATGGATATCTAATATTCGGCCATGCACAGTTATCCCAAGTTCCCTCTATGCGCATATCCTTAATCTATATCCCTTATTTATAATTATGTTTCATTACCATTTTAATTTATCCCCAATTAATTTTACATTGAATCTTATACCAAAACTGTTGGGTATTAATTGGGCAATGACCCAACATTTTACCCATCTAAGGTCCATACCTAATAATTCACAAATTAAATGGGTAATTTTCATATATATTAATAACTTGAAAATCCGAGGTGTTACAGAACAGAATGATGTCTGCGGACGGGTTGCACTGTCTGTAGGACGAGTTTCTGGCGTCCCCTGGATGGGTTTCTACCATCTGCGGATGGGTTTCTATCATCCGCAGGATGGACAGCAGACGGGTAATCGACTGAAATTAAAAGTGAAGTTTTTATTTTGTAACACCCCGCCCTTTTTCACTCGCCGAAAATCAGAGTCTATTTTTTTTTAAAAAAAGAAAGAGTGAGAGAGAGCGAGACGTCACGACGAGAGCTAAATCTGAGCTTCCAAAATCCGACCCTTAATTGGCCAACCATAGGTGTGCTTGGACTAAGTCCACTAAAATGGTTCACACGTAATAAGGCTATACATGCGGAATTATAATAGAGTTCTATTGTAACGCCCGCCCCTTTTCACCGTAAAATCAGAGTACATTTTTTTTTAAAATAAAAGTGACAAAGGGCGCGGACGTTACAACGCGAGTTAAGTTCCGAGCTTCTAAAGCCCGGCCCTTAACTGGCCAATCCTACGCATGCGTGGAACATAAGTCCATGAGTACGGTTCACACGTAGCAAGTAAGCTTACGGAACATAAAAATAAGTGCGGATGATCATAGAACTATCCTACCAGTTCTTCAGATAGCAGGGAAGAAATACCCAATTAATTACGAAAATGCCATTATACTGTATTATCCAAAATAATACCTAAACATAAGCAAACTAGCTAAATTATTACATTTCCGACAAGCTAACTATACAAATACATCTTTTCCAAAATAAAGTAAAACAAAATAATTAATCCGCCTCCCCAAGCTCCTAAGCTTGGCTTCCGTCTCGCCCTTCCGGTCCGCCATCTCCTGCATCGTCAGCTAGGGTAGAAGTAGGGCGTTAGAACAACGCACCCAGTAGGATTCCGAGTAGGGCTAGCACATGGGTTAGTAATAACCACATACAGATAATAACATAGTGAAAACTATAAACCACCATATACTGAAATATAAGTAAATGATATGCCATGGGTGTCAATGTTATGAATCCCACCCATCATTCCTGCCATATACTGTCATATCCCTCTTGACGGAAAAACCTCGTCAAGATATGTCCAACCGCAAAATATCCCCCTTGACGGCAAAGCCTCGTCAAGGTGTCCCCATGCCTGTTCTCGGTCGCTCCGACGGAGCATGGACTCCGGTTTGTTTATTTTTTTCCGCCCATGCCATGCATGAGATGTAATGCATTATGCTATGTACTATTTATAACTCATAACCTTAAGATATCATACATAGCCTTAATTTATAATGCATAACCTTAATCATAGTTCATAGCCATTAAATAAAATCCATCTTAAAAATAGCATCCATAATTGTAAAAACCCCTCATAAGATAAATACTAATCAATAAAATATGACAAAAATACCATCACACATCCATGGTTTACAAATAGGTAGGAATCCTACCGATTACCAACTCGCGTCCTTTTCCCTTATTCGTCCGACAATCCAGCTACCGACTCGCGTACCGCTCGCGCTATCCGACACCTTATTAAATTACCACATTAGTCCATATTTTACCATTTCCAAGCCCATACATCATATCTTAGTGGTTTTCTTCAATTTAGCCAATAATTACCATTTTTGCCACTGCCCCTTCACATGATTATGTACTCATTTATCTAGGTATGATTAAGTCCAAACTTGATCCACCACTTAGGTCCCTAACTTAGGTTCATTAATGATTCATTGACCATGACCTAACATCCCTAAATCATCCACTTAATTTAATCAAATTTTCCATCATCTAGACACAAGCATGGACCCAACCTTAGCCCATACAATAACTTACAAAATGGGTCATGGGTTCGGCCACACACCATGGCCGAACCCATGATGTCTTGTTCTCCATTTTTCCTTGGATCCTTTAGTACATTTTAGATCTACCACAAGTCCTCCCATGAGAGGTTTACATCATGCATTTAAATCACCATTTTAAGGTATCATTACATATTTTGGGTCCATCAAAACTACTAACATTTTCCCATTTATTTCTCCATAAATCACAACCATTAAATCCACCATTGTTCACCATAGGGTTCTGCCATACACCATGGCCGAACCCATGGTTCATGATTCATCAGTCCTTACTCCAAAATATCTCCATTCACCAAAATATTAAATCCATTACTCTTCCCATTTTTCCATGACTTTAACCTTAAAAACCCTAATTAACTTCTCACACACAACAACCTAGGGTTCGGCCATACACCATGGCCGAACCCATGGTTCATAATTTATTCTCTTTTATGTCTTCTAATGCCATAAAATCCTTTTACATTTTCATCATAAAACCATTTTAAACATTACTCCCATGCATTCATTAAAACCCTAAATGCATTAATCAAAAACCTTCATTGCCTTCCATCCTTTAAACCCTAACCAATTTCATCAAACCCTAATCACCCACCATGGGGTTCGGCCATGCTACATGGCCGAACCCTATGGCCCATGATTCTTATTCCAAGCACCCCATTCCGTACTCAATTCCATAATTTATACAATGCACATACTACATTTATTTATTTCTTTTCCCTAACCCTAATTTTTTTCTCCATTAGAGTTTTACCCACTTTCCATTTCTTCCATTTGATGGATTTAAAATCCATAGCATAAAATTATCCATCCCCCATTAAATTTCACAAAAATAAGCCCTAAATCTTAAACCCTAAAATCCAAAATTTCTTGTTTTAGAAAAATACTCACTATCCGACGTCTCCTCCGATTTCCGCCGCTCCCGTCGATCTCCGTAGCCTCCTCTCTCCTTCCTCTTGATCTTTGATAGGTCAAAATCTTTGATCAAAGGTGGCAACTCCCAACCTTAAAATCAGCCATGTTAGGTTTGAATTTGAGAGATGAAAAGAAGAAAAGATGATGAGAGGAAGATGATGACCTTAATCTTAGAGTGAACTCCCTCCAAATTCCATTTTTTTTTCTTCTCTCCTTGAGCTCCTTCTCTTTTTTTTTTTTTTCTCCTTCACTTGGACATGGGACGGCAATGGAGGAGTGGAGAATTGAAATGAGAATGAAAAGAGAGAGAAAGGAAAAGATAAGACTCATTCCCATTTTTTTTTTCTTTACATTAACTACCTCCACCAACCTTAAGATATTTTTTAGATCTTTTATTTGCTTTATGGTGGTGGTTATCTAAACCACCACCAAGCCCAACGTGTGTGAATTTTTTTTTTAAGTTTGAGATGAGGTGAATCTTCACCTCATGGCCCCACCTTGACCACTCTTAACTACCATATTTAAATAATTTAATTAGATAATTACCTTAGGCTAATCCATTGATACTTAGCCTAAGTTCATTACTCCACCCATGGTTGACCAAGTCAACCATGGTGGCCGGCCCCACCAATCATTGGCCCACTCGCCACCTCACTTGATGAGGTGGAGGTGGGTCCCGCTTGGCCACACCACCATTGTTTAATTCCAAATTACTTAGGGTGATTAAATTTCATTAAGCCCACTCTAAATGGATCACCATTGGGCCCATGGCCCAATTACATTTCCCACTAGCCCATTTACCTTAGAGCTTAACCATCTTGACCCATTGGGTCCCAAATGGGTATTTGACCCAATTTGATCATTCTTGACCCATTTAAATAAATTTAAATCCAAACCATAGTCTATTGGGCCACACTTGGGCCTTTATCCAATTTTGGCCCATTTACCATTTACTCCACCAATTTTCTAATTTCCATCATTAAAATAATTAATATTCACATTGATATTAATTCCCAAATTCCGAGACCTTACATCTATCCTATCCAATTTTAAACAGCAAGGAAGTCCATCACTTAATAATAATCATCTTAAGTTAAAATGTCCAAAATTAAAATCCAAACCATAGCAAATAGTCAAAGTTATTACAGTCCCAAATACTAATTACTCAAATTACATTGCGTAACACCCTCGATTTTTAATTTATGAATATATATGGAAATTGTCCGTTTAATTTGTGAATTAATGGAGATGGACCTTAGATGGGTAAGGAGTTGGGTCAATTGCCCAATTAAGACCCAACGGATTATGGATAATGTTCAATTGAAATAAATGGGTAAGATTTATTTAATTGAGTCAAGGTGGTCAATTGGGTCAAATGCCCAATTAGGACCCAATGGGTCATAGATGAGCTAATTAGAAGTAAATGGGTAAGCTTTGATAATTGGGTCTAATAACCAATTAAGATACAAGGCATGAGATCCACCTCATCAAGTGAGGTGGCATGTATGTCACATGGCTCAGTAGGACCCCAAGTGCCATGTGTCATGGTTGACTTTGTCGACCACCAAATGAGTTCAAGTTAATTAAGGTGTGACTGAATTAAATTGGATTAAGTTCAATTGAGTGAATTCAAAATGGAATCAAGGAATTGAGTAAATGAATGAGTACGAGTCTTGAGTTTAAAAGAATTAAAAATATTGGAGTTAAGGTGAGTTGAATGGGAAGTTGATGGGACTTTCATCTTAAGTGAGTAGAGTGGGAAGATGGAGGGTTTCCATCTCAAAGGAGGAAACCCAAAAGGCACAATCAAGGTGTACACGTAGGAGGTGAATGGATGCCATGGTGAAGACCAAGGGACACCTTGGTTGGTCAATAGTTAGGATGGGGGGGTTTCCATCTTGAATGCACAAGTTGGGAAGGTGGAGGGTTTCATCTCATGAGATGAAACCCATGGATACACGTTGGGGAGATGGAGGGTTTCCATCTCATGATGGAAACCCAAGGGGCACATGGTTGGGGAGTTTCATCCCATGGGATGAAACACCAAATGAAACATTAATGAGGGAGGTGAAAGGTTTTGGTTGTTACAAAGGGGCATAACCCAAGAGACACCACACCTTTGGCTGATTGGATCTTATTGGAACAAAGAAATTGTGCTCTCAAACTCTCCCTTGGCCGATTCTCTCACAAGTCAAGGAAAAGACTTAGGGTTTTCCATTCTCTTCTCTCTCTCTCAAACCTCTTCCTTGGCTGAACCACTCTTAGGATTGTTATCTTAATCAAGCACCACTCTTTGGTCAAAAATCAAGGAGGAAGAAAGAAAAGACTAAGGAACGAAAGAAGATCAAGGAGGGGAAAGAAAAGAGCAAGGCGGAACGAAAGAGATCAGAGGAGTCACGGAATCGGTATGTATGGTTTATTAATTAAAGGGAGGCTAAGGGAGCATTCCATAGAAATTGGAAATGGTTGGCCAAAATATTAGAGGCTATGGATTTAAGATCCATTCAAAGAAAGGCAAAATGAGGTTCGGCCATGTTCTTTGGCCGAACCCCATCAAGTGATTTAACAATGGGTTTATGATTTTTTAGAAGAAATTGATGAACCATTGGGTTCGGCCATGTTTTATGGCCGAACCCCATGGAAGAATATCATTGGTTTAAATGGGTTTAAGGATGAAATGATGGAAGTATATTATTAATTTTAATGGGTTTTAAAGGATGAAAAGGGATGGATGTATGTTGGTGATTTTAAAGATGGTTAGACCATGGGAAAATGGAAACAAAGGACCATGGGTTCAGCCATGTGTATGGCCGAACCCCAGGAATTATTTTGATGAGTCATTTTGGTAGATCTATACATGATATGTGATTGAATGACCAAGTTAAGAAAGGAGGGTTAAAATGGAAAGAAGATGGAATGAAAGAACCATGGGTTCGGCCATGTTGTAGGGCCGAACCCCATGGATAATATTTGATGGATCTAGGTGTTGTTTTTATTAAGTTAAATGATTAACTTAAGTGATGGGATTAATAAATCAAAGAATGGATGGTTTTGGACCTATGTGGTGTAAAAATAAAATAAGGGTTAAAAAGAGGGTCAAAACCAAATAGTGAGGTTCGGCCATGTTGTATGGTCGAACCCCACAAGTGAGTTTTGGTGGACAATGGGTAGTGGACAGCGGGTAACCTACTGATTTTATAAATGAAATATTTATATGATTTTCCAAATGGTTAGGCTAAATTGGAAGGATGAAGGGAATGGTTTAAATCAATTGGAATAATTAAATTGGTTATTTGGGAATTAAATGGATCACCAAATTGATGTATGTATATGTTAAATGTAATAAGGTAACGGGATTTCACAAACGATGAACAATCAGCTTGATGCGATCGGTGATCGGTTTTTGGACGGAAACACAAGGACCCGTTATTGGGACGTTGGTAGGATTCCTACCTTATTGGAAACCATGGAATATGTATATATGAATGTTTTACTTGAATTATTTTGGTATCAAATGATATGTCTTAATGATGGGATTTTAACGCTATGATTTGTATTATTATATAGCATGTTGGCATTTGCATCTCATGCATGGCATGGGAGGGATGAAATGTAGCCGGAGACCCACGCTCAGTTGGGGCGTCCGTAAGGCATTCGTGAGGGTACCTTGATGTGCATTATCCATCAAGAGGGATGTATGATTGATTTGTAACCGGAGATCCACGCTCCGTCGGGGCATCCGTAAGGCATTCGTGGGGATACCTTGATGAGGATTTTCCATCAAGAGGATATTATGTGATTGTGATATGGGTGATGGGTGGGACTCATGGCATATGACACCCATGGCATGACATTGAATCAACATGATTATGATCTCTATTATCATGCATTGTTTCTGACTTTTATCTGTATGATTGGATCTCTATTATCATACACTGTTTTGGGATACAATGTTTTACAAGTACGACATGATGTATTATATCTAGATTTTTATACTAACCCATGTGTTTAACCCTACTCGGAGTACCTACTGGGCGCGTTATCTAACGCCCTACTTCTACCTTAGATGATGACACAGGAAATGGATGGAACCAAGGATGCGATCGGAACCAAGCTTAGGAGCTTGGATAATTTAGTTTCACTTTATTTAAGCTTATTCATAGACAATGTAATTTGAGTAGCTAGTATTTGGGAATGTAATAGCTTAGACTATTTGCTATGGATCGAATGATGATTAATCTGGATTAAGTTAATTTATATTGATTGCCTTCCTTGCTAAGTAAATGTTGTAATCTGATGTTATTTCCGCAATAGGTATTCCGTAAGTCGTAGTATCGCCTGTGAAATGTTTTAGTGGACATGGCCACACACACGCAGGGTTGGCCAGTTAAAGGTCGGGCTTTGGAAGCTCGGACTTAGCTCACGTTATGACGTTCCCGCTCTCTTTCACTCTTTATTTTTAAAAAATAAAAATAGACTCTGATTTTCGGCGAGTGAAAAAGGGTGGGGCGTTACAGTTGGTATCAAAGCGAAACGGGAAGGAAGAATCTTTCAAAGTAAGATTAAGACGATATCATGTCTCACTGACAAGATAAGAATCCTAACTGACCGACTCTTCGGAGTCCGTTGCACGGGGGCGGGATTAATTTACTTTGATTAGACTCAGAGTGAAGCATTCAGTCTGAGAGCAACAATTGATGAAAAAGGAATAACAGCAAGGGAAGGACAATCACTATAAATATGGATTTATCAAATATAGCAAAATAGGACATATTTCCCCGAAAATGAGAAACATCCAGATTTTTCCCCAAACTGAGAAACGACACTTGATACTTATGAAGTTTCCCCAAAAACAAAGAAATACAAAGAGTGCTTAGTTGGTAATTTCCCCAAAGTATGAAAACACAAACTTTACAAAGAAGATAAGTCGACGATGTTTCAATGACTTAGGAAAATGCCTCCAAAAAGAAGACATACACAACATGACCAACAACATGAAGAAGAGCATAATGGATTAGGGTTTCCATTGTGGTTTGAATTGATGCCGAATATTGGCATTAGGGTAGACGTATTGGTAGCTTGAAGGACATTTTGGTCCCATAAGTTGACATTGGTCTTATGATAGACATTTTGATTCCACAATCGATGCATTGGTCATATGCTAGACCTGTTAGCCTATGATAGACATATTAGTCCTACGAAGGTATTAGTTATGCCCATGAATGGATTATACCCAAAGGGGGGTTATATTCATGGATCTAATGAACAAAATCTTTCATCCTTATTTGGACAAGTTTGTAATCGTTTTCATTTACGATACCCCGATTTATTCCAACCATCGGGAAGAGCAAGCAGAACATCTAAGGATAGCCTTGGATACCCTAAAGAAAAATCAATGATATGCCAAAGCAAACAAGTACGAGTTCTGGCTATTTGAGGCCAAATTCTTAGGACATGTTATATCAGCGGAAGGTATAGCCATGGACCCGGCTAAGGTGGCGGCAGTTAGAGAATAGAAAGCACCGAAGAATGTGACTGAGATCCGTAGCTTTTTGGGATTGGCTGGTTACTATAGGAAGTTTATCATGGACATCTCCAAGATTACATCTCCACTTACCCGACTCACGCAGAAAAGAGTCAAGTTTGAATGGTCGGATGTGTGCAACCGGAGATTTGAGGTTACTTGATTATATTGAGACGTGGTATGGGTGCGTCCCTCACGTGATATTGATGATTGAGACGTGGTATGGGTGCGTCCCTCACGTGATATTGATGATTGAGACGTGGTATGGGTATGTCCCTCACCTGATATTGATAACGTTATGCCTTAGTCCGTTGGAAAAGGAGACTGTCCGATTAGTAGATCATTGCGTCTCACCTTTGTATAGTTAAAATGATGAGATAACTATATAGATTCCATGAGTAAGGCCTAGAGTAGCCGTGAGACCGTGGGAGCCTCGATATGAACATACGGAGACTTGGTCCTGTAGGGTTGCCATTGAGGAGTTGGTCCCTCACATGCTATGCGCTGGAACGCATTCTCACAGCTATTTCGCACATTTGATGTGCGTTGATATGCAGAGCTAGATACTATTTTACCCCATGGGGGTGCTGCTAGCTTCATTAGACTCTGTTTGACCGCCTTAGAGCTTGACTGAATCACTCTTGGGGTGAAGGGATGCAGGGCGAGGCATACTTGATCACGTTGGACGTTGGTCTTCAGCTTAGTAAGTCATGGGCCCTAAGTCTTGCTAGGGGTCGGAGTATATTTATGATTTGATATTGTTGCCACAGTCACATAGTGATTCATTCGAGTGTTGTTCCTACGAATAGAATATCTCATGGTAGATGATGTGCCCTGGATTAATTATGCCCAAGGATGGATTATGCCCATAGAAGGATTATATTCATGGATGGTTATTAACCATGGATAGATGTGCCCACTGATAGAGTGATACCAGGGATGGATGTGTATAACCGTTGATGATGGTTCCCATGGTGGTTTGGATTAGTGTCGGGTATCGGTACCATGGTAGACATGTTGGTAATGTGATCGACTTGTTGGACCCATAGATGACGTATTGTTCTAATGATTGGGACATGTTTCGATCTACGTCCCACGTTATAAAAAAAGGTGTTAGTCGTATTACAACTTGTATCACAGGAAAGTTAGTGTTGAGAAATACTCGGTAGCGTAGAAGTTTTGAACAAAGTTGTTAGTCACATAGTGACTTATGTGCAAATGAAGACATGCTTAATTTTGGAGATGTACTTTGTGGAAAAGATAAGAGTCTAGTGAAATTCGAATGGGAAGCTATGGGCAACTGCCGAATTAGACTGGCCAGCTGACTCTGTAGTTAGCCAATGGAGTTCCAGGAGCGTGCAGCTAGAAACCTAGTTAAAATGGAATCAGCGAAAGCCTTGAGCATAGGCTCGCATTGGTAGGCTACCTCATTAACAAATTTTCAATGAGGGGCAAGGTCATCACTAACCTCACACAGAGTGTAGATGAATGAACGTATTGAGCGAGTATGTATGGAAATCATCTTGGTAGCAGGTAAAGTGAAACAGAGTGCATTCATCTACATGAGATCACAAATGGGCTCACGAGAAAAAGAGATAACATGAGACAGAGTAAATTCTGTGAGAATGAAACTCTTAGGTTGATATGAGTGATTTTGACGTATTTAAGTGGTGTGGACCACGACAAGCTGTATAATATTATGGCCACTTGTGAAAGATGTAATGGATTACCAGAATGCCGATTAGCAAATGTATTGGAAATTTAAATTCTAGATGTTGTATTGCAATGCATAGGTCCTGTGATGGTTGCACTGTATATCTGTGTATAACGGATGGTATGAATGGCATTGGGTAATCAAATTTAGAAAGTATAACATGTGGCTTGTGGGAATAAGACCCCATATGTGGGTGAACATGATATGAATGTGTAAAGAAATCCTTGAAATACATTAATTGATGAGAGACCGTAGTAAACATAAAGGTGTGATAGAAAACAGTGATAGCATAAATGCCTGGACTTGTGTTCGGTGTACTATCCTGAAGGGAGTCCAATATCCATATTAGAGAAAAAACATAATGAAAAGGTAAACACTAGACATTGTTGGTATAGGAAGTGACTATACAGAGATGGAAGGAAACAACGAATACTGTTGATATGATGGTTGTGCTTCCCCATCTGGTTTTGAAAGCCATATGGATAATGGGATGGTTAGCAGGGAAACGACATGACGATGAAGGAACGAACTTGAAAATATGGATAGAAGATAAGAGTGTTCTATCCGAGATGATTGGAATGGAAATAAGTACCACCCAAGCCCTGTCAAAATTTTTCGGGACAAAAATTCTAAAAGGTGTTAGTATTGTAACACCCCGGATTTTCAATTCATGAATATATATGGAAATTGTCCATTTAATTTGTGAATTAATGGAGATGGACCTTAGATGGGTAAGGAGTTGGGTTAATTGCCCAATTAAGACACAACGGATTATGGATAAGATTCAATTGAAAAAATGGTTAAGATTTATTTAATTGGGTCAAGGTGGTCAATTGGGTCAAATGCCCAATTAGGACCCAATGGGTCATAGATGAGCTAATTAGAAGTAAATGGGTAAGCTTTGATAATTGGGTCTAATAACCAATTAAGATACAAGGCATGATGTAATACCCTAGATTTTTCAATATATCAATATTTACGAAAATGCCATTAGATTTATAAATTAAAGGGTTATGATAGTAGATGAGAAAATGGTGGGATCCATTGTTCAAATAAGACCTAATGTAGGTGTTATGGGATTAAATTAAATTAAATGGGTAATGTACATTTATTCGGGTCAAAGAGGTTAAATGGGTCAAAGGACCCAAATTGGACCCAATGGGTCGTGAATGACATGACTAATCATTGAGTGAGCTCAAAGCTTAATTGGTTTAAGTTTCATTAAATATTTGAGTTGGTTTCAGTTGAAATAAATAATGGAGTTTAGTTGAGTTGAATTTATGGTTGAGTTAGATTAAATGGATGAGTTGAGTTGGGTGAGCTAAATAAATGAGTTGGATGGAATATTTATTTTAAGTGAGTGAAGTGTGTGAATGAGAGTGGAGTGTTTGTAATTCCAATCTTTAAAACAAGAAAAACGTTGGCTGCATGGAAGAGGTTATTCTATGCATGTAACCCCCTAGATAAGAAATGATGGGGGGCGGTTTTGGGAGTTACAAATGGAAGGAGTTATGTTTTAAATTCAAACATTTTTACACGTTGAAATTGCATGGAGATTTTAGGTTATGCATGAAAGATTAGTCTATGCATAAGGGGAATTTGGATGGTTCAAGGGTTAAGTTACAAAACCATTGGCATGTAGGAGTTTCATCTCAAGGATGAAACTCCCACATGAGCATATAATGAAAGGTGGCTGTTATGGATTACCAATTCAAACATGACCGTTGGAGCTTATGGGAGTTTCATTTCAAAATGAAACTCTCACATGCAAGGATAATGAGAGATGAATGATGGAGGGAATGTATACAACAAAGACATGCATGGAGCCGTTGGAACATGGAGAGTTTCATCTCAAAGGTGAAACCCCAAGGAAGGTATTAAGCAAATGGCAGTTACAATTTGGTTCACACTTGAAGAAGGTTGCATCTAGGGCAGCCAAGAGCCAAAACCGTTGGAGGGTTTCATCTCAAGGATGAAACCCCCACATGAAAGAAGTTATGGAAGTAAATTTGAGGAGAGTTACATTTGGTGCCAACCTTGGGCTGAATTTCATTAGCCAAAAGAATTTCATTTTCTATCACTATCTCTTCCTCTCTTGGACGTTCTCCATCTCTCAAGACCAAGAACATTAGCTGATTGTTTATCTTCAATCAGTCCTTGGCCGATCTCTTTTATCAAGACAAAATATACAAAGGAGTTTGGCACCAAGGCTTATCACTCTGATCCAATACCAAAGTTCTCTTTCTTTCTCTCTCTCTCAAATCTATACCTTGGCCGAATTATTCCAAGGAGGTTGCAGCAGGGTTAGTCTCAGCTAAAAGAACAAGAAGGAAGGAGGAAGGCTAAGGATCTAAAAGGAGCAAAAGGAACGGAAGAACAAGCAAAGATCAAATCGGTGGAGTCGCGGAAACGGTAGGTGTTCTATAACGTGTATTTATTAAGATAACCAAAGAAACATGATCAGTCCATTGTATGTCCAAATCTTAAAAATGGATGTACAAAAACCATTGAGTACGAAAAGGAGGTGATTAGGTTTGACCATGATGAATGGCCGAACACATCAAAGGGTATGATCATGGCTATGAAGTTTAAATGAAGAGGTAAAGGAACCATAGGGTTCGACCATGAGTATGGCCGAACCCCATGGAAGAAAATGATTGGATAATGATGTATAAAAAGGATAAGAAATGGATCATAGGGTTCGGCCATTTGGGATGGCCGAACCCCATGAAAAGACTTGGTGAATTTTTAGGGTGTTTGAGAGATAAAATCCATATTATGTAATGAAGGTATTAAAGGGTTTAAAATGGAGATAAGTTTACTATTTTAGAGCAGCTATGGCACGGCTGAACCATGTTACTGTTATGGCTAAGTTGCTGATCAAAACCATGGACAAATATTGGAGGGTTTACATCAAGGAAACCATAAGGTTCGGCTAAGTGTATGGCCGAACCCCATGGACTGTTTTTATGGATTAATTAGGGTAAGATCATGGTTGGAAATTATGGATGATGATATGTTCTTAATTTAAGAATCACCTATGTATACCTATGGACTTAGTATCAGTAAATAACCAACCATGATAGATGATGGAATATGGGATAAAAATCCATAGGGTGAGGTTCGGCCATGTAGTATGGCCGAACCCCACCGATGATCATTTGGTGGACTTAGTGCTAATTTATAATGTATTGGAGATGGGTTAATGAAGGATTTAAAGGACAAAAACTAAGTGGTGAGGTTCGGCCATGTTGTATGGCCGAACCCCACTAAGGTGGTTTGGATATGGACTTTGGTTTTTAAGAAAAATTAAGCAAAGGTTAGTATAGTGGCACTATTGTAAATATGGATGAAATGATCAAAGATAAAATGACCAATGGAATTGAAATGTGGGCCAAAACCAAAGTGGTAAGGTTCGGCCATGTTGTATGGCCGAACCCTACCAAGGTTCATTTGGAAGTTTG
The DNA here is from genome assembly GCA_013350335.1 of Chimonanthus salicifolius. NCBI lineage: Eukaryota > Viridiplantae > Streptophyta > Magnoliopsida > Laurales > Calycanthaceae > Chimonanthus > Chimonanthus salicifolius. The sequence continues at coordinate 79,405,017 of CM023532.1, read as the reverse complement.
AGTTAATTGAATGGTTTTAGTTAAATAAAAAGAGAGACCAAAAGGTTAAGTGGGTGAGGTTCGGCCATGGGGTATGGCCGAACCCCACAAAGTGGTTTTTGGGACTTAGACTAAGTTGGAATCATATGGTTAAATGTTTGATTTGCTGTTATATAAATAGGGCCACGGGACTTGCTTGAACAGCGTACGAGTTGTGAACGGGTGACGGTTTAAAAGAACGGTCAACCTAAGTGACCATTGTGTAGGTTTCCTACTTTTTTGTAACCGCACACATATGTGATGTTTTATATTAATTTTGATGAGTTATGTGCTAAGTTATCATGTTTCAAAGTAGTTTTGTATGGTAATATGTATTTACAAATGGCATGACATCATGGACATCTCATGCATGGCATGGGGTGGTGATTATGGAAACCGGAGGCCACACTCCGTCGGGGCGTCCGAAAGACCACTGTGGGGTACCTTGATGATGAGAATCCCATCAAGAGGAATCCGAAGGCCACACTCCGTGGGGGCTTCCGAAAGACCACTGTGGGGTATCTTGACGATGAGAATCCCGTCAAGAGGAGGCTATGTATAATTGTGATGGGTGGGACTCATTACATGAGCATAACATACATAGCATTGTTTTTATGAGGTTTTGATGAACATGTATTATTATATTATTTGCATGTTGTTTTACTAACCTTGTGGTAGCCCTAATCGGAAACACTACTGGGCGCGTTGATCTAACGCCCTATCTCTATCATTAGTGGATGACGCAGGAAAGGGGAAGAATGAGAATCGTGATGGAAACCAAGCATAGGCGCTTGGGCTTTGAATGGACTTTGAATTATGGACTTCTTATTTAAGTTATTTGGACAATGTAATTTGATAGTTAGATGTTATTGGCATGTAATAATGTAGTTAACTATGGTTTGGATGGTTTGGTATGAATGTTTAGTTTAAGGCTATGTTAGTAATTTTGGAGATAATGTTTATATGATTTGCTATCTGAAAATGGAAAATGGAGTAGTCTTAGGATCTATTATAACCATCAGTTAGACTAAGAAAATTCCGCAAGTTCATTGTACCATGTGTGGATCAGTTCTTATGGACTTAGTTCATACGCACATGGGCTTGGCCAGTTAAGGGTCGGATGTTAGAAGTCCAAACTTAATTCGAGTCGTGACATTCCGTCCCGATCACTTGTTTATTAAAAAAAATAAAAAATAAACTCTGATTATTATGGTGAAAAGGGCGGGGTCTTACACACGAGATCCACCTCCTCAAGTGAGGTGGCATGTATGTGACATGGCTAAGTGGGCCCCCAAGTGCCATGTGTCATGGTTGACTTGGACACCAAATGAGTTCAAGTGAATTAAGGTGTGGCTGAATTAAATTGGATTAAGTTCAATTGAGTGAGTTCAAAATGGAATTAAGGAATTGAGTAAATGAATGAGTACGAGTCTTGAGTTTAAAAGAATTAAAAATATTGGAGTTAAGGTGAGTTGAATGGGAAGTTGATGGGACTTTCATCTTAAGTGAGTGGAGTGGGAAGATGGAGGGTTTCCATCTCAAAGGAAGAAACCCAAAAGGCACAATCAAGGTGTACATGTTGGAGGCGAATGGATGCGATGGTGAAAACCAAGGGACACCTTGGTTGGTCAATAGTTAAGATGGGAGGGTTTCCATCTTGAATGCACAAGTTGGGAAGGTGGAGGGTTTCATCTCACGAGATGAAACCCATGGATATATAGAGGGTTTCCATCTCATGATGGAAACCCAAGGGGCACATGGTTGGGAAGTTTCATCCCATGGGATGAAACCCCAAAGGAGACATTAATGAGGGAGGTGAAAAGTTTTGTTTGTTACAAAGGGGCATAACCCAAGAGACACCACACCTTTGGCTGATTGGATCTTATTGGAACAAAGAAATTGTGCTCTCAAACTCTCCCTTGGCCGATTCTCTCACAAGTCAAGGAAAAGACTTAGGGTTTTCCATTCTCTTCTCTCTCTCTCTCAAACCTCTTCCTTGGCTGAACCACTCTAAGGATTGTTATCTTAATCAAGCACCACTCTTTGGCCAAAAATCAAGGAGGAAGAAAGAAAAGACTAAGGAACGAAAGAAGATCAAGGAGGAGAAAGAAAAGAGCAAGGCGGAACGAAAGAGATCGGAGGAGTCGCAAAATCGGTATGTACTGTTTATTAATTAAAGGGAGGCTAAGGGAGCATTCCATAGAAATTGGAAATGGTTGGCAAAAATATTAGAGGCTATGGATTCAAGATCCATTCAAAGAAAGGCAAAATGAGGTTCAGCCATGTTATACGGACGAACTCCATCAAGTGATTTAACCATGGGTTTATGATTTTTTAGACGAAATTGATGAACCATAGGGTTCGGCCATGTTGTATGGCTGAACCCCATGGAAGAATATCATTGGTTTAAATGGGGTTTTAAAGGATGAAATGATGGAAGTATATTATTAATTTTAATGGGTTTTAAAGGATGAAAAGGGATGGATGTATGTTGGTGATTTTAAAGATGGTTAGACCATGGGAAAATGGAAACAAATGACCATGGGTTCAGACATGTGTATGGCCGAACCCTAGGAATTATTTTGATGAGTCATTTTGGTAGATCTATACATGATATGTAACACTTCGGAATTCCATGTTATCAATATTTACAGAATTTGCCATTTTAATTGTGAATTAACGGATATGAACCTTAGATGGGTAAGGAGTTGGGTCAATGGCCCAATTAGGATCCAACGGTTATGGTATAAGGTTCAATTTAAAGTAAATGGGTAAGGCGCATTTAATTGGGTCAATGTTGCTATTTGGGTCAAAATGCCCAATTCGGACTCAATGGGTCGTGGTTGACTTGGTTGACCACCAAGTGAGTTCAAGCCTAATTAAATGGGGCTGAATTAAAATGGGAATGCAATCAAATAATTGATTTGATTCAAGTGAATTAAATGAGTTGAATTAAAGAGGTGAGTTGTGTTAAATGGATGAGTGAGTTAAATGAGTTGGATGGGAAGTTATGGGGATATTCATCTCTAGTGAGTGGAGTGTGACGATGAAGGTGGTTTGTTGTTTCAAAATTCAAACAATGGCTTACACGTTGGAGCCTTGGAGTTTCATCTCATGGATGAAACTCCTACATGGAGAGATAATGGATGTGGATGGTTATACAATTCAAATTCAAACAAGGCACACGTTGGAGCCTTGGAGTTTCATCTCATGGATGAAACTCCCACATGGAGAGATAATGGAGGGGTTATGGTTACACTTTTCAAATTCAAACAATGGCTTACACGTTGGAGCCTTGGAGTTACATCTCATGGATGAAACTCCCACATGGAGAGATAATGGAGGGGATGGTTACACATTTCAAATTCAAACTCTCTCTTGGCCGATCACTCCTCAAGACCAAAGACAAAGAGTTTCATCTCAAAGTTCTATCATTTTCACACAAGGCCGAACTCTCTCTCTCTCTCTCAAGCTCTCACACTCGGCCAAAGAAGTAAGAAGGAAGGAGGAACATGCTTAGGAAGGAAATGATCGAAAGAACAAGTTGGAGCGAAGGAAAATCGGAGGAGTTGCGGAACCGGTAGGTATTTTGATATATTTGGTTTAAAGCAAGTAACCATAGGGTTCGGCCATGGTCTATGGCCGAACCCCATGGAAAAAAATTGGGGGATGATTATGGTATTTTAATGGAAAGGAATTAACGAATTTTTATGGGTCAAAGTATTTTTAAGAGTAGGTTATGAACCATAGGGTTCGGCCATGGTGTATGACCGAACCCCATGGAAGATTATTAATAATCTTTTCATGGAAAAGTATTGATGATTGTAAAGGATTTGAATAAGGTCATGTGGAGGGATTTAATTATAGATACTTGGTTCATGAATTTAAGGATGGAATATAGACATCATAGGGTTCGACCATTGTGTATGGCCGAACCCCATGAATCAATTTTTATGGTTATTCATGTACCAATCATGATAGATGAATAATTATGTTAGGAGATGAAAGGATTGGATTATGGATTTTGTTCATGTTGATGAGTTATTTGGTCATGAGCATATGTTTTTGGACCTAAAAATAAGGAGATAGAAATAATGGCAATATTGTAAATATAGGCTAAAATGAAAGATCATGGGTTCGGCCATGGTGTATGGCCGAACCCATGAACCATGTTAGTGGGTTATTTATTAGCCTAAGCATGTTTTAAATGAATGGAAGGGACAACCATAGATAAAACAATGGTAAGGATATAATTAAGGGTGAAAATGATGGACCATGGGTTCGGCCATGGCATATGGCCGAACCCCATGGGGAATATTTTTATGGACTTGGATTATTAACAATGCTAAATAGTTGTTGTAATAAGTGATGAGATTAGTGAATCAAGGGATGAATGATCTTGGACTTAATTAAAAGATCAAAGGACTTGAAAGAGGGACTAAAACCAAGATGGTGAGGTTCGGCCATGTTGTATGGCTGAACCCCACTAAGGTGGATTTTGGTGGACTAGGGGTTAAGTAATTAGCTAAGTGATGATTGAGTAATAAATAAAAGGAAGGGCTAAAATCAAGTAAGTGAGGTTCGGCTATTGTGTATGGCCGAACCCCACAAGGTTGTCTTTTATGGACTTAGACCTAATGTTAAATCAAATGGAATATGGGATTGACTTGTTGATATGTAACAAGGTGACGGGACTTCATAAACGGTGTGTGATCGTGAGCGGTTGCAGGTTTAAGAAGCAAGGACAATTTAGTGGTCTTTGGTAGGATTCTACCTCTCTGAAACCATGGGTTTATGTATGATGGTTTTTATCTTATTTTGATGAATTTATGTTGTAAAAGATATGTTCTAAATGTGAGTTTTAATGCTATGTTTATAATATAAAATAGCATGTGTTTCATTAACATCTCATGCACGGCATGGGGTGAAGGATATGTAACCGGAGGGGCCACACTCCGTCGGGGCGTCCGAAAGACCACTGTGGGGATACCTTGATGTGCATTTCCCATCAAGAAGAAACCGGAGGGGCCACGCCCCGTCGGGGCGTCCGAAAGACCTATGTGGGGGTACCTTGATTAAAATGGCTCGGAATTTGTAAATCAATGAATATGGGAATATTATTTATTTTAATGATGAAAATTGGGAAAACTGGCGGAATAAATGGTAAATGGGCCAAAATTTGGATAAAGGCCCAAGTATGGCCCAATAGACTATGGATTGGATTTAAATTCATTTAAAGGGTCAATGATGGTTAAATGGGTCAAGAATGGTCAAATTGGGTCAAATACCCATTTGGGACCCAATGGGTCAAGATAGTTAAGCTCTAAGGTAAATGAGTAAGATGAAATGTAATTGGGCCATGGGCCCAATGGTGATACAACTAGTGGGAATGGGCTTAATGAAATTTAAATCACCTAAGTTAGTGATAAATTGACCAAGGTGACATGGTCCAATGGGACCCACCTCCACCTCACCAAGTGAGGTGGCGTGTGGACCCAAGGTTTGGTGGGGCCGACCACCATGGTTGAACTGGTCAACCATGGGTGGATTTATAAAGATGATGATTTAAGTAAATGGGAATTAAAGTAACTAAAATATCTAAATATTAAATTATTAAAATTATCCAAATGAAGTGGTCAAAGTGGGGTCAAAAGGTGAAAACCAAATTACCTCATGTTAAGAAGTGAAACACGTTGGGACTTAAGGGTGGTGGAGTCATAAGCCATAAAGCAAGATAAATATCTTGTTGGTTGGTGAAAATAATTAATGTAAAGTGTAATTTTAAGTCACCAAATGGGGATAAGTCTTGAGTTTCTTTCCCATTTCTTATCCTCTCTTCATTGTTACTCTCTCCATTTTTCATTCTCCATTGCCGTCCCATGCTCCAAGTGAAGGAGAGAAAGAGAGCTAAGGAGAAGAGAAGAGAAGGAAGAAATGGAAATTTAAGCAAAATCACTCTAAGCCTAAGGTTTATCATCTCCTCTCTCATCATTTTTCCCTCTCCCTCTCTCACACAAACCCTACCTTGGCCGATCCTAAGAGTGGAGGTTGTCACCTTTGATCAAGCATCTTGACCTACCAAAGATCAAGAGGAAGGAGAGATGAGGCTAAGGAAACCGACGACAGTGGCGGAAGTCGGAGGAGACGACGGATTGTGAGTATTTCTTAAACAAGAAATTCTGGATTTTTAGGTTTAAGATTTGGGATATATTTTGTAAAATTAGTGGTGGTTAAATAATATTATGCGATGGATTTTAAATCCATCAAATGGAAGGAATGGAAAGTGGGTAAAAACCCTAATGGAGAAAAATTAGGGTTAAGAAAAATAAAAAGGGATTATGGACATTATATAGTTAATGTGATTAAACATGGAGGTAAATGCATTTTTTTGACTCAAGGGCCATAGGGTTCGGCCATGTAGCATGGCCGAACCCCATGGTAAGTAATGTATGATTTTTTTTAGGGTTTTGAAAAATGGAAGACAATGAGGGTTTTTAGCTAATGAATTTTAGGGTTTTAAATGAATAAATGTGGGTAAGTTTTGAAGAGGTTTTGTGATGGAATCCATGGATGAGTATGATTGTGTTATGGTCTAAAATGGCATAAAGAAATATTGGATCATGAACCATGAGTTCGGCCATGGTGAATGGCCGAACCCTATGGTGATGTAATGGTGATCAAATGATGGGTTTAAAGGATAGAAAAGATGGATTAAGGTGCTAATGAGTTTAGGGTTTTAAATGAATAATGTTGTGGCCTCAAGAGGCATAGGAAAATATTGGAACATGAACCATGGATTCGGCCATGGTGTATGGCTGAACCCTATGGTCATGTATTACAAATTTTAAATGGGTTTAAAAGGATGGAAAATGGGAAGAGTTAATGGTTTAAGTATGTTTGAAACCATGAGAAGATGAGGGGGGAATATTACTAGTTTTGATGGACTCAAGAGATGAGACCAATGTTGATCAAATGGGTGATCTAAATGAATGGTGAAATCCACATATAGAGGGACTTGTGATAATTTCAAATGTGAGCAACGGACCCAAGAAAAAAAAATGGGAAAAAGACACCATGGATTCGGCCATAGTGTATGGCCGAACCCCTGGCCCATTTATGAGTCTTTTGATGGGTTAGCTTGGTTATGAATGTGTTTAAATTGATTTGGGAATTGGTTAAATTAAGGACTCATTGTAGTTTAAATGCATGAAGTAAACCCATGATAAGATTTGATGAATGGGGTATTTTAAACCCATAATCTATTAACCATCTAAAGGATTAAGTATGGGGGTTTGTATGGATTTAAATGAATAAGGATTAGGTTAATTAAAAAGGAAAATTTTAATGGTGGTATGTCATGATTAAATGGGTCATTAAGGGAATGAGTTAATGATTAATTATGGGCTTAAGTAGGCATGAATGAATGAGTAATTGTTTGTGTAAAGGGGTAGTGGCAAAAATGGTAAATATTGGCTAAAATGAAGAAACCCACTAAGATATGATTTATGGGCTTAGAAATGGTTAAAACATGGACTAATTATTAATGTGTAATAAGGTACTGGACATCGCAGGCGGTGCGCGATCGGCGACGGGGTTTATCGAACGGAAAACGTAAGAGGACGCGAGTCGGTATTCGGTAGGATTCCTACCTTTTTTGTAAGCCATGGATTGAGTGATGTTTTCTTTAATTTATTTTGGAAATTATGTGGTTGTATTTAAGATGAGTTTTGGGATTATGTATTATATGATGTTTTCCTTTAAATTATTTTGGAAATCATGTGAATGTTTTAAGATGGGTTTTGGATTAGGTATTATGGGATGGTTTCCCTTTGATTTATTTGGTAATCATGTAATTGTTTTAAGATGGGTTTTATTACTATTGAATTACATATATTACATGACATATGGCATCTACATCTCATGCATGGCATGGGAGGGACATGACAGGGGAAGGATGAAATAAAACCGGAGTCCATGTTCCGTCGGGGCGACAGATAAAAAAGCATGGGGACATTTCATATATGTATTATCATACCGTGATGAGGCTTTGCCATCAAGGGGGACCTTTGTAATTATGATACCTTGATGATGGTTCTTCCATCAAGGGGAATGCCTAGTGTGGATCGTATCTTGATGAGGCTTTTCCATCAAGAGGGTCATGGCATGATGATGGTATGGATTTTATTTGGAACACTATGTATGGTTGAAAAAGGGACATTGTACAATGAGGATGAGATTGATGGGTGGGATTCATGACATAGAACACCCATTGCATGACATTGCGCAAAGTGCATGGTTTTACTATAATATTATCTGCATGCTGTTATTACTAATCCATGTGCTAGCCCTACTCGGAGTCCTACTGGGCGTGTGGTCTAACGCCCTACTTCTACCGTAGCTGATGACGCAGGAAATGCCGGAGCAGAAGGACGGGACGAGAGCCAAGCTTAGGAGCTTGGCAAGGCGACTAATTATTTTATTTAAGTTTATTTTGGGAAATGTGTATTTGAAGTAACTTAGCCTGTCGGAAATGTAATAATTTAGATTACTTGTCATGTTTTGGAAATTACTTTGGACGTTATGATTTTAAGGATGTTTGGTGATTGAATGAATGTAACTTCCCTGCTATCTAAGAATTTGTAGGTTAGACTCTTTTATAATTTTCCGTAATTGGTTTAAATGTTCCCCGATGCTTACTTCTACGTGTGAACCGTTCTCCGTGGACTTCACTCCACGCACACGTAGGGTTGGCCAGTTAAGGGCCGGGCTTTAGAAGCTCGGACTTAACTCGCATCGTGATGTCCATGCCCTTTGTCACTTTTCCTTTTTTTTTTAAAAAAAAAATAGACTCTGATTTCGGTGAAAAGGGGCGGACGTTACAGTTGGTATCAGAGCGAACTCAGAAGAATGAATCTCTCGAAGTAAGATTAAGACGGTTGCAGGTCTCACTGGCAGCTAAGAATCTCAACTCACCGACTTTTCAGAGTCCGCTGCACGGGGGCCGGGATAATTTACTTCGATTGACTCAAACGGAAACATTCAATCTGAGACAACTTTCAACGGAAAGGAATGATAGCAAGGGAAGGACAATCATTATCAGTGATGGACTTATCAAACATAGCAAATAGGGCTTACTTCCCCCGAAACGAGAAAACAGAATCTAGACTTTTCCCTAAATGGATGGAATATTGATGGATTTATCAAGTGTAGGAAAATTTCCCCCATCTCACCAAATGGAACAAACATTGATACTTAGGAAATTTTTCCCCAAATTGAACAACAAACAGTAGGGATTTAGAGATTTCCCCCCCCCAAGAAACAAAGGAAAACAAGTGTGCTTATTTGGCAACTTCCCCCAAACAAAATACATTGTACTATACATAAGGAATTCCCCAAAACCTAGATTGGTTTTATTGGAACTGCTGCGGATGATTTTTGTATTCTGTTTGTATTCTACGATACAGATATGTCAAGTGACGTGTAGTATACGGAATTATGGAATAAGGGAACCCCTAACTGTCCCATAGATTTGGTGTCTGCTTCTAGCATAGCAGTTAGCCTGGACTTTTAGGAGGGACCTCCCGAGGAAGATGAAGAGGATTTAGCATCTCTTCCTGAAGAGAATGTGGAAGACTTTTTGATGGTAAGGTAGTCGATAGGGGAATTGGAACCCAATTATATGTGCAAGTTGTGTAACCAGGTTGGGCACAACTGCACATACTGCCCCTACCCTCTTGAAGTGGTATGCCGGTTTGTGGACTACATAGACACAGGAAAGAAAAGAATAACTGTACTTATATTGGAAGACCAGGGATAATAACTTTTTGACATGTGGAGTACTGGGTCACATATCAATGTCGTGCCCTGACAGTTCCTTTGTGTTTGAGGATGATGCAGGGTCTTCTACAGAAGACTAGGCTGGGGAGTAGTCAGAAAGTTCATTAAAAAAGGGTTATTTCGTCAGGGTTGTGGTTGCATTTTATTACTTTGAAGGGTTTAATTTAACCCTACCAACCCTTTTATTATGATAGAAGAAATAAAGGAGTTATTAAGGACATTATGTAATGAAATTTATTTAGGCGTGAAATGTGTGTGATTTTGGAAGAAATTATGTTGAGTAATTAAGTAAGCTCAAATGGGGTTGTTAAGATTAAAACCATGGAAGGGGGGGGACTTATGATCTTAAGATGTTAATGAATAAATGTTAGTGAAGTTAAAGAGTTTTAATGAGGAAAAAATTATGGAGGATATCAATGATTGTTAATGGCCTCAAGAGTGGTGGAAAAGAATGAACCATGAACCAAACCATACTATGATTATGGAATTATGAAAATATTTTATTTAGTGTTTGCATGATGATTCCCTATAATGTTGTTAAATGGTGAATTATCAATCGTGGCAATGAGTTTATATGATATTGCTTTGATAATTGATTGTATGCAATGAATAGTCATTGAGGAACAAGGATGTATTATAGACTATGTATATGATGATGAGTTGATAAAGTGCTGTGAGTTGTGAATATGTAGTATGCATGAAGAGGCCGTGATATGCTAATTATGCTAATGCGTTTGGTTGGAAACCTAGGTGGGGCTGATGAATAGTGGTTTATATGCCAAAAAAAAAAAAAAGGTATGATTGCTTTTGAGAGATAGACCTAAGGGAAAGGTAAAGAGTCTAGTGAAACTTGAATGGGAAGCCATGGGCGACTACCGAGTGAGACTGATCACCTGACTCTATAGTTGGCCGATGGAGTTCCAGGAGGGTGAAGCTAGAAACCTAGTTAAAATGGAATCAACAATGGACTTGAGCATAGGCTCGTATTGGCAGACTAACTCACATGGAGAGTAGACAAAAGAACGTATGGGAAATGTTTGGCAACAGATAAAGTGAAATAGAATACGTTAATCTACATAGAATCGCAAATGGGTTCATGAGGAAAAGAGATAATACGAGGCAAAGTAAATTCTGCAAGAATGAAACTCATAGGTTGATATGAGTGGTGTTGATGTAATTAAGAGGTACTTGACACAATTAAACGGGAACTGCGAGTAAACCCAGAAATGGAGGAGATATGAATCAAGATATTTGCAGGCGAGGTAGTATCGGCATAAGAATTACGACCGGAACAGGGTCTTTTATTCCGAGGTAGGACATATGTGCTTGAGAGCTGCAGAAGGGAGTATTGGTTGAGGCACACTAAGCCAAGCTCTCTACTCATCCAGACAGTGCCAAGATGTACCATGATCTTAAGGGGTACTATTGGTGGTATGGACTCAAGAGAGATGTGGCAGAGTTTGTGCTCGCTGCACTAACTTGTCGGCAGGTTAAGGCGGAACATCGGAAGCCACCAAGTTTACTCAAACCCTTACCAGTGCCGGAGTGGAAATGGGAGCATGTAGCCATGGGCTTTGTAACAGGGCTACTAAGGTCATCAAGGGGCAACGATGCAATATGGGTCGACGGTACATCCGAAATATTATCAGACCACATGGTGTACCCCGGACTATTGTGTCCAACAGAGATGGCCGATTCACTAGCAGAGTATGGCAGAGTGTGCAGTCGGCTATGGGGATCGACGTGTTGACCAGCACAGTATTCCACCCACATACTAATGGACACTCGGAGAGAACAATACAGATATTGGAGGATATGCTGAGAGCAGGTATGCTGGATTTCAAGGGTGGATGGGAGGATCACTTGCCATTGGTGGAGTTCTCCTACAATAACAGTACCTCCAGATGGCTCCATTTGAGGCCTTATATGGTAGGCCGTGTAGATCTCCAGTGCGTTGGACAGAGGTCGGTGAGCCTGCGCTAATTGGACCGGAGTTGGTTGCGGAGACTACGGCACAGATTAAATTTATACGGCAACATTTACTCACTGCGCAGAGCCGTTATAAAAATTACGCCGATAAGAGGAGAAGTTTCCCCGAGTTTGAAGTGGGAGACTTGGTGCTTTTGAAAGTCTCACCACGGAAGGGACACATGAGATTCGGAAAGAAGGGGAAACTGTCACCTAGATTGTGGGGCCGTTTCCAATCCTAAAGAGGGTGGGGGAGGTGGCCTATTAGTTAGCACTTCCTCCACGGTTATCATCTTTACGTGATGTGTTTCATGTGTCCGTGTTGAGGAAAATACAACCTTGACCCTTCACATGTCTTGAGTGTGCAAGACGTCGATGTACAAAGTGATGTGACATATGTGGAAAAGCCAGTCAGAATAGTCGGGAGCGAGCAAAGGGTGTTGCGGAACTGAGAGCCTCTCATCCGTAACTCTTTGTGTGAGATGTTTTGAACCTCTAACTTGCTCGAATTTTCGGGACGAAAATTTCAAAAGAGGATTGTATTGTAATGGCCCGGAATTTGTAAATCAATGAATATGGGAATATTATTTATTTTAATGATGAAAATTGGGAAAATTGGCAGAATAAATGGTAAATGGGCCAAAATTTGGACAAAGGCCCAAGTATGGCCCAATAGACTATAGATTGGATTTAAATTCATTTAAAGGGTCAATGATGGTTAAGTGGGACAAGAATGGTCAAATTGGGTCAAATACCCATTTGGGACCCAATGGGACAAGATAGTTAAGCTCTAAGGTAAATGGGTAAGATGAAATGTAATTGGGCCATGGGCCCAATGGTGATACAACTAGTGGGAATGGGCTTAATGAAATTTAAATCACCTAAGTTAGTGATAAATTGACCAAGGTGACATGGTCCAATGGGACCCACCTCCACCTCACCAAGTGAGGTGGCGTGTGGACCCAAGGTTTGGTGGGGCCGACTACCATGGTTGAATTGGTCAACCATGGGTGGATTTATAAAGATGATGATTTAAGTAAATGGGAATTAAAGTAACTAAAATATCTAAATATTAAATGATTAAAATTATCCAAATGAAGTGGTCAAAGTGGGGTCAAAAGGTGAAAACCAAATCACCTCATGTTAAAAAGTGAAACACGTTGGGACTTAAGGGTGGTGGAGTCATAAGCCATAAAGCAAGATAAATATCTTGTTGGTTGGTGAACCTTGGCCGATCCTAAGAGTGGAGGTTGTCACCATGGATCAAGCATCTTGACCTACCAAAGATCAAGAGGAAGGAGAGGGGAGGCTAAGGAAACTGACGGGAGTGGAAGAAGTCGGTGGAGACGACGGATTGTGAGTATTTCTTAAACATGAAATTCTGGATTTTTATGGTTTAAGATTTGAGATGTATTTTGTAAAATTAGTGGTGGTTAAATAGTATTATGCCATGGATTTTATATCCATCAAATGGAAGGAATGGAAAGTGGGTAAAAACCCTAATGGAGAAAAATTAGTGTTAAGAAAAAATAAAAAGGGTTTATGGACATTATATGGTTAATGTGATTAAACATGGAGGTAAATGCAATTTTTTGAGTCAAGGGCCATAGGGTTCAGCCATGTAGGATGGCCGAACCCCATGGTAAGTAATGTATGATTTTTTTTAGGGTTTTGAAAAATGGAAGACAATGAGGGTTTTTAGCTAATGAATTTTAGGGTTTTAAATGAATAAATGTGGGTAAGTTTTGAAGAGGTTTTGTAATGGAATCCATGGATGAGTATGATTGTGTTATGGTCTAAAATGGCATAAAGAAATATTGGATCATGAACCATGGGTTCGGCCATGGTGAATGGCCGAACCCTATGGTGATGTAATGGTGATCAAATGATGGGTTTAAAGGATAGAAAAGATGGATTAAGGTGTTAATGAGTTTAGGGTTTTAAATGAATAATGTTGTGGCCTCAAGAGGCATAGGAAAATATTGGAATATGAACCATGGATCCGGCCATGGTGTATGGCCGAAGCCTATGGTCATGTATTACAAATTTTAAATGGGTTTAAAAGGATGGAAAATGGGAAGAGTTAATGGTTTAAGTATGTTTGAAACCATGAGAAGATGAGGGGGGAATATTACTAGTTTTGATGGACTCAAGAGATGAGACCAATGTTGATCAAATGGGTGATCTAAATGAATGGTGAAATCCACATATGGAGGGACTTGTGATAAATTCAAATGTGAGCAATGGACCCAAGAAAAAAAAAATGGGAAAAGACACCATGGATTCGGCCATGGTGTATGGCCGAGCCCATGGCCCATTTATGAGTCTTTTGATGGGTTAGCTTGGTTATGAATGTGTTTAAATTGATTTGGGTATTGGTTAAATTAAGGACTCATTGTAGTTTAAATGCATGAAGTAAACCCCATGGGAAGATTTGATGAATGGGGTATTTTAAACCCATAATCTATTAACCATCTAAAGGATTAAGTATGGGGGTTTGTATGGATTTAAATGAATAAGGGTTAGGTTAATTAAAAAGGAAAATTTTAATGGTGGTATGTCATGATTAAATGGGCCATTAAGGGAATGAGTTAATGATTAATTATGGGCTTAAGTAGGCATGAATGAATGAGTAATTGTTTATGTAAAGGGGTAGTGGCAAAAATGGTAAATATTGGCTAAAATGAAGAAACCCACTAAGATATGATTTATGGGCTTAGAAATAGTTAAAACATGGACTAATTATTAATGTGTAATAAGGTACTGGACATCGCAGGCGGTGCGCGATCGGCGACGGGGTTTATCGAACGGAAAACGTAAGAGGACGCGAGTCGGTATTCGGTAGGATTCCTACCTTTTTTGTAAGCCATGGATTGAGTAATGTTTTCTTTAATTTATTTTGGAAATTATGTGGTTGTATTTAAGATGAGTTTTGGGATTATGTATTATGTGATGTTTTCCTTTAAATTGTTTTGGAAATCATGTGAATGTTTTAAGATGGGTTTTGGATTAGGTATTTTGGGATGGTTTCCCTTTGATTTATTTGGTAATCATGTAATTGTTTTGAGATGGGTTTTATTACTATTGAATTACATATATTACATGACATATGGCATCTACATCTCATGCATGGCATGGGAGGGACATGACAGGGGAAGGATGAAATAAAACCGGAGTCCATGCTCCGTCGGGGCGACAGATAAACAAGCATGGGGACATTTCATAAATGTATTATCATACCTTGATGAGGCTTTGCCATCAAGGGGGACCTTTGTAATTATGATACCTTGATGATGGTTCTTCCATCAAGGGGAATGCCTAGTGTGGATCGCATTTTGATGAGGTTTTTCCATCAAGAGAGTCATGGCACGATGATGGTATGGATTTTATTTGGAACACTATGTATGGTTGAAAAAGGGACATTGTATAATGAGGATGAGATTGATGGGTGGGATTCATGACATAGAACACCCATTGCATGACATTGCCCAAAGTGCATGGTTAAAGTATAATATTATCTGCATGCTGTTATTACTAATCCATGTGCTAGTCCTACTCGGAGTCCTACTGGGCGCGTGGTCTAACGCCCTACTTCTACCGTAGCTGATGAAGTAGGAAATGCCGGAGCAGAAGGACGAGACGGGAGCCAAGCTTTGGAGCTTGGGAAGGCGGACTAATTATTTTATTTAAGTTTATTTTGGGAAATGTGTATTTTAAGTAACTTAGCCTGTCGGAAATGTAATAATTTAGATTACTTGCCATGTTTTGGAAATTACTTTGGACATTATGAGTTTAAGGATGTTTGGTGATTGAATGAATGTAACTTCCCCGCTATCTAAGAATTTGTAGGTTAGACTCTTCTATAATTTTCCCCAATTGGTTTAAATGTTCCCCGATGCTTACTTCTACGTGTGAACCGTTCTCCGTGGACTTCACTCCATGCACACGTAGGGTTGGCCAGTTAAGGGCCGGGCTTTAGAAGCTTGGACTTAATTCGCGTCGTGATGTCTGCCCCGTTTGTCACTTTTCCTTTTTAAAAAAAAAAAAATAGACTCTGATTTCGGTGAAAAGGGGCGGACGTTACATTGATGTTGAGTGTAATAGCCCGGAATTTTTAAATCAATTAATATGTGGATATTATTTATTTTAATGATGGAAATTGAGAATTTTAATGAATAAATGTTAAGTTGATCAAAATATGGACAATGGACGAATTATGGCCCAATTGGACCATGGATTGGATGAAATTCATTTAATGGGTCAATAATGATTAATTGGGTCAAGAATGGTCAAATTGGGTCAAATACCCATTTGGGACCCAATGGGTCTGTAATAGCCCGAATTTTCGAAGCAATATATATTGGACATTTAATTATTTTAATTTGGAATTTGATGTGATGAAAATACCAAATGGATCAACTTTGGGACAAGGGTCCAAGAATGGCCCAATTTGGCCACAAATTGGATGAAATCCATTCAATGGGTCAATGAGAAGGAATTGGGTCAAAGATAGTCAATTTGAGTCAAAGTGGGCCCGATCACCATGTGGGACCCAATGGATCAAAATTGGTCCAAACCCTAAGGTAAACGGGTAGAAAATAATCGGTTGGACCGTGGGCCCAATGGTGGGCCAATTAATTTAAAAAGGGTGATTTGGAATTAAAACCCCTAAGTTAGTAATGAAATGAAATGGTATGACCAAATGGGGCCCACCTCCACCTCACCAATTGAGGTGGCGTGTGGACCAAGGAAAAAGTGGGACCAACCATCATGGTTGACTTGGTCAACCATGGATAAATTTAAGAAGACTAAGGTGGATTAAGGTAAATTAAATTGATTAAAATTATTGTAAAATTATCTAAGTTAAAAGCAATGGAATTAAAATAACATGGCCAAGTGGGGCCCACCTCCACCTCATCAAGTGAGGTGGCGGGTGGGGTAGGTATAGGTGGGGGCCATCCACCATGGTTGACTTGGTCAACCATGGGTGGATTTATTAGATAGATAATTTGATGGGATTAAATTGGATAGAAATTAATTAACCTAAGTGAGGACTTAACTTAATTAATTAAGTTGATTAATTAGGTTGAACATAAACAAGTCAAAGAGGACATGGGAGCTATGCTTGGTGGTTGGATCTCAACCACCACCACCAAGGTCAAGGGAGCCCATATTTTGGTTGGTGGAGACATGATGGAGGGGTATGGTCCAAGTAAGACCAAGGAATGAGATGGGTTTTCCATCTCATCCCTCTCATTTCACTCTATATTTCCCTCCCACTCTCAAAACCGTCCCTCCATGTATCAAGAGAAGAAAAGAAGAAAATAAGAAGACTTAGAGGAAAAGAAGAGAAGAAAAGGGAAGACCAAGCATTGATCAACCATCACCACTTCAAGATCAAAGGCTAAGATCTTGTTTTCCATCACCTTCCCCTCTCCCTCTCTCAATCTAACCCCATCTACCATAGCCGATCCAAGCATATCTCACCGTTGATCAAGCTCATCTTGACCGTCCATCAAGGAGAAGAAGAGAAGAGAAGGCTAAGGAAGCCCAAAAGCGACAAAGACCGGAGGAGTCGTCGGATAGTAAGTATGTTCTAAACAAGAAATTTATTATTTAGGGTTTTTAATTTTAAAATCCATCCTTGCCATATGATGGTGGCCAAATTATTTTAGCTATGGAATGGATCTAAAATCCATCAAATGGAAGGCAAAGAAATGGAAGAGATGGTCTAAGAAAAAAAATGAAATGAATGGATTAGGTATGGAAAAGATGGAAGCTTTGATGGATTGAATGGACCTTAGGGTTCGGCCATGTAGCATGGCCGAACCCCATGGCCAATGTGGGATGATTTTTAATTAAGGTTTGAAGGTTTGAAATGGTGGAGAATGATGTATGATAATTAGTTTTCAAGTGATTTTAATAGTGATTTTAAAGAGGATTTAAAGGCATAGAATGGAATGGATGAATGATCATAGGGTTCGGCCATGTAGCATGGCCGAACCCCATGATGAATAATGAGTGATTTATTAAGACTATTAGGTTTGAAGATAATGAAGAAATTAGGTTAAGTTAATGATGAAATTTAAATGGATTTACAAAGTGAATGATATATTTTAGAGGGCCAAAATGAATGAGGATTATTGATTTTAAAAAGGGATTTCTTTTGGACAAAAACATTGGTCTAAGGATGGCATCAATGGATGATGAACCATGAACCATGGGTTCGGCCATGGTGTATGGCCAAACCCTTGGTGGTATTTAATAATTCTCTTCATGATGGAAAAGTATAGAAAATGGTTAAGAAAAATGGATGGATTGTATGGATGTTTCAATTATGATATGTGATGTTGGTGATTTAAATGGATGATTTAATTAGAGGTATGTTTAAAAGGGTAAATGAAACCAAGAAAAATGGGGAAAGAAACATCATGGGTTCAGCCATGGTGTATGGCCGAACCCATGACCCAAATTTTGATCAATTTTAGGCTAAGATTAAATGCATGTATCAATGCTTAGGAGTTTGATTTAAAGGGCCAAAATGATTAAAGTTTTGTGATTTTAAATTGAATTATTTTGGGACAAAATTTAGTCTTTGAAAATGGTATCCATAAAGGTGAACCTTAGGGTAGTGATTAGTGGATTTAATAAATGGAAAATAATGTAGAAGAATGCTAGATTTTAATGGATTTATAAAAATGATATGTGAGGGTTTAAATGGAATGAAAATGGGGACTTGAATGGATAATTTAAAATTCATTGGAGATTGGATTGAAGGGAGTAATAGGGACCCAAGGGAATGGAAAATAAGCATCATGGGTTCGGCCACGGTGTATGGCTGAACCCATGACCCATTTGGAGGTCATGATTGTGGGCCACCTTTAGGGCCAAATGTGAAAGGTTATATGGGGTTAAATGTTTTTCAAAAATTAAGTAATGGGTGGCTGAATTTGGATAGGATATGGAATCATAAATAGGTCTAAGTTAGGGATGAAATCTAGACTTAAAATATACATAAAGGGGTGAAATATTAAACATGGAAGAGAAAATGGCAAAACGGTAAATAAGTGCCACATTGAAGAACCCTATAGGGATTAGACATAAAAATCAGATATTTTGTCAATGGTTAAGTAAAGCGATTAGTTGCTGCGTTGTAGGCCGCTAAATTGGAATATCTAAATTGGCCAAAAATCGGGTTTAGGTATGTGTTTTAAACCACGAAAAAAATGAGTCTAAGTTAAAGGGCTGATTTTCGATAAATTTGTAACCTAAATTAATGACCATTATTGAGTCTAAGTAGATGGATCAATTATGAACTTAATCGTGGATAACGTAGGGACTAATTCGGTAAATGTAATAAGGTATCGGACATCACAAATGGTACGCGATCGGCGACCGGATTATCGAACGGGAAGCATAACGGAACGCGACACGGTATTCAGTAGGATTCCTACCTTTTTGTAAGCGATGGATATGTGATAGTGTTTTAAATTATTTTGACTTGGCTTATTATGGATTTATGATTTTAATTTATGATTTATGGGACTTGCACTATGATGGGTTTTAATTTATGAATTACATGATGGTATCATGGATTATATTTTAATATTATGCATCATATGACTATGTATGGTATATTGAATATGGTCTATCTATATACTACATAGCATAATGCACCTACATCTCATGCATGGCATGGGCAGAAAAAAATAAACAAACCGGAGTCCATGCTCCGTCGGGGCGACTGAGAATCAGACATGGGGATTGCCTGAGGGCTATAACCGGAGTCCATGCTCCGTCGGGGCGACCGAGAATCAGACATGGGGATAGCCTGAGGGCTATAACCGGAGTCCATGCTCCGTCGGGGCGACCGAGAAGCAAACATGGGGAACAGGATATTGTATGATCATACGGATAATGGGTGGGACACATGACATAAGCACCCATGACATAGCATTCATCACATACTTATTTTGTTGTATTTTATGTTATCGGTATGTGTGTATCACTAATCCATGTGCTAGCCCTACTCGGAGTCCTACTGGGCGCGTTGTCTAACTCCCTACTTCTACCCTAGCTGATGACGCAGGAGAGGCAGGAAGCGGTGGACATGACAGGAGCCAAGCTTAGGAGCTTGGGCAGTGTAGTCTTAGTTTTATTTACGTTTACATTTTGGAGATGTAATTTGAAAGTAACTTAGCTTGTCGGGTTGTATAAGTTTACATTCTTGCGATGGTTTGGACGTTACTTATGGACGATTACATTTTGTGATATAATTATGAATTTAGGGGCATTTTGGTAATTCAATGTTGTATCTTCCCTTCTATCTAAAAACCAGTAGGATAGACTCTATCATCATGTTCCACAATAATTATAATCCGCGAGCTTACTTCCTACGCGTGAACCGTTCTCGTGGACTTAGCTCCGCGCACGCGTGGGGTTGGCCAGTTAAGGGTCGGGCTTTAGAAGCTCGGACTTAACTCGCGTCGTGGCGTCCGCGCCCTCTCTCACTCTTCTATTTCAAAAAAAAAAAAAAAAATAGGCTCTGATTTTCGAAAAGTGGGTGAAAAAGGGCCGGGCATTACAGTTTGTATCAGAGCGAAATCGAAAGAATGAATCTCTCGAAGTAGGATTAAGACGGTTGCATGTCTCACTGACAGCTAAGAATCCCAACTGACCGACTTTTCGGAGTCCGCTGCACGGGGGCCGGATTAATCTACTTCGATTGACTCAGACTGAAACATTCAATCTGAGGGCCACATTTGACGTAAGAAAATGATAGTAAGGGAAGTACAATAAACATAACATTGATAGATTTATCAAACGTAGGAAAATTTCCCCCAATTTCACAAAAATGGACAAACATAGCTAGATGGGAAGTTTTCGCCAAACCAAGTATGCTTATTTGGCAACCTTCCCCAAAGGAAAGAAATGATATTCGATACTTAATAATTTTTCCCCAAGAATGAAGTATACTTAAATCGATAATCCCCCCCCCCCCCCAAAATGAAGAAATAATTGATACTTAGGAAAATTGTCCCAAGCTATGAACATGAAAATTTTATGAAATAACTAAGACAATGAATATTGTGCAATGACTTAGGAAATGCCGCCAAAGAGAAGAACCCGTCGTAACCCTCGAGTGGAGAGAGAGGTAACATCCCCTTGACAGGAAGAAGAGGTACCACCACCTCATACAGCCGAGGGACAAAATAGTATCAACGTAGAAGGTGTACCTCCCGAGTTGAAGGACATAGTTCAAGCGGCAATCGCTTCTGCTCTACAACAACATTCAAGTGGCAATGCGACCGCCAACGACTCCAATAAACGGAAGATGGTCAAGGACTTCCAACAACAGCGCCCTCCCTACTTCAAGGGAAAGGAAGGGGCTGTGGGAGCGGAACACTGGTTAAAGAGGATCAACCAAATCTTGAATTTGCTCCAGATTTCCAGTACTGCTGATAAGATCTTATTAGCCACATCCCAACTGATCAAGGATGCTGGTAGTTGGTGGGAAGTGGTAGAAAAGCAACAAGCATTGATACCGGAAGGAGAAAGGATACCCATGACATGGGAGTGGTTCTCGGCCACCTTCCTAGAACAATTCTTTCCGGAGAAAGAAAGAGAGAGCCAGACTGAAGCTTTCATCTCACTGTTACAGGGCAACATGACAGTGGCGGAGTATCACAGAGAATTTCTTAAACTGTCTATCTATGGGTTCTATATGGTGGATACTGAACACCGAAGGGCCCGTAAGTTTGAACGGGGCCTTCGGCCAAGCATCAAGAATAGAGTAACCATTTTCAAAGAGCCCACACTGGCAGGGGTGGTTAGCAGGGCCACCATCGCAGAAAAGGAACTAAATGAGATAGTGCGGTTTGACAACCGCCGAGGGCAGGGTGGGCGGGGAACATTCCAACCCAACAACAAGTTCCGCCCGAATCATAGCAGGCCCTCACCCTCCACTGGATCTACCGGGGGCTTTCGCCCTAGTCAGCCTTCTACATCAACATCAGTCACACAGGTTCCCCGGGGTGGGAACACTTGCTATCAGTGTGGCCAACAGGGCCACTACAAGAGAGAGTGTCCACAAACTAGCCGACCCTCCAACTTCAGGGGCCCTTTCCGCCCTCCAACTAGACCGACACAGTCGCGGGGAGGCAGAACATATAATCAGGCGGGGCGGGCACCAAAACCTGCGGTATCTGGACGACTCTTCACCATACCATCTCCAGTAGCAGTGGACCGTTCAGTGATGCAAGGTATGGCTGTAATTGGTAGTTCCTATGCTATTACTTTATTTAACTCTGGAGCATCACATTCATTCATATCTGCTGCATTCATATCTGCCACGGGTACACTAGTACAAAACCTGTCCACATCACTCACCATTGTATCCCCTGTCGGAGACACATCATTAGGACTAATATGTACAGCATTGAACACGGAACTCGCGGGATTCAGATTCGAGTTCGATTATTTAGTAATCGATATGGCGGAATATGATGTCATATTTGGCATGGATTGGTTGACTACGTATCAGGCCCATATTGATTACCATCTTCGTAGGGTAACATTTTGGTCACCCGAGGGAAAGCGGTACATGGTACACGCTGACAGGCAGGGTATCCCTAGAAGGCTGCAGGAGGAATTGAATCATCTTGCCTTGAACAACCTCAGATTAGATAAGGCACCAACGGTTGAACTTCCGGCGGTAGTAGCAGATTTTGCCAAGGTATTCCCAATAGAACTCCTTGGTTTGCCACCCAAGAGGGAGATAGACTTTGAAATAAAATTATACCCCGGCGCCGCTCCAGTATCATTACCCTATTATAGGATGGCGCCAGCTTAGATGACCGAGCTGAAGAAGTAAATTGATGAACTGCTCAGACTAGGCTTCATTCGGAACAGTACATCCGCATGGGGACCCCCAGTATTATTTGTGAAAAAGAAAGACGGTACCCTACGAATGTGTATGGACTATAGGAAATTAAATCAGTTGACTGTCAGGAACAAGTATCCCCTACCCCGGATTGACGATCTGTTTGATCAACTTAGGGGTTCCTCTCATTTCTCTAAGATTGACCTGATGTCCGGATACCATCAAATTCGGGTTAGAGAGGAGGACATAGAGAAGACTGCTTTCAGGACACGGTATGGATTATATGAGTATGTAGTCATGCCGTTTGGGCTTACTAATGCACCGGCGGTGTTCATGGACTTGATGAATAGGATATTCCGTCCATACTTAGATCAGTTTGTGATCGTATTCATCGATGATATTCTGATCTACTCCAAAAGTCAGAACGAACATGCCGAGCACCTACGGATAG
This sequence comes from Chimonanthus salicifolius, assembly GCA_013350335.1. Lineage (NCBI taxonomy): Eukaryota > Viridiplantae > Streptophyta > Magnoliopsida > Laurales > Calycanthaceae > Chimonanthus > Chimonanthus salicifolius. The sequence goes on along the minus strand of CM023532.1, from coordinate 79,381,861 downwards.
TCCTAGACACCTTGCGGAGGAACCAATTGTATGCCAAAGCCAGCAAATGTGAATTTTGGCTATCTGAAGTCAACTTCTTGGGGCACATCATATCAGAGGAAGGTATAGCCGTGGACCCGGCTAAGGTAGCAGCAACCAAGGAATGGAATGCGCCGACAAATGTGACCGAGATCCGCAGTTTTCTGGGATTGCCGGTTACTATCGGAAATTCATCATGGACTTCTCCAAGATTGCGGCTCCACTTACCCGACTCACTCAGAAAGGAGTCAAGTTTGAGTGGTCCAATCTGTGCAATCAAAGATGAGGAGCTTAAGGAGAGGCTTACGACCGCTCCTATTCTGATCTTACCGGAAAGAGGCAAAAATTATGAGGTGTACTGCGATGCCTCCGGTGAAGGACTGGGGTGCACACTTAGTCAAGGTAATCGTGCGGTGGCTTACGGATCAAGACAATTGAAAATTCATGAACGCCATTATCCCACACATGATCTAGAACTAGCAGCGGTGGTCTTCGCTCTCAAAAGCTGGAGACACTACCTCTATGGTGAAAAGTTTGAGGTGTTCTCGGATCACAAAAGTTTGAAGTACTTATTTGATCAGAAAGAACTCAATATGAGACAGCGTAGATGGATGGAATATCTGGCGGATTATGAGTTCGCACTTCGGTATCATCTGGGCAAGGTGGACAAAGTGGCGGATGCCCTCAGCCGTTTGTCACATGCGACAGTAGCCAACATGATCAGGACGGAATGGGAGGTACTGAATACCATCAGAGAATTTAAACTCTACCTCAATAATCATGGGACCATATAATCTGATCATACAATCCAACATGGTCTCCAAGATTGAACGGGAGCAACGGACAGATCTAGAGGTGGAGGAGATTTGGGCTAAAATGTCTACCGGTGAGGCTGTACCGGAATGGGAATTATGACCAGGACAGGGTCTTATGTTCCGAGGTAGGACATACGTACCTAAGAATTGCAGAAGAGAGTTGCTCATTGAAGCACACCAAACCAAACTCTCTATCCACCCGGGCAGCACGAAGATGTACCATGATCTTAAGAGGCACAATTGGTGGCAAGGACTTAAGAAAGACGTGGCAGAGTTTGTTGCTCGTTGCTTAACATGTCAACAGGTTAGGCAGAACATCGGAAACCGCCAGGCTTACTCGCACCCTTACCAGTACCAGAATGGAAATGGGAACACATATCCATGGACTTTGTAACAGGGTTGCCAAGGTCATCCAAGGGCAACGATGCAATATGGGTCATAGTGGACCGGTTGACCAAGTCTGCACGTTTCCTTCCCATCAAAATGACAGATTCATCAGAGACTTTGGGTCGACGGTACATCCGAGAGATCATCAGGCTACATGGTATTCCCCGGTCTATTGTATCCGACATGGATGGCCGATTCACCGGCAGAGTATGGCAAGGCCTACAGTCGGCTATGGGGACCGACGTATTGACTAGCACAGCATTTCATCCACAGACTGATGGACAGTCAGAGAGGACGATACAGACACTGGAAGATATGCTGAGAGCATGCATGCTAGACTTCAAGGGCGGATGGGAGGATCATCTGCCACTGGTGGAGTTCTCTTACAATAACAGTTACCAGGCAACTCTCTAGATGGCTCCGTTCGAGGCCTTGTATGGTAGACTGTGTAGATCACCAGTGTGTTGGACGGAGGCCGGTGAGCCTGCGTTGATCGAACCGGATTTGGTTGCAGAGACTACAGCGCAGATTAAGCTGATATGGCAACATCTACTCACTGCACAGAGCCGTCAGAAGAGCTATGCCGACAAGAGGAGAAGGTTCCTCGAGTTTGAGGTGGGAGACTTAGTGTTCTTAAAAGTCTCGCCACGGAAAGGGCACATGAGGTTCGGAAAGAAAGAGAAATTGTTACCTAGATTTGTGGGGCCGTTTCCAATACTGAAGAGGGTGGGAGGGGTAGATTATCAGTTAGCGCTCCCTCCACAGCTCTCATCTCTACATGATGTGTTTCATGTGTCCATGCTGAGAAAGTACAATCCTGATCCTTCTCATGTGATAAATGTTCAAGACATCGATGTACAAAGCGACGTGACATATGTGGAGAAGCCGGTCAAAGTTATTGAAAGCGAACCGCGCCATTCAGTTCGTCAAGGTGGTATGGGAACGACATGGCAGTGAAGAAACCACCTGGGAACTTGAGTCGGAGATGAAAACCGCTTACCCGGAGCTCTTCGCATGAGTTGTTTTAGACCCCTACTTCACTCGAATTTTCGGGACGAATATTTCAAAAGAGGATTCTATAGTAATAACCCGAATTTTTGATAAATATATATATTGGCATTTATTCATTTTAATTTGAAGTTTGATATAATAAAATGCCAAATGGACCAAATTTTGGGACAATGGCCCAAGGATAGCCCAATTGGGCCATGGATTGGATGAAATCCATTTAATGAGTCAATGAGGACCAAGCAGGTCAATGATGGTCAAAGGGGGCCCGATAGCCATGTGGGGCCCAATGGATCAAAATAATCGGTTCCAACCCTAAAGTAAGTGGGCAAAGAGGGAATCTAATTGGGCCATGGGCCCAATGATTACCCAATAGACCATGAATTAGAATTAATTCATTTAATTGGTCAATGGTAAGTAATTGAGTCAAGATAGTCAATTTGGGTCAAAGGGCCATAGGGGACCCAATGGGCCAAAGTAGATAAGCCCTAAAATAAATGGAAAGACAAAATATAATTGGGCCATGGGCCCAATGGTAATCCAATTAAGATAAATTAAATGGATTAGATAATTATAAAATTATCTAAGTTAAGATGTATCAAGATTAAGTGATATGGCCAAATGGGGCCCACCTCTCACCAATTGAGGTGGCATGTGGACCAAGGAAAAAGTGGGACCAACCATCATGGTTGACTTGGTCAACCATGGATAAATTTAAGAAGACTAAGGTGGATTAAGGTAAATTAAATTGATTAAAATTATTGGAAAATTATCTAAGTTAAAATCAATGGAATTAAAATAACATGGCCAAGTGGGGCCCACCTCCACCTCATCAAGTGAGGTGGCGGGTGGGGTAGGTATAGGTGGGGACCGTCCACCATGGTTGACATAGTCAACCATGGGTGGATTTATTAGATAGATAATTTGATGGAATTAAATTGGATAGAAATTAGTTAACCTAAGTGAGGACTTAACTTAATTAATTAAGTTGATTAATTAGGGTCAACATAAACAAGTCAAAGAGGACATGGGAGCCATGCTTGGTGGTTGGATCTCAACCACCACCAACAAGGTCAAGGGAACCCATACTTTGGTTGGTGGAGACATGATGGAGGGGTATGGTCCAAGTAAGACCAAGGAATGAGATGGGTTTTCCATCTCATCCCTCTCATTTCACTCTATCTTTCCCTCCCACTCTCAAAACCGTCCCTCCATGTATCAAGAGAAGAAAAGAAGAAAATAAGAAGACTTAGAGGAAAAGAAGAGAAGAAAAGGGAAGACCAAGCATTGATCAACCATCACCACTTCAAGATCAAAGGCTAAGATCTTGTTTTCCATCACCTTCCCCTCTCCCTCTCTCAATCTAACCCCATCTACCATAGCCGATCCAAGCATATCTCACCGTTGATCAAGCTCATCTTGACCGTCCATCAAGGAGAAGAAGAGAAGAGAAGGCTAAGGAAGCCCAAATGCGACAAAGACCGGAGGAGTCGTCGGATAGTAAGTATGTTCTAAACAAGAAATTTATTATTTAGGGTTTTTAATTTTAAAATCCATCCTTGCCATATGATGGTGGCCAAATTATTTTAGGCTATGGAATGGATCTAAAATCCATCAAATGGAAGGCAAAGAAATGGAAGAGATGGTCTAAGAAAAAAAATGAAATGAATGGATTAGGTATGGAAAAGATGGAAGTTTTGATGGATTGAATGGACCTTAGGGTTCGGCCATGTAGCATGGCCGAACCCCATGGCCAATGTGGGATGATTTTTAATCAAGGTTTGAAGGTTTGAAATGGTGGAGAATGATGTATGATAATTAGTTTTCAAGTGATTTTAATAGTGATTTTAAAGAGGATTTAAAGGCATAGAATGGAATGGATGAATGATCATAGGGTTCGGCCATGTAGCATGGCCGAACCCCATGATGAATAATGAGTGATTTATTAAGACTATTAGGTTTGAAGATAATGAAGAAATTAGGTTAAGTTAATGATGAAATTTAAATGGATTTACAAAGTGAATGATATATTTTAGAGGGCCAAAATGAATGAGGATTATTGATTTTAAAAAGGGATTTCTTTTGGACAAAAACATTGGTCTAAGGATGGCATCAATGGATGATGAACCATGAACCATGGGTTCGGCCATGGTGTATGGCCAAACCCTTGGTGGTATTTAATAATTCTCTTCATGATGGAAAAGTATAGAAAATGGTTAAGAAAAATGGATGGATTGTATGGATGTTTCAATTATGATATGTGATGTTGGTGATTTAAATGGATGATTTAATTAGAGGTATGTTTAAAAGGGTAAATGAAACCAAGAAAAATGGGGAAAGAAACATCATGGGTTCGGCCATGTGTGTATCACTAATCCATGTGCTAGCCCTACTCGGAGTCCTACTGGGCGCGTTGTCTAACGCCCTACTTCTACCCTAGCTGATGACGCAGGAGAGGCAGGAAGCGGTGGACATGACAGGAGCCAAGCTTAGGAGCTTGGGCAGTGCAGTCTTAGTTTTATTTACGTTTACATTTTGGAGATCTAATTTGAAAGTAACTTAGCTTGTCGGGTTGTATAAGTTTACATTCTTGCGATGGTTTGGACGTTACTTATGGACGATTACATTTTGTGATATAATTATGAATTTAGGGGCATTTTGGTAATTCAATGTTGTATCTTCCCTTCTATCTAAAAACCAGTAGGATAGACTCTATCATCATGTTCCACAATAATTATAATCCGCGAGCTTACTTCCTACGCGTGAACCGTTCTCGTGGACTTAGCTCTGCGCGCGCGTGGGGTTGGCCAGTTAAGGGCCTGGCTTTAGAAGCTCGGACTTAACTCGCGTCGTGGCGTCCGCGTCCTTTCTCACTCTTCTATTTCAAAAAGAAAAAAATAGACTCTGATTTTCGGAAAGCGGGTGAAAAAGGGCCGGGCGTTACACTCCTTAGACCAAATGTGGCCAAAAACATTGTGGGCCATGGATCTAAGATCCATCAAAAGGTAGGATAAGAAATGGATAAAAATGGAGGAATGGATTAAGAAAAAGATGAAATGGAAAAAATGGAATTTTTAAGTCTTTATTAAACATAGGAAAATGGGATTTTAATGGATTAATGGGCCATAGGGTTCGGCCATGTAGCATGGCCGAACCTCATGGTCAATGGTGGGTGATTAGAAGATGTATGCAATTAATTAGGGCTTTGTAAGTAGGAAAAATGGTTAAGGATTTTTAAGTACAAAAAAATGATTAATGGTTTTTATGATGATCTTAAAGTTGGTGATAGATAGTAATTTTAATGGATGAAAAAGGATAGAAAGTAATGGAGGAAATAATAGTTGCAAATGGATTTCCAAAGTGTATGACATAAGTTTTAAAGGGACCAAATGAATGATATTATTGATTTTAAATGGAATTTTTAACAAAGAAAAATCATGGACAAATGTTCATAGAACTTTGGTCTTAAATGGGTCTAAGAAAGGTGAGCCATGAACCATGGGTTCGGCCATGGTGTATGGCCGAACCCTATGGTAATGGTTTGGGATTTCTAAGCATGGAAAATAATGTAGAGGAATGGAAATTTGAATAGATTGGTAAGTATGGTATATAGCATTTTTTTTGATGGAAGTGATGATTTAAATGAGATGAAAAATGGGGACTTAAATGGATGTTTTAATTTCATTGGAGATTGGATTAAAGGGAGTAAAATGGACCCAAGAAAATGAAGATAGGGTACCATGGGTTCGGCATGGTGTATAGCCGAACCCATGATCCCTTTGTGGGCCACCTTTAGGGCCAAAATGTGAAAGGACATATGGGGTTAAATGTTTTTCAAAATCAAACAATAGGTGGCTGATTTTGGATATGTTATGGAATTATAAATGGGCCCAATTTTATGGGTCAAATACAAATTCAAAATGTACATGGAAGAGGAGTGGCAAAACCGTAATTTAGAGCCACTTTGAAGAACCATGGGTTTGGCCATGGTACATGGCGCGAACCCTATGTGGATTAGACATGGAATCGAATGCATTATGAATGATTAATTGAAACGTATAGATGCTGCATTTTAGGCTCGCTCAATGTAATATTTGAAATGGCCAAAATCGGATTTATGTATGTGTTTTAACCAAATGGATAATGGGCTAAGGACCGATTTTTAATAAACTTGTAAAGGATCATTGAATGGATCTAGGGTTATGATCAGATAGGAATTTAATCATGGATAACGTATGGACTAATTCGGTAAATGTAATAAGGTATCAGGACGTCGCAAACGGTACGCGATCGGCGACCGGACTATCGAACGGATAACGTAACGGAACGCTACACGGTATTCGGTAGGATTCCTACCTTTTTGTAAGCGATGGATATGTGATGGTTTTTTAGATTATTTTGATTTGTCTTATGATGGATTTATGATTATGATTTATCTTATGATGAGTTTTAAGTTATGAATCATATGGATTATATTTTAACATTATGCATTATATGGCTATGTATGGTATATCAAAATTATGGTTTATCTATATACTACATAGCATAATGCACTACATCTCATGCATGGCATGGACGGAAAAAAATAAACAAACTAGAGTCCATGCTCCGTCGGGGCGACCGAGAAACAAACATGGGGATAGCTGAGGGGCCATAACCGGAGTCCATGCTCCGTCGGGGCGACCGAGAATCAGACATGGGGATAGCCTGAGGGTTATAACTGGAGTCCATGCTCCGTCGGGGCGACCGAGAAGCAAACATGGGGACAATACATTGTATGATCATACGGATGATGGGTGGGACACATGACATAGGCACCCATGGCATAACATTCATCACATGCTTATTTTGTTATATGTTATTTTATCGGTATGTGTATTATCACTAATCCATGTGCTAGCCCTACTCGGAGTCCTACTGGGCGCGTTGACTAATGCCCTACTTCTACCCTAGCTGATGACGCAGGGGATGGCGGAAGCGATGGACATGACAGGAGCCAAGCTTAGGAGCTTGGTCAGCGCAGTCTTAGTTTATTTACGTTTACATTTTGGAGATGTAATTTTAAAGTAATTTAGTTTGTCGGGTTGTATAAGTTTACATTTCTTGCGATGGTTTGGACGTTACTTATGGACAATTACATTTTGTGATTTAAATATGAACATAGGGGCATTTTGGTAATTCAATGTTGTATCTTCCCTTCTATCTAAAAACCGGTAGGATAGACTCTATTATCATGTTCCGCAATAATTATAATCCGCAAGCTTACTTCCTACGAGTGAACCGTTCTCGTGGACTTAGCTCCGCGCATGCGTGGGGTTGGCCAGTTAAGGGCCGGGCTTTAGAAGCTTGGACTTAACTCGCGTCGTGGCGCCCGCGCCCTCTCTCACTCTTCTATTTCTAAGAAAAAAATAGACTCTGATTTTCGGAAAGCGGGTGAAAAAGGGTCAGGTGTTACAGGGTCAAGATAGTTAAGCTCTAAGATAAATGGATAAGGGTGAACTTAATTGGGCCATGGGCCCAATGGTGATCCAATAAGAGGAATGGATTTAATTAAATTTAAATCACCTAAGTTGGTGATGAATTGACCAAGGTGACATGGTCCAATGGGACCCACCTCCACCTCATCAAGTGAGGTGGCGTGTGGACCAAGGATTGGTGGGGCCAGCCACCATGGTTGACTTGGTCAACCATGGGTGGATTTCATGGAAGAAATTTAATGGAATTAAATTAAATGGAAATTAATTAACCTAATGATCTAATTAATTAATTAATTAAACTAAACAAATGAGGGTCAAATGGTCAAAGGGGTGGAAGACTAAAACATCTCATTCCAAGCTCAAACACGTTGGACTTGGGTGGTGGTTATCTCAACCACCACCATAAAGCAAGATAAATATCTTATGGGTGGTTGGGAGATTTAATGTAAAGTGTATCTTAACCAATCAAAGAAAAAGAGATGACTTCATCTCATCTCTCAAATTCCATCCTCATTTCACTCTTTCCTCTCTTTCACTCTCTCATGGCCGTCCCACACTAGGAAGAGAAAGAAGCAGGAAAATTTGGAAGAAGAAGGAGAAGAGCTTAGGGAGAGGAAGAAAAGCCAAGAGTTGGCCGACCACCTCAAGGTAAAAACCTTGAGACACCTTCTCATCTCCATTCGTCCCCTCTCACTCTTAAATCTAACCTTACCTTGGCCGAACCCAAGCCTTGAGGTTTTCACCATGGATCAAGCATTTTAGCCGATCAAACAAGGAGAGGAAGAAGAAAGGAGGCCAAAGAGTCTGACGGGAGCGAAGAAAGTTGGAGGAGACGACGGATTGTAAGTATTTTCTAAAACAAGAGATTTGGATTTTTAGGGTTTAAGATTTGGGATCCATTTTTGTTAAAGTTGATGGTGGCCAAATGATCATAGGCCTTGGATCTCAAATCCATCAAATGAAGGATGGAAAGTGGACAAAACCCTAATGGGTAAATTAGGGTTAAGGAAAAATAAATGGATTAAGGATGTAATGTATTTAAATTATTTAAGCATGGAATTATGTAAATTTGGAAGAAAATTATGGGCCATAGGGTTCGGCCATGTAGTATGGCCGAACCCCATGGTAAATGGTTGATGAATTTAATTAGGGTTTTAAGGTTTAAAGCCATGGAGAATGATTATGATTTTTAGGGTTATAAATGATTAAATGTTGGAAAATTTAAAGGGGTTTAAATGAGGAAAAATCATGGAATGTTTGAATGATTTTTGTGGCCTCAAGCGGCATAGAAAATGATGGATCATCAACCATGGATTCGGCCATGGTGTATGGCCGAACCCTATGGTGATCAAATGGTGGATTTAATGGTTATGAATTATGGAAAAATAAATGGGGAATGTTGGTGGTGTTGATGGACCAATATGAATCTAATGTTGATAGTTGGGATGGGAATGTGGTTAAGTTAATGGACTTAAATGTGATTAAGGAATGATGAATCAAATGTATGGTTTAGGTTCTCTCAATAGAGGGACTTATGATGAATCTAATGTGTAACCAAAGACCAAGGAAAATGGGGATTTGGTTAAGTTAAAAGGGGCTGATTTTTAATGAACCCAATGGTAGATCATTTTTGGCCTAAGACTAATGTGTATGTATATGTTTAAATGAATGGAGTTTAGGTTAAATTAAATGGCTGATGTAAATGATCTTGTGATATGGGTGATGGGTCAATTATGGACCCAAGGTGTGGCTAAGAATGATGATTTGATTATAAGTCATTTTTGTGGGCTACGAAAGGGTTTATGTATGTGGTTAATTAATGTAGATTAAGTTAAGAAAAAAGGGTTGTTTTAATGATATTATGGCATGATTAAATGGGTCACTAATGGACTAGTTATTAATGATTTTGAAGGTTTTGAATGAAAGAATAATAGTAATTTTTAAAGGGGTTTTTAAATGAGGGAATCCATGGATGAAGGTTAACGTTTTATGGTCTTAAATGTCACCAATGGATGATGAACCCTTGACCCATTTTTATGAGCCACTTGATGGGCTAGGTATAGGGTTATGAGTATGTTTACATGGATGGAGATTAGGTTAATTAAATGGTTGATTTCTAATGTGGTTGTGTCATGGTTAATGAGACATCAATGGACCCATTTTGTGAACCAATTGATGGAATAAGGTTAAGGTATATGCGTATGGATTAATTAATGGGGATTAGAAAATCAAGTGGCTAATTTGTGATGATGTTATGGCTAAGGAGTCATTAAGGGATCCAAGTCTATGGATCAATTGATGGGCTAAGTATGGGGTTATATATGTGTTGAATGAATAAAGGTTAAGTAAATTAAATGGTTGATTTCAATGATCTTATGACATGGTTGAGGGGTCATTAACGAACCTAAGTTATGGAACATTAATGGATCTAGTGTATGGATCAATTATGAACAAAATGTACATGGATTAAGTGAATGAGTAACCATGGAAGGGTAGTGGCAAAACCGTAAATATTGGCAAAAATGAAGAAACCCATGGGAGATGATTATGGACCAAGGGACTCTAAGTAATAACTTTATATGTGATTAATAAAGCCTAGGGTGACTGAGTTTTGGACTCATACAATTAAAATATTTAATGGATTAAACGGAACCCACAAAATTACATAGTGAGGTTCGGCCATGGTGTATGGCCGAACCCCACTAAAGTATGATTAATAGACTTAATAATGGTTAAAAACATGGACTAGTTGATAATGTATAATAAGGTACCAGACATCGCAAGCGGTGCGTGATCGGTGACCGGATCATCGGACGGAAGCGAAAAAGGACGCTAGTCGGTATTCAGTAGGATTCCTACCTTTTTGTAAGTCATGGATTGATTGATGGTTTCTTTAAATTATTTTGGAAATTATATGGTTTGTTTTAAGATGGGTTTTGGATTTAGTATTATGTGATGTTTTCCTTTAATTTATTTTGGAAATCATGTGAATGTTTTAAGATGGGTTTTGGATTAAGTATTATGTGATGTTTTCCTTTAATTTATTTTGGAAATCATGTGAATGTTTTAAGATGGGTTTTGGATTAAGTATTATGTGATGGTTTCCCTTTGCTTTATTTGGTAATCATGTGATTGTTTTAAGAGGGGTTTTATGACTATGATTTACATATATTACATGGCATATGGCATCTACATCTCATGCATGGCATGGGAGGGATATGACAGGGGAAGGATGAAATGAAACCGGAGTCCATGCTCAGTCGGGGCGACTGATAAATAGACATGGGGATATTTTGATGTGTTTGATTTATCAGGGATGTTGTATGTAATTATGATACCTTGATGATGGTTTTTCCTTCAAGGGGGATGATTTGTGATTGTTTATATCTAGACGAGGTTTTGCCGTCCAGGGGAATGATTTGTGATTGTTTATATCTTGACGAGGTTTTGCCGTCAAGGGGAATGATTTGTGATTGTTTATATTTGGACGAGGTTTTGCCATCCAGGGGAATGATTTGTGATTGTTTATATCTTGACGAGGTTTTGCCGTCAAGGGGGATATGGCAGCATGATGGTATGGATGATGGGTGGGATTCATAACACAGACACCCATGGCATAGCATTCATTTTATGGTTTTTCGTTATAATATTGTCTATATGCTTTGTTATCACTAATCCATGTGTTAGCCCTACTCGGAGTCCTACTGGGCGCGTTGTCTAACTCCCTACTTCTACCCTAGCTGATGACGCAGGAGATGGCGGAGCAGAAGGACGAGACGGGAGCCAAGCTTAGGAGCTTGGGGAGGCGGCTACTTAATTTATTTAAATTTGTTTTGGAAATGTATTTGAGTAGCCTAGCTTGTCGAAAATGTAATATTTTAGATTACTTGCTATATTTTGGTTTTTATTTTGGACATTGTGATATTGAGATATTTTGGTAATGAAATGAATGTTCTTTCCTGCTATCTAAAATTTGTAGGTTAGTCTCTATTGTCATTCCGCATTTACTTTAATATTCCTTGAGCTTACTTCTACGTGTGAATCATTCTCGTGGACTTCGTTCCACGCACACGTAGGGTTGGCCAATTAAGGGCCGGGCTTTAGAAGCTCGGACTTAACTCCCGTCGTGACGTCCGTTCCCTTTGTCACTTTTTATTTAAAAAAAAAAAAATAGACTCTGATTTTTGGTGAAAAGGGGCGGGCGTTACAGTGAGAATCCCATCAAGAGGTTATATGTACTTGTGATGGGTGGGACTCATTGCATTTGGCATCTTGACATGGAATTTGTTTTTATATGGTTTTGACACTATGTTATTATATATGATTTGTACTAACCATGTGTAGACCCTAAATGGAATACCTACTGGGCGTGTTGTTCTAACGCCCTACTTCTACCCCGGTGGATGATACAGGAAAGGAAAGGGATGATGAACGTGATCGGAGCCAGGCATAGGAGATTGGATATGTGATTGGATTATATTTTATTTATGTTACTCATGGACATGTAATTTGAATAGCTAGACTTCGGGCATGTAATAATTTAGATATTTGCTATAGTTTGTGAATGGTGACCTTGGTTAATTAAGTTAAGTTAATCATTTATAATTGACGAAGTACTTTGCTATCTAAAATGGAATAAATCTAGGTTCTATTATAATCCACAGTTTATGATATAATCCGCATGTTTATATTATTACGTGTGAACCGTTTTCTTGGACTTAGTCCATGTACACGTAGGATTAGCCAGTTAAGGGTCGGACTTTAGAAGTTCGGACTCAACTCGCGTCGTGACGTCCCGCTCTCGCTCACTCTTCTATTTATATATAAAAAAATAGACTCTGATTTTCAGAAAGCGAGTGAAAAAGGGTGGGCGTTACATGATAAGTGACTGAATGACCAAGTTAAGAAAGGAGGGCTAAAATGGAAAGAAGATGGAATGAAAGAACCATGGGTTCGGCCATGTTGTATGGTCGAATCCCATGGATAATATTTGATGGATCTAGGTGTTATTTTTATCAAGATAAATGATTAACTTAAGTGATGGGATTAATAAATCAAAGAATGGATGGTGTTGGACCTATGTTGTGTAAAAATAAAACAAGGGTTAAAAAAGGGTCAAAACCAAAGAGTGAGGTTCGACCATGTTGTATGGCCGAACACCACAAGTGAGTTTTGGTGGATAGAGGACAGTGGACAGTGGGTAGTGGACAACGGGTAACCTACTGATTTTATAAATGAAAAACTTATATGATTTTCCAAATGGTTAGGTTAAATTGGAAGGATGAAGGGAATGGTTTAAATCAATTGGAATAATTAAATTGGTTATTTTATGGAATTAAATGGATCACCAAATTGATGTATGTATATGTTAAATGTAATACGGTAATAGGATTTCACAAACGGTGAACGATCGGTTTGATGAGATCGGTGATCGGTTTTTGGACGGAAACACAAGGACCCATTATTGGGACGTTGGTAGGATTCCTACCTTATTGGAAACCATGGAATATGTATATGTGAATGTTTTACTCGAATTATTTTGGTATCAAATGATATGTCTTAATGATGGGATTTTAACGCTATAATTTGTATTATTACATAGCATGTTGGCAGTTGTATCTCATGCATGGCATGGGAGGGATGAATTGTAGCCGGAGACCCACGCTCCGTCGGGGCGACCGTAACGCATTTGTGAGAGTACCTTGATGTGCATTATCCATTAAAAAGGATGTATGATTGATTTGTAACCGGAGATCCACGCTCCGTCGGGGCATCCGTAAGGCATTCGTGGGGATACCTTGATGAGGATTTTCCATCAAGAGGATATTATGTGATTGTGACATGTGTGATGGGTGGGACTCATGGCATATGACACCCATGGCATGGCATTGAATCAGCATGATTATGATCTCTATTATTATGCATTGTTTCTAGCTTTTATCTGTATGATTGGATTTCTATTATCATACACCGTTTTGGGATACGATGTTTTACAAGTACGACATGATGTATTATATCTGGATTTTTATACTAACCCATGTGTTTGACCCTACACTGAGTACCTATTGGGCGCGTTGTCTAATGCCCTACTTCTACCTTAGATGATGACACAATGAAATGGATGGAACCAAGGATGCGATCGGAGCCAAGCTTAGGAGCTTGGATAATTTAGTTTCACTTTATTTAAGTTTATTCATGGACAATGTAATTTGAGTAGCTAGTATTTGGGAATGTAATAGCTTAGACTATTTGCTATGGATCGAATGATGATTAATCTGGATTAAGTTAATTTATATTGATTGCCTTCCTTGCTAAGTAAATGTTGTAATCTGATGTTATTTCCGCAATGGGTATTCCGCAAGTCATAGTATCGCGTGTGAGTTTTAGTGGACTTGGCCACACACACGCAGGGTTGGCCAGTTAAAGGTCTGGCTTTGGAAGCTCGGACTTAGCTCGCGTCATGACATTCCCGCTCTCTTTCACTCTTTATTTTAAAAAAATAAAAATAGACTCTGATTTTCGGCGAGTGAAAAAGGGTGGGGCGTTACAGTTGGTATCAGAGTGAAACGGGAAGGAAGAATATTTCAAAGTAAGATTAAGACAGTATCATGTCTCACTGACAAGATAAGAATCCCAGCTGACCGACTCTTCGGAGTCCGCTGCACGGGGGCCGGATTAATTTATTTTGATTAGACTCAGACTGAAGCATTCAGTCTGAGAGCAACAATTGATGAAAAAGGAATAACAGCAAGGGAAGGACAATCACTATAAATATCGATTTATCAAACATAGCAAAATAGGACATATTTCCCTGAAAATGAGAAACATCTAGATTTTTCCCCGAACTGAGAAACGACACTTGATACTTAGGAAGTTTCCTCAAAAACCAAGAAATACAAAGAGTGCTTATTTGGCAATGTCCGCAAAGTATGAAAGCACAAACTTTACGAAGAAGCTAAGTCGACGATGTTTCAATGACTTAAGAAAATGCCTCCGAAAAGAGGACATACACAACAAGACCAACAACATGAAGAAGAGCATAATCGATGAGGGTTTCTATGGTGGTTTGAATTGATGCTGGATATTGGCATTAGGGTAGACGTATTGGTAGCATGAAGGACATTTTGGTCCCATAAGTTGACATTGGTCTTATGATAGACATTTTGATTCCACAGTCGACACATTGGTCGTAATCATTATCATTAACAATACCCCGATTTATTCCAACCATCGGGAGGAGCAAACAGAACATCTAAGGATAGCCTTGGATACCCTAAAGAAAAATCAATGATATGCCAAAGCAAACAAGTGCGAGTTCTGGCTATCTGAGGCCAAATTCTTAGGACATGTTATATCAGCGGAAGGTATAGCCATGAACCTGGTTAAGGTGGCGGTAGTTAGAGAATGGAAAGCACCGAAGAATGTGACTGAGATCCGTAGCTTTTTGGGATTGGCTGGTTACTATAAGAAGTTTATCATGGACTTCTCCAAGATTGAATCTCCACTTACCCGACTCACTCAGAAAGGAGTCAAGTTTGAATGGTCGGATGTATGCAACCGGAGATTCGAGGTTACTTGATTATATTGAGACGTGGTATGGGTTCCTCCCTCATGTGATATTGTTGATTGAGAGGTGGTATGGGTATGTCCCTCACATGATATTGATAACATTATTTCTTAGTCCGTTGGAAAAGGAGACTGTCCGATTAGTAGATCATTGCGTCTCACCTTTGTGTAGTTAAAATGATGAGATAAGTATATAGATTCCATGAGTAAGGCCTAAAATAGCTGTGAGACCGTGGGAGCCTCAATATGAACATACGAAGACTTGGTCCTGTAGGGTTGCCGTTGAGGAGTGGGTCCCTCACATGCTACGCTCTAGAGGACCTACTCACGGCTATTTCACACACTTGATGTGCGTTGATATGCAGAGCTAGATGCTATTTTACCCCACGGGGGTGGTTCTAACTTCTTTAGACACGGTTCGACCACCGTAGAGCTTGACTGAATCACCCTTGGGGTGAAGGGATGCAGGGCGAGGTAGACTTGATCACGTTGGACGTTCGTCTTCCGCTTAGTAAGTCATGGGCCCTAAGTCTTGCTAGGGGTCGGGGTATATTTTATGATTTGATATTGTTGCCACAGTCACGTAGTGATTCATTCGAGTGTTGTTCCTACAGATAGAATATCTCATGGTAGATGATGTGCCCTGGATTGATTATGCCCAAGGATGGATTATGCCCATGGAAGGATTATATTCATGGATAGTTATTAACCATGAATAGATAATACTCACTGATAGAGTGATACTAGGGATGGATGTGTATAATCATTGATGATGGTTCCCATGGTAGTTTGGATTGATGCCGGGTATTGGTACCATGGTAGACATGTTGGTAGTGTGATGGACCTGTTGGTCCCATAGATGACGTATTGTTCTAATGATTGGGACATGTTTCGATCTACGTCCCACGTTATATTAAAAAGGTGTTAGTCGTATTATGACTTTTATCACAGGAAAGTTAGTGTTGAGAGATACTCGGTATCGTAGAAGTTTTCAACAAACTTTTCAATGAGGGGCAAGGTCATCATTAACCTCACACAGAGAGTAGACGAATGAACGTATTGAACGAATACGTATGGAAAATATCTTGGTAGCAGGGAAAGTGAAACAGAGTACATCGATCTACATGAGATCGCAAATGGGCTCACGAGAATAAGAAATTGCATGAAACAGAGTAAATTCTGCGAGAATGAAACTCTTAGCTTGATATGAGTGATTTTGATGTAATTAAGTGGTGTGGACCACGACAAGCTGTATAATATTATGGCCACTTGTGAAAGATGTAATGGATTACCAGAATGCCGATTAGCAAATGTAGTGGAAATTTAAATTCCAAATGTTGTATTGCAGTGCATAGGTCCTGTGATGGTTGCACTGTATATCCGTGTATAACGGATGGTATGAATGGCATTGGGTAATCAAATTTAGAAAGTGTAACATGTGGTTTGTGGGAATACGATCCCATATGTGGGTGAACGTGATATGAATGTGTAAAGAAATCCTTGAAATACATCAATTAATGAGAGACCGTAGTAAACATAAAGGTATGATAGAAAACAGTGATAGCATAAATGGATGGACTTGTGTTCGATGTATTGTTCTGAAGGGACTACAATATCCATATTAGAGGAAAAACGTAATGAAGAGGTAAACACTAGACACTGTTGGTATAGGAAGTGACTATACAGAGATGGAAGGAAACAACGAATACCGTTGATATGATGGTTGTGCTTCCCCATCTGGTTTTGAAAGCCATATGGATAATGGGATGGTTAGCAGGGAAGCGACATGAGGATGAAGGAATGAACTTGAGAATATGGATAGAAGATAAGAGTGTTCTATCCGAGATGATTGGAATGGAAATAAGTAGAACCCAAGCCCTGTCGAAATTTTACGGGACGAAAATTCTAAAAGGTGTTAGTATTGTAACACCCTGGATTTTCAATTCATGAATATATATGGAAATTGTCCATTTAATTTGTGAATTAATGGAGATGGACCTTTTAGATGGGTAACGAGTTGGGTCAATTGCCAATTGAGACCCAACGGATTATTGATAAGGTTCAATTGAAATAAATGGGTAAGATTTATTTATTTGGGTCAAGGTGGTCAATTGGGTCAAATGCCCAATTAGGACCCAATGGGTCATAGATGAGCTAATTAGAAGTAAATGGGTAAGCTTTGATAATTGGGTCTAATAACCAATTAAAATACATGGCATGAGATCCACCTCATGAAGTGAGGTGGCATGTATGTGACATCGCTAAGTGGGACCCCAAATGCCATGTGTCATGGTTGAATTGGTTGACCACCAAATGAGTTCTTGTTAATTAAGGTGTGGCTGAATTAAATTGAATTGAGTTCAATTGAGTGAGTTCAAAATGGAATCAAGGAATTTAGTAAATGAATGAGTACAAGCTTGAGTTTTAAAGAATTAAAAATATTGGAGTTAAGGTGAGTTGAATGGGAAGTTGATGGACTTTCATCTTAAGTGAGTAGAGTGGGAAGATGGAGGGTTTCCATCTCAAAGGAGGAAACCCAAAAGGCACAATCAAGGTGTACACGTAGGAGGTGAATGGATGCCATGGTGAAGACCAAGAGACACCTTGGTTGGTCAATAGTTAAGATGGGGGGGTTTCCATCTTGAATGCACAAGTTGGGAAGGTGGAGGGTTTCATCTCATGAGATGAAACCCATGGATATACGTTGGGGAGATAAAGGGTTTCCATCTCATGATGGAAACCCAAGGGGCACATGGTTGGGGAGTTTCATCCCATGGGATGAAACCCCAAAGGAAACGTTAATGAGGGAGGTGAAATGTTTATGTTGTTACAAAGGGGCATAACACAAGAGACACCACACCTTTGGCTGATTGGATCTTATTGGAACAAAGAAATTGTGCTCTCAAACTCTCCCTTGGCCGATTCTCTCACAAGTCAAGGAAAAGACTTAGGGTTTTCCATTCTCTTCTCTCTCTCTCTCAAACCTCTTCCTTGGCCGAACCACTCTAAGGATTGTTATCTTAATCAAGCACCACTCTTTGGCCGAAAATCAAGGAGGAAGAAAGAAAAGACTATGGAACGAAAGAGGATCAAGGAGGAGAAAGAAAAGAGCAAGACGGAATGAAAGAGATCGGAGGAGTCACAGAATCGGTATGTATGGTTTATTAATTAAAGGGAGGCTAAGGGAGCATTCCATAGAAATTGGAAATGGTTGGCCAAAATATTAGAGGCTATGGATTTAAGATCCATTCAAAGAAAGACAAAATAGGTTCGGCCATGTTGTATGGCCGAACCCCATCAAGTGATTTAACCATGGGTTTATTATTTTTTAGAGGAAATTGATGAACCATAGGGTTCGGCCATGTTGTATGGCTGAACCCCATGGAAGAATATCATTGGTTTAAATGGGTTTTTAAAGGATGAAATGATGGAAGTATATTATTAATTTTAATGGGTTTTAAAGGATGAAAAGGGATGGATGTATGTTGGTGATTTTAAAGATGGTTAGACCATGGGAAAATGGAAACAAAGGACCATGCATGGCCAAACCCCATAAATTATTTTGATGAATCATTTTGGTAGATCTATACATGATAAGTGATTGAATGACCAAGTTAAGAAAGGAGGGTTAAAATGGAAAGAAGATGGAATGAAAGAACAATGGGTTCGGCCATGTTGTATGCCCGAACCCCATGGATAATATTTGATGGACCTAAGTGTTGTTTTTATCAAGTTAAATGATTAACTTAAGTGATGGGATTAATAAATCAAAGATGGATGGTGTTGGACCTATGTGTTGTAAAAATAAAACAAGGGTTAAAAAGGGGGTCAAAACCAAAGAGTGAGGTTCAGCCATGTTGTATAGCCGAACCCCACATGTGAGTTTTGGTGGAAAGTGGACATGGACAGTCGACAGTCTACAGTGGACAGTGGACAGTGGGTAGTGGACAGTAGACAGTAAACAGTGGACAGTGGGTAGTGGACAGCGGGTAACCTACTAATTTTATAAATGAAATATTTATATGATTTTCCAAATGGTTAGGTTAAATTGGAAGGATGAAGGGAATGGTTTAAATCAGTTGGAATAATTAAATTGGTTATTTTATGGAATTAAATAGATCACCAAATTGATGTATGTATATGTTAAATGTAATAAGGTAACGGGATTTCACAAACGGTGAATGGTCGGCTTGACGTGATCGGTGATCGATTTTTGGACGGAAACACAAGGACCCGTTATTGGGACGTTGGTAGGATTCCTACCTTATTGGAAATCATGGAATATGTATATGTGAATGTTTTACTTAAATTATTTTGGTATCAAATGATATGTCCTAATGATGGGATTTTAATGCTATGATTTGTATTATTACATAGCATGTTGGCATTTGCATCTCATGCATGGCATGGGAGGGATGAAATGTAACCGGAGACCCATGCTCTGTTGGAGTGTCCGTAAGGTATTCGTGAGGGTACCTTCATGTGCATTATCCGTCAAGAGGGATGTATGATTGATTTGTAACCGGAGATCCACGCTCCGTTGGGGCGTTCGTAAGGCATTCGTGGGGATACCTTGATGAGGATTTTCCATCAAGAAGATATTATGTGATTGTGATATGGGTTATGGGTGTGACTCATGGCATATGACACCCATGGCATGGCATTGAATCAGCATGATTATGATCTCTATTATCATGCACTGTTTCTGGCTTTTATATGTATGATTGGATCTCTATTATTTTACACTGTTTTGGGATACGATGTCTTACAAGTATGACATGATGTTTTATATCTGGATTTTTATACTAACCCATGTGTTTGACCCTACTCGAAGTATCTACTGGCCGCGTTGTCTAATGCCCTACTTCTACCTTAGATGATGACACAGGAAATGGACAGAATGAAGGATGCGATCGGAACCAAGCTTAGGAGCTTGGACAATTTAGTTTCACTTTATTTAAGTTTATTCGTGGACAATGTAATTTGAGTAACTAGTATTTGGGAATGTAATAGCTTAGACTATTTGCTATGGATCGAATGATGATTAATCTAGATTAAGTTAATTTATATTGATTGCCTTCCTTGCTAAGTAAATGTTGTAATCTGATGTTATTTCCGCAAGTCGTAGTATCGCGTGTGAAATGTTTTAGTGGACTTGTCCACACACACGCAGGGTTGGCCAGTTAAGGGTCGGGCTTTGGAAGCTCGGACTTAGCTCGCTTTGTGACGTTCCCGCTCTCTTTCACTCTTTATTTTTTTTTAAAAAAAAATAGACTCTGATTTTCAGTGAGTGAAAAAGGGCAGGGCGTTACACATTGTCTAAAATAAGAACTTAAATAAATGAAACTAGATTATCCAAGCTCCTAAGCTTGGCTCCGATCGCATCCTTCGTTCCTTCCATTCCCTGTGTCATCATCTAAGGTAGAAGTAGGACGTTAGACAATGAGCCCAATAGGTACTTCGAGTAGGGTCAAACACATGGGTTAGTATAAAAATCACATAGATATATATAATATCGAAACCATGCAAGTCAATGCCATGCCATGGGTGTCGTATGCCATGAATCCCACCCATCAACCATATCACAACCACATAGTATTCCTCTTGATGAATAATTCACATCAAGGTATTGTCATGACTCCCCACGTATGCCTTATCGGTCCCACTGAACGGAGCGCAGACTCCTCTTTTTATTACAAACATCATAACCCAGAATCAGTGCGGATCCCTCCCCACGTGTGTTTATCGGATATCCGAATGGAGCGTGGACTCTCCTCATTGATTCCTCCCATGCCATGCATGAGATATGAGTGCAAACATGCTATTCATATTACACATATAGCATGAAAATCCCATCATTAAAACATATCATTTGATGCCAAAATAATTCATTGCACATAGAAGTAAAAACAACACATTCATACTCCATGGTTTTCAATAAGGTAGGAATCCTACCAACGTCTAGATATCGTGTCCTTGCCTTTTTGTCTAAAAATCGATCACCGATCATGTCAAGCCGATCATACGCCCATTTGTGAAATCCCGTTACCTTATTACACATAAATAGATTAAAACGATGACCCATTTGATTCCCATCATTCCATGTGTAACACCCCGCCCTTTTTCACTTTCGTTCCAAAAATCAGAGTCTATTTTTTTTATAAATAAAAAAGTGAGAGAGAGCGGGACGTCACGACATGAGCTAAGTCCGAGCTTTTAAAGCCCGACCCTTAACTGGCCAACCATACGTGTACATGGACTAAGTCCACGAATACGGTTCACACGCAATAAGATATACATGCGGATAAAACATAACTACGGATTATAATAAAACCTAATTTTATTCCATTTTTAGATAGCAAAGTAGTTCGTCACTTAACTATAATTATCATAAGTTAAATATCCAAATAAAACATTCAAACCATAGCAAAATATCTAAGTTATTACATGCCCAAATGCTAGCTACTCAAATTACATAGTCTATGAGTAACTTTAACTAAATAGAATCAACACATCCAAGTTTCTATGCTTGGCTCCGTTCACTCTCATCATTCCCTTTATTTCCTGTGTCATCCACTAGGGTAGAAGTAGGATGTTAGATAACGCGCCCAGTAGGTACTCCAAATAGGGTTAACACATGGTTAGTACAAATCATATATAATAACATATTATCAAAACCATACGAAAACTATGCCATGCCATGGTGCCAAATGTAATGAGTCCCACCCATCACAAATACATGTAACCTCTTGATGGAATTCTCCTCATCAAGGTATCCCCACAGTTGCCTTACGGACTCCCCGACGGAGTGTTCTCCAGTTACTTCTTGATGGATAATGCACATCAAGGTCTTCCTACGAATGCCTTACGGACGCCCCGACGGAGCGTAGCCTCTGATTACAAACATCCCTCCCATTCCATGCATGAGATGTATATGACACAGGCTATGTAATAGTATAATCATAGCATTAAAACCTCATATTTAAAACATAACATTTTTACAACATAAACTATCAAAATAAGAAATTAAACCATATTACATAACCCATGGTTCCAAAGAGGTAGAATCCTTCCAAAGACCATTAAACTGTCCTTGCGCTTTAATCCGGCAACCGCTCACGATCGTGCACCCCCCTTGTGAGGTCCCGTTACCTTATAACATATCCTTGAGTCAAACCAATATCCATTTGATTTGCAATAATGTCTAAGTCCACAAACACACTTTGTGGGGTTCAGCCATACACTATGGCCAAACCTCACCTATTTGGTTTTAGTCCCTCTTTTGATTTGTTAATCAAACACCACTAAGGTAATCATTTAAACCCTAAGTCCACATAATCATTCCTCATGGGGTTCGGCCATACACCATGGCCGTGTAACACCCTGGAATTTCAAAGATATCAATGTACATGGATTTATTTGTAACGCCCGCCCCTTTTCACCGTAAAATCAGAGTACATTTTTTTCTTTTTTAAAATAAAAGTGACAAAGGGCGCGGACGTCACGACGCGAGTTAAGTTCCGAGCTTCTAAAGCCCGGCCCTTAACTGGCCAACCCTACGCGTGCGTGGAACATAAGTCCACGAGTACGGTTCACGCGTAGTAAGTAAGCTCATGGAACATAAAAATAAATGCGGATGATCATAGAACTATCCTACCAGTTCTTCAGATAGCAGGGAAGAAATACCCAATTAACTACGAAAATGCCATTATACTGTATTATCCAAAATAATACCTAAACATAGCAAACTACCTAAATTATTACATTTCCGACAAGCTAACTATACAAATACATCTTTTCCAAAATAAAGTACAACAAAATAATTAATCCGCCTCCCCAAGCTCCTAAGCTTGGCTTCCGTCTCGCCCTTCCGGTCCGCCATCTCCTGCATTGTCAGCTAGGGTAGAAGTAGGGCGTTAGAACAACGCGCCCAGTAGGATTCCGAGTAGGGCTAGCACATGGGTTAGTAATAACCACATACAGATAATAACACAGTGAAAACTATAAACCACCATATACTGAAATATAAGTAAATGATATGCCATGGGTGTCAATGTTATGAATCCCACCCATCATTCCTGCCATATACTGTCATATCCCTCTTGACGGAAAAACCTCGTCAAGATACAAACAATCACAAATCCTCCCTCTTGATGGAAGAACCATCATCAAGGTATCATAATTACAAGAGTCCCCCCCCCCCTTGATGGCAAAGCCTCATCAAGCATCAAAGTATAATAATACATATGTGAAATGTCCCCATGCTGTTTATCGGTCGCCCCGACGGAGCATGGACTCCGGTTTCGTTTCATCCTTCCCCTGTCATATGCCTCCCATGCCATACATGAGATGTAAATGCCATATGCCATGTAATATATGAAATTCAATAGTAATAAAACCCATCTTAAAACAATTACAAGATTACCAACTAAATCAAAGGGAAACCATCCCACAATATTTAATCCAAAACCCATCATAAGCATTCACATACTTTCCAAAATAAATTAAAGAAAACATCACCCAATCCATGGCTTACAAAAATGTAGGAATCCTACCGAATACCGACTCGCGTCTTTATTTCGTTTTCGTCCGACAATCCGGCTTCCGACTCTCGTACCGCTCGCGCTATCCGGTACCTTATTAAATTACCAAATCAATCCAAGTTTTAATCATTTCCAAGCCCATAAATCATAACTTAGTGGGTTTCTTCATTTTAGCCCATATTTACCATTTTTGCCACTACCCTTCACATAAACAATTTTTCATTAATTCATGCCTACTTAAGCCCAAAATTTAATCCATAACTTAGATCCACTAAGGATTCATTAACCATGACCCAACATGAAACAAAATCAGCCATCTAAATTAATAAAATTTTCCTTCATCTAAACACAAACATGGACCAAACCTTAGCTCATACAATGACTTACAAAATGGGTCATGGGTTCAAAATACCTAATTCATCAACTCTTCCCATGAGAGGTTTTAAATCATGCATCTAAACCATATTCTTAACCCCATTTGGATCATTACACTTGTTCATTTAAAAACCCTAAATTCATCAACACATTATCCTTTAAATCCACCATTTAATCATCATTGCATCACCATAGGGTTCGGCCAGTTAAGGGCCGGGCTTTAGAAGCTCGGAACTTAACTCGCGTCGTGACGTCCGCGCCCTTTGTCACTTTTATTTTAAAAAAGAAAAAAATGTACTCTGATTTTACGGTGAAAAGGGGCGGGCGTTACATTATTTATATTTACGGAATTACCATTGTGATATATTTGATTTGAATTTAAATGGGTCAATAGTTCAATCAAGACCCAAAGGATGGTAGTTTTGTTTACAAGACAAATAAATGGATAAGATGTACTAAAACGGGTCAAGAATCATAATTGGGTCAAATTTCGTCAAATGGGTCAAAGTGGCCAAATGGACCCAATGGGTCGAGACGGGCATGATTAATCATGGAGTGAGCTCAAAGCTTAATTGGTCTAAGTTTCATTAAATATTTGAGTTGGTTGAGTTGAAATAAGTGATGGGTTTAGTTGAGTTAAATTTATTAGTTGAGTTACATTAAATGAATGAGTTGAGTTGGGTGAGCTAAATAAATGGGTTAGATGGAATATCTAAATGAGTAAGGTGAGTAGATAAAAGGTTTGTGGATTTCAAATTCAAATCCCACGTTGGCTGCATGGGGGTTTACTTCAAGCATAAAACGTTTGGTCATAGAGTAATTGGAGTTGCCGTTTTGGGAGTTAGACTTGGTGAGAGGTAATATTCCACATTCAAAGGTGATGCACGTTGGAATATTTGGGAGTGTTATTTCATGCTGGTAACTCCAAGAATGGAGAATGAATGGGTGCTGTTTTATGGAGTTACACAAAGAGATTATGGCATTTCAAATCTAAGTGATGAATGAAATGGAGCCACATGGGACGTTGATGAGCATTAAAAAGGTGGCGGTTACACATGGGCTGCATCAAGGGTGAGGAGTTACTTATTTCAAATATTCAAATCAAGCATGAGAAATGAATGGACATGGAGTTTCATCTCAAGGATGAAACTCCCAAACGGTTCACTAATGGAAGATGAAGCTTATACAAATTAAGCTAGGGCTAAAACCGTTGGAGCCTAGAAGAGTTTCAAATGAAACTCTCACATGCAATGGTAATGAGAGAAGGAGTTAAGGAGGGGGGTTACACAAGTCCAACCAGCAAGGGACGTTGGGAGCATGGGGAGGTTTCATCTCATTATGAAACCCCCAAGTAACATAAGGTTTTGGGTTAAGGCAATGGGAGTTACACAAGGTTAACTTTCGGCTGGTTTTGGATTAAACAAAGAGTGCCCATTTCACTCTCTATCTCTCTTTCTCTTTGCTGTTTTCTCCATTTTCACAACCAAGAACAACAGCTGGTTGATTAGCTTCAATCAGTCTTAGGCTGATCTCTTTCATCAAGACAAGTTCAGCCAAAGGGTTTGACATCAAGGCCTAGCACATTCATCCAAGGCCAAGTCCTCTTCCTTTCTCTCTCATTTTCTATCTCAAATTCATATCACCTGGCTGAAGTATTCCAAGGAGGTTGCAGCAAGGCCAGTCTCAGGCCAAAGAACAGTAAGAGAGAAGGAGAGGTCAAGGAAATAAAGGGTCAAGGAAGGAGTCAAAAGAACCGAAGGAGACGCGGTATTAGTAAGTGCATTTTGAACCCTTGTTTAATAGATTGATTAAGAAAATGTGATCCGGCCATTGTGTGGCCAGATCCATCAATGGTTTAGATTAGGTATTATGCTGGTTCTAAATAAGAAAATATGGACCATAGGGTTCAACCCTTTGGATGGCCGAACCCCATGAGAAAATTTGGTGAATTCTATGGTGTTTGAAAGGCAAAAATCCATATTATGAAGTCGGGGTTTTAAAGGATTTTTATATGGAATTAAGGTTACTATTTTGGATCAATTATGAGATGGCCGAATCAGGTAGTTTCCATGGTTAAGATGTGGAGCCTAATATGTACATAGTTGATGGAAGCATGGTGTTAAGAGAACCATAGGGTTCGGCCATATGTATGGCCGAACCCCATGGACTGTTTTGTCGAATAATTGGGTTATGTTTATGATGGACATTAGGTAATAATTATATGCTTTGATTTAAGAATAATATATGTTTGTTTATGGAATTAGTATGGGTATAATCAGCCATCATAGATGATGGAAAGATGAACAAAAAGAACCAGTTTGGTGAGGTTCGGCCATGTAGTATGCCCGAACCCCACTAATGATGATTGATGGACTTAATGATTAATTTGTATGGATGAGTGAAGGGTTTAAAAAGACCAAATTATGATGGTGAGGTTCGGCCATGGGGTATGGCCGAACCCCATTAAAGATGATTTTATTTTAGGCGATAGAAGTTAACAAAAATGAGCATTGGTTAGACCAATGGCAAAACTGTAAATATAAGATAAATGGTATATGTGAATGGATTGATCAAAAGACTTGAAAGGAGGGTTCCAAAATCAAGTGGTAAGGTTCGGCCATGTTGTATGGCTGAACCCTACCAAAACATGTTTGATGTATGAGGTGGATTAATTATGTTAAAATGGTGTTTAATATAAATTAAACAAAAGAATAGTCAAAATGGCATAATGGTAATTATGGATGAAATGATCAAAGATAAAATGATCATGTGATGGGATAAATGGGTCAAAACCAACATGGTAAGGTTCCGCCATAATGTATGGCCGAACCCTATCAAGGTTCATTTGGGAGTTTTGGGTTAATCAAAATGGATTAGATAAAAAAAAGGGTGACCAAAGTTTTAATGGGTGAGGTTCGGCCATGGCTTTGGCCAAACCCTAGATTTTATGCATGGACCATTAAGGACAAAGGAAGGGTTGGATGAGGTTCGGCCATGATGTATGGCCGAACCCATCAAGGGATATAATCATAGATATGTGATTTTTAAAGGTAATTGATGAACCATAGGGTTTGGCCATGTTGTATGGCCGAACCCCATGGAAGTATGTTGGTGATCTTAAAAGGTTTTAAAGGAGGGAAATAATGGAGGAATGTTAATGAACTTAAATGGTCTCAAATGTTGTAAATGGTGAAGAACCATGGACCATGGGTTCGGCCATGTTGTATGGCCGAACCCCATGGAGAGATATTGATGGACTTAGATGTATTTGGACCATGAAAATGATGGGGGAATGTTGGTAATTTCAATGGGTTTTAAATGTGGTAGATCATGATTTAAAATGATGGACCTAAGTGTATGATTAAACCCCCCCCCCCCCCCCCCCTCCCCCCACCCCCCCCCCCCCCCCCCCCCCCTCCCCCCCGCCCGCCCCCCGCGTGGAGGGACTTTGTTTCTTGACCTAATGTTGTAAATGATTCAAAGGAGAAGATGAAAATGAGATACCATGGGTTCGGCCATATTGTATGGCCGAACCCCATGAACCGTTTTAAGGGGTCATTTATGGATCTATGCATGTTTAAATGAATGAATATCAAGCTAAGGAATGGAGGGATTTATTAGGGATTTATGTTATGATTAATGAATCATGTATGGATCATTTTTGGGACTTAAGTCATGTGTAAATAAGCTAAGTGATTAGCTATGGAAAGAATAGTGGTTAAGATGGAAATATGGTTAAAAGGATGGACCATGGGTTCGGCCATGGTGTATTGTCGAACCCCATGGAGTATATTTTTGTGGACTTTGGGTTTTACAAATGTTAAATGATTAACTTATGTGTGTTTGGACTAATGAATCAAAAAGATGGCATGATCTTGGACCGACATGATTAAAATGATTAGGGATTAAAAAGGGGACCAA
This sequence comes from Chimonanthus salicifolius, assembly GCA_013350335.1. Taxonomy (NCBI): domain Eukaryota; kingdom Viridiplantae; phylum Streptophyta; class Magnoliopsida; order Laurales; family Calycanthaceae; genus Chimonanthus; species Chimonanthus salicifolius. Next base: position 79,353,751 of record CM023532.1, on the reverse strand, counting down.
AACCAAAAGGGTGAGGTTCGGCCATGTTGTATGGCCGAACCCACTCATGGGTGATTGTGGACTTAAACATATTTCAGCCCTAAGATATGGCCAAACCCCACTAATGGAGAGTGGACGGTGGATAGTGGACGATGGACAGTGGACAGTGGACAGTCGACAAGGTGTAACGCCCCGCCCCTTTTCACTATGCCGAAAAATTAGAGTCTATTTTTTTTTTAAAAATAAAGAGTGACAAGAGAGCGGGACGTCACGATGCGAGCTAAGTTCGAGCTTCCAAAGCCCAGCCCTTAGCTGGCCAACCCTACGTGTGCGTGGAACTAAGTTCACGAGAACGGTTCACACGTAATAAGTTAAGCTTGCGGAATGTAAACTTAATGCGGAATTATAGTAGAGTCCTATCCTACCAATTATTAAATAGCAAGGAAGTACATCACTTAATGATAATTACCTCAAATTAAAATGTCCAAAATAAAAGTCCAAACGATAGCAAGTAGTCTAAATTATTACAGTCCAACAAGCTAAGTACTCAAATTACATATCCATGAATAAACTTAAATAAATCAATCTAGCAGAGCCAAGCTCCTAAGCTTGGTTCCGATCACATCCTTCGTTTTGTCCATTTCTTGTGCCATCATCTAAGGTAGAAGTAGGGCGTTAAACAACGAGCCCAGTACGTACTTCGAGTAGGGTCAACACATGGATTAGTATAACGAAAGCACATAAATATAAATAATATCAAAACCATGCAAGTCAATGCCATGCCATGGGTGTCATATACCATGAGTCTCACCCATCATCCATATCATCATCACATAGTATCCTCTTGATGGAAAATGCACATCAAGGTATCCCCACGTTTGTTTATCTCTCGCCCCGATGGAGCGTGGACTCAGGTTACATCTCAAACATAGTATCCCTCTTGATGGAAAATCCTCATCAAGGTATCACAATTACATAGTATCCCTCTTGATGGAAAATCCTCATCAAGGTATCCCCATGTTTGTTTATCGGTCGCCCCGACGGAGCGTGGACTCCGGTTACATGTCCAATCATAGTACCCCTCTTGATGGATAATGCACATCAAGGTATCCCCACGTTTGTTTATCGGTCGCCCCGATGAAGCGTGGACTCCGGTTACATTTGATCCCTCCTTTGCCATGCATGAGATACAAGTACAACATGCTATGTAATAATAACAGCATAGCATTAAAATCCCATCATTGAGCGATATCATTTGATACCAAAATAATTCAAGTAAAACATTCACATATACATATTCCATGGTTTTCAATAAGGTAGGAATCCTACCAATGTCTAAATACTAGTTCCTTGTATTTCAGTCCAAAAATCGATCATCGATCGCGTCAAGCCGATCGTATACCCCTTGTGAGATCCTGTTACCTTATTACATATCAATAAATCAAACAATGCTCCATTTTAATTTCTAACCATGCTTAAGTCCACAAAATACCTTAGTGGGGTTCGGCCATACAACATGGCCGAACCTCACTACCTTGGTTTTGGGTCCCTCTTTTTAGTCCTTTGATCATTTTAATCATGTGGGTCCAATATCATGCTGTCTTTTGATTCATTAATCCAAACACACATAAGTTAATCATTTACCATTAATAAAACCCTAAGTCCACAAAGACATTCTCCATGGGGTTCAGCCATACACCATGGCCGAACCCATGGTCTTTCATTTTAACCATATTTACCTCTTAGCCATTATCCTCTCCATATCTACTCACTTAGCTTATTTATACATGACTTAGGTCCATAAATCAATCATTAACATAACATAGATCCATGACTAAATTCCTCCATTTCATAGTTTGATGATTCATCTCTTAATCATGCATGGATCTACCAAATGATCCATCAATGGTCCATAAATGGTTCATGGGGTTCGGCCATACAACATGGCCGAACCCATGATGTCATTTTTCATCCTCTTTCTTAAATCATTTGCAACATTAGATCCATAACCAAGTCCCTCCATGGGGGGGGTTTAATCATACACTTAGGTCCATCATTTTAAATCATCATCTACCATATTTAAAACCCATTAAAATTACCAACATTCCTCCATCATTTTCATGGTCTAAATACATGTAAATAATTCAATATTTCTCCATGGGGTTCGGCCATACACCATGGCCGAACCCATAGTCCATGGTTCTCCACCATTTACAACATTTGAGACCATTTACATTGTTAATATTTTTCTATCATTCTCACCCTTAAAAACCCTTTAAACAACAATAATCTCCCTCCATGGAGTTCGGCCATACAACATGGCCGAACCCTATGGTTCATCATTTTCTTTAAAAAAATCATACATCCATGATTTGATCCTTTGATGGGGTTTGGCCATACATCATGGCCGAACCTCACCCAACCCCTTTTTGTCCTTGGCGGTTTTTATACATAAAACCCTACGGTTTGGCCATGCAAGGGCCAAACCATGATCCTTGATCATTCACCATTCCTTACATGGGACATGCATAAGGTCCTTAGCCATAATAAAATTAGGGTTCGGCCATGCAAGGGTCGAACCATTATCCTTGACCATTCTTCATGCTTAAGCCATGCATGCATACATATTGTCCTTAATAGTCCTTATTTACATAACCTATCTTACCCCTTAGTAAGATTAGGGTATTGTCCTCTTTCTATCTCATTTCTTGGATGGATTTTAAATCCATGGCCCATAATATTTTGGCCAACTCTCCAATCCAAAAATGGAATTCCATGGTTTCCTTTAGCTCCTTCAAACTAATAAAATCTTGTCAAGTGATACTTACCGATTCCGTGAATCCTCCGTTTTCTTTTGCTCCTCCGCTCTTGTCTTTCCTTAGTCTTTCTTCTTTCTTCCTCCTTCATCTTCGGCCAAGAGTGAGCTTGATTAAGATAAAATCTCTAAGAGTGGTTCGGCCAAGAAGTATAGGTTTGAGAGAGGGAGAGAGGGAGGGGATTTGAGATAGAAAGTTCTAAGTGTTCACTCCTTTGATCAATGAGAGTGGTCGCCCAAGCTTGAGAGAGGGAGAGAAGCTTGAGATGAAAAATTCTCTAAGTGTTTCTTGTCTTGAGAGGGGGATCGGCCAATAGAGAGAGGGAGAGAGTGAGATGAGATGAATGAGATCAAAAGTCTCCTTTCCATCTTCTTTATGGTTTGTTTGGGTTAGACTCCACCCTCACCAATGTGGAGTCTTCCCCATGAGTCCATTGACCAAACAAGGGAGTGCGTGCCCTCCACATGGTACATACTGTAACGCCCGCCCCATTTTCACCGAAATCAGAGTCTAATTTTTTTTTTTTTGAAATAAAAGTGATAATGGGCGTGGACGTTACGACGCGAGTTAAGTCCGAGCTTCTAAAGCCCGGCCCTTAACTAGCCAACCCTACGCGTGCGCGGAACGAAGTCCACGAGAACAGTTCACGCGTAGGAAGTAACCTTGCGGAATATAATTACATGTGGAACATTATAATAGAGACTATCCTACCAGTTTTAGATAGCAAGGAAGTAGGCACTTAAATTACTAAAATACCCCTATGTTCATAATTATATCTCAAAATGATATGGTCCATAGTATAATCCAAACCATAGCAAGAAACAGTAATTATTACAATCCGACAAGCTAAGCTACTTAAATTACACTTCCAAAATAAAACTTAAATAAACTAAGTAGCCGCTTTCCCAAGCTCCTACGCTTGGCTCCGTCGCGTCCACCGTTTCCGCCGTCTCCTACGTCATCAGGTAGGGTAGAAGTAGGGCATTAGACAACGCGCCCAGTAGGACACCGAGTAGGGCTAGCACATGGATTAGTGATAACAAGCATACCGATAACAAATATAATAATACCATAAAATGAATGTCATGCCATGGGTGCCTATGTCATGTGTCCCACCCATCATCCATATCATCAAACAATTTCATATCCCCCTTGACGGCAAGGCCTCGTCAAGGTGTCCCCATGTTTGCTTCTCGGTCGCCCCGACGGAGCATGGACCCCGGTTCCTTTATTTTCCCGCCCATGCCATGCATGAGATGTAAGTGCATTATGCTATGTAGTATATATATAATTCATATCCTTAATATAAAATCCATAGCATTGAAATATAATCCATAGCCTTAAAAATATCATCCATAACATTAAAATATAATCCATAGCATTTAAAATACCATCCATAGCATTAAAGTATAATCCATAGCATTTAAAATCCATCTTAAAATAAATCATATAATTACTGAAATAAAACGACGAAACCATCATATAAACATAATCCACGGCTTACAAAAAGGTAGGAATCCTACTGAATACCGATTTACGTCCCTTTACATTTCCGTTCGATAATCCGGTCGCCGATCGCGTATCGTTTGCGATGTCCCAATACCTTATTATACATTTTCCAAATTAGTCCATATCTTATCCATGATTAAGTCCCCAACTGATCATAAACCTAGATCCATTAATGATCCCTAACCATGTTACAAGATCATTAAAAATCAGCCCTTAACTTAGCCTCATTTCCATTGATTTAAACACATGCATAATTCCAAATTTTAGCCCTTTAAACATTCTAATTTTGTGAGCCTAAAACGCAGCAACCCTAAGCTTCATTTAATCACTCATAAGGTCATCTTAATGTACCCAAGTCCATCTCCAACCTACATGGGGTTCGGCCATGTACCATGGCCGAACCCATGGTTCTTCATTGTGGCCAATAATTACGGTTTTGCCACTACACTTCCATGGTTTAGTATTTCCTCCATCTATGTACATTTTTGTCCATAATTCATCCATATACTTAGCCTCATTAATGACTCATTAACCGTGACATAACATCCCTAAAACCAGCCACTTAATTTAATTAAATTTCCAATCATCTAATCCCATACATAATTCAATTTTTAGCCCATAACATGACCTACAAATGGGTCATGGGTTCGGCCATCCACCATGGCCGAACCCATGATGCCTTTTTCCCATTTTTCTTGGGTCCATTTTACCTCATTTGGTCCTACCATAAATGAATTTAAATCACACATTTAAGTCATCCTTCCTTAATCATCATGAGGTACATTTTTGTCCATCAATTCAACCATCATTCCCATTTATTTTTCCATGGTTCAAAAATACCAAATTCCTCAAAGTCTCCCGATGGGGTTCGGCCATGTACCATGGCTGAACCCATGCTCCATAGTTTTCATTTTAAAAACTTCATTTCCACCCATTTAAACTTTGTTTAAAATACTAAAGAAAAATCCACTTAATTACCATTAACCTTCTCCATTAATTTCCATACTTTTATAACCATTAAATACATCATTCCATCACCATAGGGTTCGGCCATACACCATGGCCGAACCCATGGTTCATGATTCACCATTTTCCTATGCCTCTTGAGGCCACAAATCATTCACACACTCCATGGTTTTTCCTCACTTTAAACCCCTTTTAAATTTTTCCAACATTTAATCATTTACAACCCTAAAAATCATAATCATTCTCCATGGCTTTAAACTTTAAAACCCTAATTAAAATCATCAACCATTTACCATGGGGTTCAGCCATACTACATGGCCGAACCCTATTGTCCATCAATCCATTAAAAAAAAACCCATACTTCCATGCTTAATCCATTTAATTACATAACCTCCTTAATCCTTTTATTTTATTTTTTTCTTAATCTATCTCTCCCATTTCTTCCATTTCTCATCTTATCATTGGATGGATCTTAGATCTAAGGCCCATAACATTTGTGGCTACAATTCATTCTAAGAAATGGATTCCATAAACACATCTTAACCTTTAAAAAAATATAAATTCTTGTTTAAGAATTTCTTACCACACCGACGACTCCTCCGGCCTTTCTTTCTCCTTTTGATTTCCTTAGCCCTTTCTCTTCTTCTTCTCCTTGTTGTTCGGCCACTATGTGCTTGATCAAGATGGAGTCTCCAAGGTTAGGGTTCGGCTAAGGTAGGGTTAGATTTTGAGAGAGGGAGAGGGGAGGAGGGGATGAAAAATTATCTCATACTTTGGTCTTGGGTTGGTTAGCCAACACTTGGTTTCTTCTTCCCTTTCTTCTAAGTTTCTTCTCCTTCTTTTCCTTAGATGGGATCGGCAATGAGAGGGAGGAGGAGAGGAATGAGAGTGGCTTGAGTGGTAAGGTGAAAACCATCCAATCCTTGGTTCCTTAGACCATACAGTTCCATGATGGCCTTCACCCACCAAGTATGGGCTCCCTTGTCCTTGGTGGTGGTGGTTGAGACCAAACCACCACCAAGCCAACAGTTTGGTCTCTTTGTGAGGGAGTAGTTTGGTCTTCCTCCCTTTGACCACTTGACCATATGATGAGAGGTATGGGTCCTCATACCTTGAGTGGTGGTGGTTGAGATGAAACAACCACCCTAAGTCCATGGTTTCTTTTGTGTTTCCTTGGGTGATTTCAATGGGGTGAAACCACTCTTTGACTTGTCCCTTTGACTTATTCACTTGACCCTAATTTGACCAACCTAATTAATTAAATTAGATCCTTACTTAGGTTAATTAATTTCTATTTAATATAATTCCATTAACTTCTCTTTCTACGAAATCCACCCATGGTTGACCAAGTCAACCATGGTGGATAGCCCCCACCAACACCTACCCTACCCTCCACCTCAGTTGATGAGGTGGAGGTGGGCCCCATTCGGCCATATCACTTAAACCCCATTAATCTTAACTTAGATGAGTTAAAATCATTTAATCAACTTAATCTACTTTAATTTTCCTTAGTCCCCTTAACTTATCCATGGTTGACCAAGTCAACCATGATGGTCGGCCCCACCTTTTCCTTGGTCCACACGCCACCTCACTTGGTGAGGTGGAGGTGGGCCCCACTTGGTTATGCCATCTTAACCATCTCATCATTAACTTAGGTGATTTAATTCCAATTCAACCCATTTCAACCAATTGGGTCACCATTGGGCCCATGGCCCAATTAAATTATTTTTTATCATTTACCTTAGAGCTTGACTCATTTTGACCCATTGGGTCCCCAAATGGTTATCGGGCCCACTTTGACCATTATTGACCCCTCAGATGAATTCCATCCAATCTATGGTCCATTGGACCATACTTGGACCTTTGCCCCAAAATTTGATCGATTTAATATCCATAACATCAAAATTCCAATTTTTCCATTATTAAAATAAGTAATTTCCATACATATGTTGATTAAAAATTCGGGCTATTACACATACCACTCCCATCCCCAACGGTTTTGGCTTGGTTTCCTTTGGTGGTTTGGTGGTTTCCATGAGATGGAACCACCACCTCTCCTTTGACCAATGTATGCCCTCCACCTAAGCTCTTTGTCTAGCCAAGGGGGTGCATGCCCTCCACATGGCACACACCACCCTCATCCCAACGGTTTTGGTGGAGTGGTTTCCATGAGATGAAACCACCCACTTGACTGACTCAATCTTTTGATCTTTTATGTGACTCACTCCCCATTTGACTCACTCCATTTAAATGCAACTCAATCATTTATATCTAACTTAGGTGATTCAATTAAATAATTTAATTCCACTTATTTGACTTGATTCACTTTAATTCATCTATAATTCACCCATTGTTGACCAAGTCAACCATGGTGGTCGGCCCCACATGTGTCTTGGTTCACACGCCACCTCACTTGTGCATTATCCATCAAGAGGGATACTATGTGATTGTGATACCTTGATGAGGATTTTCCATCAAAAGGGATACTATGTGATTGTGATATGGTTGATGGGTGGGACTCATGGCATATGACACCCATGGCATGGCATTGACTTGCATGGCTTTGATATTATTTATATCTATGTGTTTTTGTTACACTAATCCATGTGTTAACCCTACTCGAAGTACCTATTGGGCTCGTTGTCTAACGCCCTACTTCTACCTTAGATGATGACACAGGAAATGGACAAAGCGAAGGACGTGATCGGAGCCATGCTTAGGAGCTTGGAGGAGCTAGATTGATTTATTTAAGTTTTATTCATGGATATGTAATTTGAGTACTTAGTTTGTTGGACTGTAATAGTTTAGACTACTTGCTATGGTTTGAACTTTTATTTTGGACACTTTAATTTGAGGTAATTATCATTAAGTGATGTACTTCCTTGCTATTTAATAATTGGTAGGATAGAACTCTATTATAATTCCGCATTAAGTTTACATTCCGCAAGCTTAACGTGTGAACCGTTCTCGTGGACTTAGTTCCACGTACAAGTAGGGTTGGCCAGTTAAGGGCCGGGCTTTGGAAGCTCAGACTTAGCTCGCGTCGTGACGTCCCACTCTCTTGTCACTCTTTTATTTAAAAAAAATATATATATATACTCTGATTTTCGGCGAGTGAAAGACGGCGGGGCATTACAGTTGGTATCAGAGTGAAACCGGAAGAATGAATCTTTCGAAGTAAGATTAAGACGGTATCATGTCTCACTGACAAATAAGAATCCCAACTGACCGACTCTTCGGAGTCCGTTGCATGGGGGCCGAATTAATTTACTTCGTTAGACTCAGACTGAAGCATTCAATATGAGAGCAACGTTTGACGAAAAGGAAGGATAGCAAGGGAAGGACAGTCACTATAGGTTGGATTTATCAAACATAGCAAGATAGGACATATTTCCCCGAAAATGAGAACCATCAATGATTTTTTCCCCAAACTAAGGAACAACACTTGATAGGTAGGAAAATTTTCCCGAAAATGAGAAACATCCAGATTCTTCTCCAAATTGAGAAATAGTGATGGATTTATCAAACATAGAAAAATATGAGACATTTCCCCGACTTCCCCTGTAACACCCCAATTTCTCAATAATATGAATATTTACGAAAATGCCATTGGATTGGTGAATTTAATAAATGTGATTGTAAATGAGGAAATGGTGGGGTACATTGCTCAAATTAAGACCCTATGAGCATATTATAAGTTTCAAATTTGATTGAATGGGTAATGAACATCAAATTGGGACAAAATGGTAATTGGGTCAAAGGACCCAATTGGGACCCAAGGGGTCATGGTGAACTTAATTGACCATTGGGTGAGCCCAAATTTAATGGGATTAAGCTGAATTGATTGGAAATTAAGTGGAGCATAAATGGGTAGGCTTGATGCACATGTGAAAACCAAATGCAAATGACTAAAACAACCCATAGATGGGTCATGCAGTCAAAACGGGTCAACAAGCTAAATGGGGACCCAATGGGTCGGGTTGACCATGTTGACCATGGCTGACCGTGTGGGCCCTCAAATGGGCTCAATTGTGAGTTAAATCAGGTTGAGTGGGACTGAATTGAGTTGGTTTTGAATTAAGAAATGAGTTGACTCAAGTGAATTAAATGAGTGTCATATAATGTGGTGAGTTGGACTTGTGAGTTGGGTGAGTCAAAATGGGAATCAAAGGGGCTATAAATTCAGTGAGTTAAAGGGGAGATGAAGAGTTACTTGGGTCTCAAGCCACACAATACAAGTCCCACACGTTGGGGGCTTGTGGTGTGAGCTTCCATACATAATGATTAATGGAATTGAATGAGATTGAGATAAAAATCTCATGGGAATATGGAGGGGTTTCCATCTCATATGGAACCCAAGCCTCCAACGTTGGGATGCCAATGGGTACGTTGGTTGGCAGCAAGTGTCTCACTGGTATGAGCAAGATTTTATGAGGGAAATGAGTGGATTAAGTGGCTGATTTAACAAAAGGAATGAACACCTCCTATGGCCGAATGCACATTGCAAACCTTGGAGTTCCATCTCTCCCTCTCCCTCTCTCTCCAAACTCATTCTCTTGGCCGAACCAGCAGTGGTGTTTTCCACCTTTGATCAAGCACCAATTGGCTAGAAGCTAAGGAAGAAGGAAGGAAACAAGAGGGAAGAAGGCAAAGAGCAAAGGCAAGAAGAAAAGCTTGGAATTTGGTAAGCATTTCCATGGATTTTTTTTTAATAAAATGGGATAAATGAAACATGATTTGGCCATGGGTTGGCCGAATCTACCAAGGGTATGGAGTAGGTGTATTGATGGTTAAAAGATAGAAAACATGGACCATAGGGTTCGGCCACCTTGGTTGGCTGAACCCCATGAAATGTGATGGTCATGTTGATGGTTTTTATAAAATGAAAACCATGCAAAGTGATGGACTGATTTGGATGTTTTATTTAGACTAAAGATGCATGTTTTGAAAAGAATTGAGTGTCATGTTTTGGGCCATGGAATGGCCGAATGTATCAAGGAATTTAACTTTGGGTAAAGGTGGTATAGATTGATAAAATGCATCATTGGGTTCGGCCACCTTGGATGGCCGAACCCCATGAAATTGGGTTGGTTATTGGATGGTTTTTGAAAGGTAAAAACCTAGTAATATTATATTGATTATTACATGGTTAATGAGACATAAAATATATTTAAGAGGACCAAGTCATGGACATAGGGTTCGGCCACTTTAGATGGCCGAACCCCATGAAAGTATTTGATGATTGTTAGGGCTTTGAAGAGATAGAAATCATATCAATGGTGGAGAGGTTTACATGTTTTAAATAAGGCAAATATTTGACAAAAGGGGTTTAAATCATAGGCCATAAGGTTCGGCCAATTGGGATGGCCGAACCCCATGAAATGTTGTGATAATTTTATGGTGATTTGTAATGGTTTTGAGGGATAGAAACCATGCAATATTATGGGATTTCTATGTTATTAAAATGGTGATATAGGTACTGTTTTGGGTCAGCCATTGGATGGCTGAACCATATGGTTCTTATGATTAAAGAGTAAAGCCTAAGTTAAGTACATAGGATGGAATCATTGAACCAAGGGAACCATTGGGTTCAGCCATGTGTATGGCCGAACCCCATGGACCATTTTATATGGACTGGTTTGTTGAATCAAAGGGTTTCAAGTTTGAAGATTATGGAACAATACGAAGTATTTAAAAGGGTTCCAAGTGAACATTTGGACAAGTCATGGGTCGGCTATTTCATAGCCGAACCATGAGGGTACTATAGCTAAGTTGTGACATGAAGGTTCAAATGTGGAAACCATATGGCCGAACCCCATGGACCATGACTATGGGTTTTATGAATCCATTTCATGGAAATAATCAGTGGTTTTTAAAGTTAAAAGCATGATATAACTAAGTATTGGTAGCAATGGCAGTTTTGTTAATAAGGGTAACAATCAAGAGATGAAATGAGGGACCAAACTTAGATGATGTGGTTTGGCCATGTTGTATGGCCGAACCCCATCAAAATAAATGCTTGGGATTAAAGTTGATTCATGGTTTATGTGAACAAGGCGACGGATCTCTTTAACGGCGCGCTAGTCACGAACGGGTGACGCATAAAAGGATAGGACACATAAGCAAATTTTCTGTAGGTTTCCTACCTACTTGTAACCACTATGATGATTAGTTTTATAATGATTTTGATAAGATATGTTGTTATTATTATTATGTTTCAATTGGTTTTTGAATCATGAGATTTATGTACATGCTTCATATATTCATTGGCATCTCATGCATGGACATGGGATGATGATTATGGAATGCCTCCTTAGGCGATGAGGGTCCCACCAGGAGTAGTATATGATGATGATAATACATTGGTCTCCTTAGGCGATGCAGGTCCCGCCAGGAGAAATGTTATAATGATGAGAAATACATTGGTCTCCTTAGGCGATGCAGGTCCCGCTAGGATAAATGTTATAATGATGAAAATCACATTGGTCTCCCTAGGCGATGAGGGTCCCGCCAGGAGTAGTATCATGATGATGATAATACATTGGTCTCCTTAGGTGATGCAGGTCCCGCCAGGAGAAATGTTATAATGATGAGAAATACATTGGTCTCCTTAGGCGATGCAGGTCCCGCCAGGAGAAATGTTATAATGATGAGAATCACATTGGTCTCCTTAGGCGATGAGGGTCCCGCCAGGAGAAAAATTATGATGATGAGAGCCACATCGGCCTCCTTAGGCGATGCATGTCCCGCCAGGAGGAATATCATCAAGAAGAAATGAAAGTGTATTGTGATTTACCTTGACGATGAGAGTCTCGTCAAGTGATGGCTATGTATATGCATGTTGGGAGGGACTCATTACATGTGCATATTTACATAGCATTGATTTACCTGTTTTGATGACCATATATATTATGATATATGCATGTTTTTATATACTAACCATGTGGTAGCCCTAATCGGAAATCCTACTGGGCGCGTTGATCTAACGCCCTAATTCTATCCATAGAGGATAATGCAGGAAATGGAAAAGGGAAAGAGAAGGTCGTAGACCTGGAGGGGAGCCAAGCTTAAGCGCTTGATTGATGATTGGGATGTCTTTATTACTGTCTTTTGAGTTATATTTTATGGACATGTAACAGCTAGTAAACTTTGTTATGGTTTGTTTATGGTATTGACAATGGATGTTTGGATTAAGTTATTTAATAATTGAGACTTGTACTTGCTATCTATTCAGTCTAATTCCACAATTAGTCTAGTTTATTCCACATATTTAGTTCCATGTGTGGAATGTTATCGTGGGTTTAGTCTATGCACACATGTGTGGCCAGTTAAGGGTCGGACATAGGAAGTCCGAACTTAGCTCGCGTCATGACGCCGCCCGCTCTTTTCCGGTGTTATTCTATTATTATTAAAAAAAATTTGACTCTGATTTCTTGGAGAGGGCGGGGCGTTACATCCCCAAATTGAGAAACAACACTTGATACTTAGGAAAATTTCCCCAAAAGACAAGAAATACAAGGTGTTTATTTGGCAATTCCTCAAAACAAGAGACATTATGTGATACTTGGGAAGTTTTCCCCAAAAATATAAGAGTGCTTACTTGGCAATTTTCCCCAAAATACGTAAACACAAAACTTTACGAAGAAACTAAGTCGACGATGTTTCAATAACTTAGGAAAATTCCCCCGAGGAGAGAAACCCAACAAAACCCACGTGTGGAGGAAGAGGTACAGGAACCTCATCAGGAGGAAGGAGTACAGCAGCCACGCCAAGAAGAGGAACAGAATGGCGTAAATATTCCTGTGGTACCTTCCGAGCTACAGAACTTAGTGCAAGCTGTAGTCACTTCCGTTTTACAGTAACTCTTGAATGGAAATGGAGACACAACCTCCAATGAAACACATGACTGAAGAGGTCAGAGTCGGGGAAATGCCTTTCGCCCTCATAAGAGATTCAAACCCAACTTTGGGAGACCTTCAGCCTCTACTGGAAGTTCCTTTTTCCAGTGTAGTCAGCAGGACCATTTCAAAAGAGAGTGTCCATAGAATTATAAATCTTCGCACTTCAAGCGTTCTTTCTGTCGTCCAGCTCGACCAGCTCAGTCACAAGGACCTAGAGCACATGACCCGACAGGACGTGCACCTACTCCGACAAGATCTGGACGACTGAATCCTTTGGTTTCTCCTCTAAAGACAATGGATCATTCGGCGATTCAAGGTATGGCAGTAGTTTGTAGTTCATATGCTTATGTGCTATTTATTTTGGGAGCATTCCACTCTCTTCTATCTACTGCCTTCACATCTGTTACTAGCACTTTAGTACAACAAATGTCCACTGCACTTACTATAGTATCCCCTATTGGTAGACGATGACGATAATTGGTGGGTATGTTGGTCCCACGATAGATATAGTGGTCCCATGGTAGATATGACGGTGCTATGGATAAATATTATCTTCCCATGGATGGGGGTTTCCACGGTGGTTTGGATTGATGCCGGATACTGGCATTAGAGATGTATCGGTCGTGTGAGGGACATTTTGGTCCCATAGTTGACATATTTGTCTTATGATAGACATCTTGATGCCATAGTTGACGCATTGGTTGTATGTTAGACCTGTTAGCCCTATGATAGACATATTAGTCCTACGAAGGTATTAGTTATGCCCATGAATGGATTATACCCATGGAGGGGTTATATTCATGGATCTGATGGACAAAATCTTTCGTCCCTAATTGGACAAGTTTGTAATCATCTTCATTAACAATCTCTTGATTGATTCCAACAATCGCCAGGAGCATACAGAACATCTAAGGATAGTAGTGGACACCCTGAAGAAAAATCAATTAAATGCCAAAGAAAGCAAGTGCGAGTTCTGGCTATCTGAGGTCAATTTCTTATGACATGTCAGATGCAATGATGCAATATGGGTCGTGGTAGATCGATTGACCAAGTCCTCACACTTCCTTGAATTCGAGGTGGGAGACTTAGTGTTCTTAAAAGTCTCGCCACGAAAGGGACACATGCGATTCGGGAAGAAAGGAAATTGTTGCCTAGATTTGTGTGGCCGTTTCCAATCCTAAAGAGGGTGGAGGAGGTGGCTTATCAATTGGCACTTCCTCCATAGCTATCATCTTTGCACGTTGTATTCCATGTGTCCATGTTGAGGAAATACAACCCTGATCCTTCACACATGTTGAACGTGCAAGATGTTGATGTGCAAAGCGACGTAACGTATGTGGATAAGCTGGTTAGAGTGATGGGGAAAGAACAAAGAGTACTACGGAACCACGCCGTTCAGTTCGTCAAGGTGGTATCGGATCGACAGGGTAATGAGGAAGCCACCTGGGAACTTAAATCTGAAATGAGAACAGCTCATCCAGAGCTTTTTGTATAAGTTGTTTGAAACCCTACTTCGCTCGATTTTCAGGACGAAAATTTCAAAAGAGGGTAATATTGTAATAGCCCGAATTTTCAATTCAATAAATGTGCTGGCTATTATTTAATTTAACTGAGAAAAATTATGAATTATAGATGGAATGGATGTTTAATGAATAAGGGTTGGGGAAATGGCCCAAGTATGGTCCAATGGACCATGGATAGGCTTAATTTTATTTAATTGCGTCAAAGTGGTCAATTGGATCAAATGCCCAATTGGGACCCAATGGGTCAAGATGGATTGATGATTAGGGTAAATGGGTAAGGAATGGAGTTAATCAGGTCATGGACCCAATTAAGATCAAAGGCAAGGGGTCCATCTCACTGGCAAGTGTAGGAGTGGAATTACCCAAGTGGCATGGCGAAGTGGGACCCAACTCCACCTCATCAAGTGAGGTGGCGTGTGGACCAAGACACATGTGGAGCCAGCCACCATGGTTGACTTGGTCAACATGGGTGAGTTCATAGATGAATTAAAGAGAATCAAGTGAAGTAAGTAGAATTAAATTATTTATTTAAATCACCTAAGTTAGATATAAATTCAAATGATTGAGTTGGGAATTGAGTTGCACTTAAATGGAGTGAGTCAAATGGGGGTGAGTCACATAAAAGATCAAAAGATGGAGTGAGTCAAAGAGGGTTTTCCATCTCATGGAAACCACTCCACCAAAACCGTTGGAAGGGGGGTATGTGCCATGTGGAGGCATGCTAGACCATGGTTGGTCAAAGAAGAGGTGGTGGTTCCATCCCATGCAAACCACCAAACCAGCAAGAGGAAACCAACAAGCCCAAAACCGTTGGAAGGGTGGTATGTGCCATGTGGAGGCCTGCAAGGCCATGGTTGGTCAAAGAAGAGGTGGTGGTTCCATCCCATGCAAACCACCAAACCACCAAGCCCAAAACCGTTGGAAGGGCAGTATGTGCCATGTGGAGGCATGCAAGGTCATGGTTTGTCACAGGAGAGATGGTGGTTCCATCTCATGCAAACCACCAAGAGGAAACCACTAGCCAAAACCATTGGATGAGAGTGGTATGTGCCATGTGGAGGGCATGCACTCCTTGTTTGGTCAAAGGGTACATGGGGAAGACTCCACATTGATGAGGGTGGAGTCTAACCCAAGGAACTCCAGGACAAGATGGAAAGAAAGCTTTTGATCTCATTCATCTCATCCACTCTCTCCGTCTCTCTCTTGGCCGAATCCCCCTCTCAAGACAAGAAACACTTAGAGTATTTTCCATCTCAAGCTTCTCTCCCTCTCACTCAAGGCCGACCCTCCCTCTAAGTCAAAGGAGAAAGGACTTAGAAGTTTTGTACCTTGACTTCTCTCTCTCTCAAGCTTGGTCGACCCTCTCATTAAACAAAGACAAAGGAAGAAGATTTAGATTCTCTCCCTCAAGCTCACTCTTGGCCGAAAGATCAAGGAGGAAGAAAGAAGAAACACTAAGGAAGGAAAAGAGTGGAGGAACAAGTCAGAATGAAAGAAACCGGAGGAGTCACGAAATCGGTAAGTACTTGATAATATTTTATTAAGTAAGAAAAGAGGTTAAAGGAACATCCCATTTTTTGATTCGAGAGTTGGCCAAAATATTATGGGCCATGGATTTAAAATCCATCCAAGAAATGAGATGGAAAAGATGGACAAAACCCTAATGGGTAAGATGGATTACTAAGGACACTATGCATATATGGTTTATGTCAACATGCATGGCTTCGGCCTTTGCATGGCAGAACCCTAATTGTTATGTACATATCGCTAAGGACCTCATGCATGTCCAAGATAAGGAATATGATCAAGGATCATGGTTTGGCCCTTGCATGGCCAAACCTTAGATTTTATGCATGGACCATTAATGACAAAGGAAGGGTTGGATGAGGTTCGGCCATGATGTATGGCCGAACCCCATCAAGGGATATAATCATAGATATGTGATTTTTAAGGGTAAGTGATGAACCATAGGGTTCGGCCATTCACATGGCCGAACCCCATGGAAGTATGTTGGTGATCTTAAAGGGTTTTAAAGGAGGGAAATAATGGAGGAATGTTAATGAACTTAGATAGTCTCAAATGTTGTAAATGGTGAAGAACCATGGACCATGGGTTCGGCCATGTTGTATGGCCGAACCCCATGGAGAGATATTGATGGACTTAGATGTATTTGGACCATGAAAATGATGGGGGAATGTTGGTAATTTCAATGGGTTTTAAATGTGGTAGATGATGATTTAAAATGATGGACCTAAGTGTATGATTAAACCAACCCCCCCCCCCCCTGGGTGGACTTTGTTTATGGACTTAATGTTGTAAATGATTTAAAGGAAAAGATGAAAATGAGACACCATGGGTTCGGCCGTGTTGTATGGCCGAACCCCATGAACCATTTTAAGGGGTCACTTATGGATCTAGGCATGTTTCAATGAATGAATGATCAAGCTAAGAATGGTGGGATTTATTAGGGATTTATGTTATGATTAATGAATCATGTATGGATCATTTTTGGGACTTAAGTCATGTGTAAATAAGCTAAGTGATTAGCTATAGAAAGAATAATGGCTAAGATGGAAATATGGTTAAAATGATGGACCATGGGTTATGGCCGAACCCCATGGAGAATGTTTTTGTGGACTTTGGGTTTTACAAATGTTAAATGATTAACTTATGTGTGTCTGGATTAATGAATCAAAAAGATGGCATGATCTTGGACCCACATGATTAAAATGATAAGGGATTAAAAAGGGGACCAAAACCAAAAGGGTGAGGTTCGGCCATGTTGTATGGTCGAACCCCACTCATGGGTGATTGTGGACTTGAAACATATTTCAACCATAAGATATGGCCAAACCCCACTTGTGGACAGTGGACAGTGGATAGTGGACAATGGACAATGGATAGTGGACAGTGGACAATGGGTAGTGTGTAGTGGGTAACCGGCTGATTTTAAAAATGAAATACTTATGTGATTTTTCAAATGGTTAAATTAAATTGGAAGGATGAAGGGAAGGGGTCAAACCAATTAATTTGATTATTTTATGGAATTTATTTAAGGTAAAAAGATTCCACAACCGGGGGCACGATCGGCTAGCAGTTTCTGGACGAAAACACAAGGCAACGATAATTGGACGTTGGTAGGATTCCTACCTTATTGAAAACCATGAATTATGTATATGTGAATGTTTTACTTGAATTATTTTGGTATCAAATGATATGTCTTAATGATGTGATTTTAATGCTATGATTTGTATTATTACATAGTATGTTTGCACTTGCATCTCATGCATGGCATGGGAGGGATCAAATGTAACCGGAGTCCACACTCCGTCTGGGCATCCGTAAGGCATTCGTGGGGGTACCTTGATGTGCATTATCCATCAAGAGGGATGTATGATTGATTTGTAACCTGAGTTCCACTCTCCGTCGGGGCGTCCGTAAGGTATTCGTGGGGATACCTTGATGTGCATTATCCATCAAGAGGGATACCATGTTTGAAATGTAACCAGAGTTCCACGCTCCGTCGAGGCATTCATGGGGATACCTTGATGTGCATTATCCAGCAAGAGGGATACGATGTGATTGTGATTCCTTGATGAGGATTTTCCATCAAGAGGGATACTGTGTGATTGTGGTATGATTGATGGGTGGGACTCATGGCATATGACACCCATGGCATGGCATTGACTTGCATGGTTTTGATATTATTTATATCTATGTGTTTTTGTTATACTAATCCATGTGTTGACCCTACTTGGAGTACCTACTGGGCGCGTTGTCTAACGCCATACTTCTACCTTAGATGATGACACAAGAAATGGACAAAGCGAAGGAACTGATCGGAGCCAAGCTCAGGAGCTTGGAGGATCTAGATTGATTTATTTAAGTTTTATTCATGGATATGTAATTTGAGTACTTAGCTTGTTGGACTGTAATAATTTAGACTACTTGCTATGGTTTTGACTTTTATTTTGGACATTTTAGTTTGAGGTAATTATCATTAAGTGATGTACTTCCTTGCTATTTACTTATTGCTAGGATAGAACTCTATTATAATTCCGCATTAAGTTTACATTCTGCAAACTTAACTTATTACGTGTGAACCGTTCTCGTGGACTTAGTTCCAAACACACTTAGGGTTGGCCAGTTAAGGGCCGGGCTTTGGAAGCTCGGACTTAGCTCGCGTCGCGATGTCCCGCTCTCTCTCACTCTTTTATTTCAAAAAAAAAAAAATAGACTCTGATTTTTTGGCGAGTGAAACAGGGTGGGGCGTTACGCGATGTATCGGAACTTATGGTACCCAGGGGTCGGTCCATACGAGAGGCTCGTTCTGGTACAAAAGCATCTTTGACAGTAGTTTCAACTTAGAAAGTTGTTACCCAGAACGACCTGTCGCCCATTACGGAGGGGTTGGTCTTGGTACTCTCGATCGGTCTTTGATTGTCGATATGTCTGTTTCTTTGAGAGTCCACATGAGTTCAAAGTTTCAGAACTCAATATCTTGATCGAGGAGTCGTTGACCACGAGGGGTCGTTTCAGCCTTTCAATGAGGAGTCGGTGCATACGAGACTCTCGATTAAAGGCATACCCAGAATGACAGTTCAATGTTCCAGAACCTATGTCGTTCGGGCCGACCAGTCTTTGACTACGATGGGTCGATCCTGACTGCACCGAGGGGTCGGTGAGATAAGACTGATCGAGCTGACAGTGAATTTTAATTCATATTTCCAAGTTTGTTTCCACTTCATTGTCAAGCTTCCTCACTAGGCTTCATATGATTTTAACTATTTGTTCTTCTAAGCCTAGAGATAGTCCTCTCTAAGGTGTGGGTACCACCTAAAGTCATCTATGGCCATAATACATGTTTTGTTATTGCCATAACGATGAGTTTCAATCTGGTGGTGCATGATCTTTACTCTTGATCATCTTGGGTCTTCAAGCTTCCAGCAAGTGCTTCTTTCTGAGTCATGGAATGACAAACTTAGGGTCTTGGCCAAGCCGAGGCACTAACACATCTCATTTTGTATGCCATGTGACTTGTGCATCATTTGTTAATGAATGAATTCTATGCATTAGGTCGTGTATAGGGTGTGTATGTGGTTACAAATGATCTTCTGCACATACACAGTGTGGTTCATTCCAAGTTGCCTAACCTGTATTTTGTGTGGAATGAAACTTGCTCCATGCTTGTGAATGGGATTGTTGATCAAACTTTGATCAAATGTGCTTAGGTAATCCGTTCATGTACCAGTCTTTTCAAGGGGTATAACTCATTGGAGTGTACTTGAAAGAATGGCAGGTTGTTTATCATGTTTTAAGTGTTAACATGATAAAAAGCATGGAAGCTGTGTGGGTGGTTTCATACCTCATTTCCATATACTTGATTTGTATATCATTTGGGAAATAAATGTATATCTTGTGTGCTTGAACTCTCATTTCTATGTACTCTTTATTGGAATATTTTTGAGAAATGATTGCATGTTGTATGCTCTTGGTTTTCATTCCTATTCATTTTATTTGGAATACATTTTGAGGAATTATTTTTGTTCACAAGAAACCATGTCTTAGCTAAAACCTAAGAACGCCGCATCTCATGACATCACACACTTGGGCAATGTATTTGAATTGGTAAATTAAATGTGTCCAAAGTTCTTGGATTGGATTGGATCCATATTTTCAAAGTGGACTTATAACGGTATAGTGATCCATGATCATGATTTTGTGCCTACTTTTAAAGGGTTGTATTGAAACTTCAAATTGCACAAAACCTGTGTGAATGTATATATCTACACCAGCATTCAAAGGTGTATAGGCAAAGCATGATGCATTGTGAACTTGCATACATCACAAGCACACACATCCTATCATCCCTTAATCATCAAATCTTATAGGGATGATTTGTTGACTTTCCAATGTTCTAGTGATGTTCTTTATTAACAAATCTATTAGACATTGGAATTGTGATTTGGAGAAAAGAAAATTAATCATCTCCAAATCTGTCTCGGTTTGTATTCATGTTTTAATCCTTATTATGTGCCTTGAGGTTTGTCACATTGAGGTTTGAATGCAACCTTGGGACTGCACCATAGAGGATTGGCTTTCAAAGAGCAAAAAATGCCAAAATCTGGATTAATTGGCATTGTGAAAGCCATTTTGATTGGGAAGTCCAAATCCGAGGACTTCGTGCAGTGCGCTCTCAATTGTTGAGCAAAGGAGAGCAGGTCTTGCAAATTGATTGGAAGAAATGCCTCCATCTTTTAATGTCAAGAAATTTCCAAGGGTTTGAGTTTTGGGATAAAACTCAAACTATTTTTCAGACCTTCTTCTTTGAATCTGAAAAATCTGGGCTAAGGTAATTGTTCATTCTTATACTCTTCATTGTAGTATGATATGTGGAATGAATTAGTTACAATGGTAGGTTGATGCAATGTACTTGGATTGCAGCAACAAAACGTATCACGACCTAAAGAGACACTATTGGTGGCATGGACTCAAGAGGGATGTGACAGAGTTTGTTGCCCACTGCTTAACTTGTCAGCAGGTTAAGATGGAACATCAGAAGCCACTAGGGTTACTCAAACCCTTACCAATGCCGGAGTGAAATGGGAACATATCTCCATGGATTTTGTGATAGGGTTGCCAAGGTCATCAAAGGGCAACGATGCGATATGGGTCGTGGTAGATCGATTGACCAAGTCTACGCACTTCCTTCATATCAAGATGACAGATTCATCTGAGACATTGGGACGACGGTACCTCAGGGATATCATCAGACTATATGGTATTCCCCGGACTATTGTGTCCGACAGAGATGGCTGATTCACCGGCAGAGTGTGGCAGAGCACGCAGTCGGCTATGGGGACGGACTTATTGACTAGCACAACATTCCATCCATAGACTGATGGACATTCGGAGAGGACGATACAGACATTGGAGGATTTGCTGAGAGCATGTATGCTAGACTTCAAGGGTGGATGGGAGGATCACTTGCCGCTGGTAAAGTTCTCTTACAACAACAGTTACCAGGCAAGCCTCCAGATGGCTCCATTCGAGGCCTTATATGGTACACCATGTAGATCACCAGTGTGCTGGACAGAGGCCGGTGAGCCTGCACTTATTGGACCCGAATTAGTTACAGAGACTACAGCGCAGATTCATTTAATACGACAACACCTACTTGCCGCATAGAGTCGTTAGAAGAGCTACGCTAACAAGAGGAGGAGGTTTCTTGAGTTTGAGGTGGGAGACTTAGTGTTCTTGAAAGTCTCGCCACGAAAGGGACACATGAGATTTGGAAAGAAGGGGAAACTGTCGCCTAGATTTGGTGGGGACATTTTCAATCCTAAAGAGGGTGGCGGAGCTGGCTTATCAATTGGCACTTCCTCCACAGTTGTCATGTTTGCATGATGTATTTCATGTATTTATGTTGAGGAAATACAATGTTGATCCCTAGCATGTGCTGAATGTACAAGACATAGAGGTGCAAAGCGACGTGACTTATGTCGAAAAGCCTGTCAGAGTGGTGGAGACAGAACAAGGGTGTTACGGAACCGAGCCATTCAATTCATCAAGGTGGTATGGGATCGACATGGTAATGAGGAAGCCACTTGGGAACTTGAATCGAAAATGAGAATAGCTCACCCTGAGTTATTTATGTAATTTGTTTGAAACCCTTCTTCGCTCAATTTTCGGGACGAAAATGTTCAAAAGAGGGTAGTATTGTAACACTCCGGATTTTCAATTCATGAATATATATATATATATATATATATGGAAATTGTCCATTTAATTTGTGAATTAATGGAGATAGACCTTAGATGGGTAAGAAGTTGGGTCAATTGCCCAATTAAGACCCAACGGATTATGGACAAGGTTCAATTGAAATAAATAGGTAAAATTGATTTAATTTGGTCAAGGTTGTCATTTGGGTCAAATGCCCAATTGGGACCCAATGGGTCATAGATGAGATAATTAGAAGTAAATGGGTAAGGTTTGATAATTAGGTCTAATAACCAATTAAGATACAAGGCATGAGATCCACCTCATTAAGTGAGGTGGCGTGTATGTGACATGGCTAAGTGGGACCCCAAGTACCATGGGTCATGGTTGACTTGGTCGACCACCAAATGAGTTCAAGTTTAATTAAGTTGTGGCTGAATTAGATTGGATTAAGTTCAATTGAGTAAGTTCCAAATGGAATCAAGGAATTGAGTTAATGAATGAGTACAAGTCTTGAGTTTAAAAGAATTAAAAATATTTGAGTTAAGGTGAGTTGAATGGGAAGCTAATGGGACTTTCATCTTAAGTGAGTTAGGAGAGTAGATGGATAGTTGCATCTCATAAGACTAAACCCAAGGTGTACACACGTTGGGGAGGTGGGAGTTTCATCTCAAGGGATGAAACTCCAAAGGAAACATAAATGAGGGAGGTGAAGGCTTTTTGTTGTTACACAAGGCATATTCAAGAGTACACGTTGGAGAGATGGAGGGTTTCCATCTCATGATGGAAACCCAAGGTGCACACGGTTGGAGAGTTTCATCTCATGGGATGAAGCTCCCAAAGGAAATATTAATGAGGGAGGTGAAGAGTTATAATTGTTACAAAAGGGGCATCACCCAAAAGACACCACCCTTGGCCGATCCTCTCACTAAGTCAAGAAAGACCTAGAGGTTCCTATCTCAACTCCTCTCCCTCTCACTCTTGTAGCCGATCCCTCACAAGACAGGGAAAAGACTTGAGGTTTTCCATTCTCAAGTTTGGCCGACCACTCTCATTGAACAAGACAAGAAAAGACTTGGAGTTTCTGTAACGCCCGCCCCTTTTCACTAAAAGCAGAGTCTATTATTTTTTTTTTTTTGAAATAAAAGTGACAAAGGGCATGGGACGTCACGACGCGAGTTAAGTCCAAGCTTCTAAAGCCCGGCCCTTAACTGGCCAACCCTGCGTGTGCGTGGAAACTAAGTCCACGAGAACGGTTCACACGTAGAAAGTAAGCTCGAGGGATTATAACTTAATGCGGAATTATAATAAAGTTTATCCTACAAATTTTTAGATAGCATGGAAGATTACACTACTTAAATTACTAAAATACCTCAAATCATAATGTCCAAAAGTAAAGTCCAAACCATAGCAGAAATATAAATTATTACAGTCCGACGAGCTAAATTACTCAAATTACATTTCCAAAATAAATTTAAATAAACTATCTAGCCCGCTTCCCCAAGCTCCTACACTTGGCTCCCGTCGCGTCATTCGATTCTGACATCCCCTGCGTCATCAGCTAAGGTGGAAGTAGGGCGTTAGACAATGCGCCCAGTAGGACTCCGAGTAGGTTTAACGCATGGATTAGTGATACAATGCATATAGGGAATAATATAACAAAACCATGAAATCAATGCCATGCCATGGGTGTCTTATGTCATGAATCCCACCCATCATCCTTACCATTGTACCAATGTCCTTTTTCAATCATTCATAAAGTCCCCCTTGATGGAAAAACCTCATCAAGATCAATCAACACAAGTATCCCCCTTGATGGCAAAGCCTCATCAAGGTATCCCCATGTTTACTTCTCGGTCGCCCCTGTAACGCCTGCCCCTTTTCACCGAAATCAGAGTCTATTTTTTTCTTTTTATGAAGAGTGACAAAGGGCGCGGACGTCACGACGCGAGTTAATTCCGAGCTTCTAAAGCGCGGCCCTTAACTGGCCAACCCTACGTGTGCGTGGAACGAAGTCCAC
Source organism: Chimonanthus salicifolius (assembly GCA_013350335.1). Classification (NCBI taxonomy): domain Eukaryota; kingdom Viridiplantae; phylum Streptophyta; class Magnoliopsida; order Laurales; family Calycanthaceae; genus Chimonanthus; species Chimonanthus salicifolius. The sequence continues at coordinate 79,329,318 of CM023532.1, read as the reverse complement.
GGAGAACGGTTCACATGTAGAAGTAAGCATCGGGGAACATTTAAACCAAGTGCGGAAAATTATAATAGAGTCTAACCTACAAATTCTTAGATAGCAGGGAAGTTACATTCATTCAATCACCAAACATCCTCAAAATCATAATGTCCAAGGTAATTTCCAAAACATAGCAAGTAATCTAACTTATTACATTCCGACAAGCTAAATTATTCAAAATACATTTCCAATATAAAACTTAAATAAACTGAGTAGCTCGTTTCCCCAAGCTCCTAAGCTTGGCTCCCGTCTCGTCCTTCGTCTCCGCCATCTCCTGTGTCATCAGCTAGGGTAGAAGTAGGGCGTTAGACAACGCGCCCAGTAGGACTCAGAGTAGGGCTAACACATGGATTAGTGATAACAAAGCATATAGATAATATTATAACAAAACCATGCAATTTGGGCAATGTCATGCAATGGGTGTTCTATGTCATGAATCCCACCCATCAATCTCATCATCATTGTACAATGTCCCTTTTCCAAAACCATGCAATTTGGGCAATGCATGGAATGGGATGATGTTGTTGTAACCGGAGGCCACACTCCGTTGGGGCATCCGAAAGACCATTGTGGGGTACCTTGATGATGAGAATCCCATCAAGAGGAATCCGGAGGCCACACTCCGTCGGGGCGTCCGAAAGACCACTGTGGGGTACCTTGACGATGAGAATCCCGTCAAGAGGAGGCTATGCAGAATGGTGATGGGTGGGACTTATTACATGTTCATTTCATACATAGCATGTTTTTATGGAATTTTGTCACACATGTATTATTATATTATTTGCATGTTTTTAAACTAACCTTGTGGTAGCCCTATTCGGAAACACTACTGGGCGCGTTGATCTAACGCCCTATCTCTATCCTTAGTGGATGACGCAGGAAAGGGGAAGAACAAGGAACGAGAAGGAAATCAAGCATAGAGCTTGGGCTTTTTGAATGGACTTCGAATGGATTGAATTATGGACCTTTTATTTTTAAGTATTTGGACAATGTAATTTGTTAGCTAGATGTTGTGGGCATGTAATAATGTAGTTGATTAGATGCTATGGTTTGATTTATTTTGAATGGTTTGGATGAACGATTAGTTAAGGTAACTCGGTAACTTTGGATATTTTATGACTTGTACTTGCTATCTAAATTGCTATGTAAAAGAATGGAGTAGTCTTAGGTTCCATTATAACCATCAGTTAGTTTAAGTTTAAGTTTATTCCGCAAGTCTATTGTATCATGTGTGGATCGATTCTTATGGACTTAGTCCATACACACATTGGCTTGGCCAGTTAGGGGTCAAATTTTAGAAGTCCGAACTTAGCTCGCGTCATGACACTCCGCCCCGATCACATGTTTATTATTATTTAAAAAAAATAAACTCTAATTATTGTGGTGAAAAGGCCGGGATGTTATAGATGGATCATTTGTTAGATCCATTTATGATTTAAGAGATGAATCATCAAGCTAGGAAATGGAGGAGTTTAGTCATGAATCTATGTTGTATTGATGAATGATTTATGGACCTAAGTCATGTAAATAAGCTAAGTGATTAGCTATGGATACAATGATGGTTAAGATAGAAATATGATTAAAATGATGGACCATGGGTTCGGCCTTGGTGTATGGCCGAACCCCACTAAGGCATGTTTATGAACTTAAGTATGGTTGGAAATTAAATGGAAAGTTGGTTTGACTTATTGATATGTGACAAGGTAACGGAACCTCACAAGCGGTGTACGATCGGTGATCAGTTTTCGAACGAAAACGCAAGGACACATTAGTTGGTCATTGATAGGACTCCTACCTTAATTGAAACCATGGATTACGTGTATATGCAATGTTTTACTTGACTTATTTTGGTATCAAATATTATGGGATTTTCATGCTATAATTTGTAATATTACATAGCATGTTGGCATTTGCATCTCATGCATGGCATGGAAGGGATGAAATGTAACCGGAAACCCACGCTCTGTCGGGGCGTCCGTAAGGCATTCTTGAGGGGTACCTTGATGTGCATTATCTATCAAGAGGGGTGTATGATTGATTTGTAACCGGAGATCCACGCTCCGTCGAGGCGTCCGTATGGCATTCGTGGGGGATACCTTGATGAGGAGTTTCCATCAAGAGGATATATGTGATGGTGATATGACTTAATAGGTGGGACTCATGGCATATGACACCATGGCATGGCATTGACTTGCATGTTTTTGATATTATATTATCTATGTGATTTTTGGTACTAACCCATGTGTCAACCCTACTTGGAGTACCTACTGGGCGCGTTGTCTAACGCCCTACTTCTACCCTAGTTGATGACACAGGGAATGGACAGAAAAAGGAACGAGATCGGAGCCAAGCCTTGGAGCTTGGATGTTTTAGTTTCGTTTTATTTAAGTTATTCATGGACAATGTAATTTGAGTAACTAGCATTCGGGACCATAATAACTTAGATTATTTATTATGGTTTGAATGTTAATTTTGGATATATTATCTTAAGATAATTATTGTTAAGTGATGGACTATTTTGCTATCTAAAATGGAATAAAATTATTATTCTAGTATAATTCTGCATCTATGAATTATTCCGCATGTTTAACTTTAGTACATGTGAACCGTTTTTAGTGGACTTGGTCCACGCACACGTATGGTTGGCCAGTTAAGGGTCGGGCTTTGGAAGCATGCACTTAACTCGCGTCGTGACGTCCCCGCTTTCTCTCACACTTTTATTCAAAAAAAAAAAAAATACTCTGATTTTCGGCGAGTGAAAAAGGGTGGGGCGTTATAGTTGGTATCAGAGAGAAATGGGAAGGAAGAATCTTTCAAAGTAAGATTAAGACGGTATCATGTCTCACTGACAAGATAAGAATCCCAGCTGACCGACTCTTCGGAGTCAACTGCACGGGGACCGGATTAATTTACTTTAATTCGACTCAGACTGAGGCATTCAATCTGAAAGCAACAATTGATGAAAAAAGAATAACAGCAAGGGAATGACAATCACTATAAATATGGATTTATCAAATATAGCAAAATAGGAGATATTTCCCCGATTTCCCCAAAACGAGAAATAACACTTGATACTTAGAAAGTTTCCCCAAAAACAAAGAAATACAAAGAGTGCTTATTTAGCAATTTTAGCCAAAACAAGGAACATCAAGATTTCCCCCAAAATAAGCAAAATTATGTGATACATAGGGAAATTCCGCAAAACAAAGATTAGTTTGATTAGAACTGCGGTTGTCATTGATATGCTTCTGTTGTTCTGATACAGATATGTCGAGCAACATAAAGTATACAGAGTCGTGGGACAGAGGAACCCCTAGCTGTCTTATAGATCTGGTTTCTTCTTCCAACAACTCCAGCAGGCCAGACCGCGCTGTGGGAGTTAACGCAGACATCCAAGTAGGATCACCCGAGGATGTCGAAGTGATTCCAGTCCCTTTTCCAGAAAAGAATATGGGGGATATCCCAATGATAGGAGAATCTGTAGGGGAGATAGGCTCGCCGGGGTATAGGTGCGCATTGTGCAACAAGGAGGGGCACAACTGCACTTTCTGTCCCTACCCCCTTGAGGTTATTTGCCCTGTTTGTGGACTTCATGGGCACGGGAAGGAGAGGACTAACTGTCCTTACATTGGGGGACCGGGAATAATACCTTGTCAGACTTGTGGAGTGTTGGGGCACACGTCGACGACATGCCCTGACAACTTCTTCGATTTTGGTGATGATGCAGGGTCTTCTGCAGAAGGTTAGGCTAAGAAATGGTAAGAAAATGTCGAGGAAAGGGAGATTTTGTAAAGGTTGTGGGTACCTTTGTTCTTTGAAGGGTTTTTTTTTCCCTAACCCTACCCACCCTTGTATTGTGATGGAAGTTTGAATGATTTTTAATAAAGTATGCAACCTTAAGAGTTTATGAGGGCTTTGGCACTGAGATGTATGTGATGAGGTCACTTGATTATATTGAGACGTGGTATGGGTGTAACATCCCGCCCTTTTCACTTGAAATCAGACTCTATTTTTTTTTTTAAAGAACAAAAGTGATAAAGAGCGGGACGTCATGACTCGAGCTGAGTCCGAGCTTCCAAAGCCCGACCCTTAACTGGCCAACCATACGTGTGCGTGGGCCAAGTCCACTAAAATGGTTCACACGTACTCAAGCTAACTTGCGGAATAAATCATATATGCAGAATAACAATAGGATAACAATCCTATTCCAGTTTAGATAGCAAAGTAATCCAACACTTAATAATAATTATCATAACTTAAATATCCAAACATTAACCATCCAATCCATAGTAAATAAAACTACATTATTACAATTGCGAATAACATAAACAACATATAGCTTAATCATCCAAGCTTCTAAGCTTGGCTCCAATTCACGTCCTCGTTCCGTTCCCTTCCTGTGTCATCAACTAGGGTAGAAGTAGGGCGTTAGACAACGCGCCCAGTAGGTATTCCAATTAGGGCTAACACATGGGTTAGTATATAAAATCCAGATATAATATACCATATCATATTCGTAAAGCATCATATCCAAAACAGTGTATGATAATAAGTATCCAATCATACAGATAAACACCAAAAACCTTGCATGATAATAAAGATCATAATCATGCCGATTCAATGCCATGCCATGCTATCATATGCAATGAGTCCCACCCATCACAAACTCATAGTATCCTCTTGATGGAATTCTCCTCATCAAGGTATCCCCCACTAGTGCTTTACGGATGCCCCGACGGAGTGTGGGTCCCCGGTTAAAATACCCCTCATGACTTACGGACGCCCCGATGGAGCGTGGGTCTCCGGTTACATTCCATCCCTCCCATGCCATGCATGAGAAGCAAATGCTAACATGCTTTAGAATATTACAAAACATAGCATGAAAATCCCATAATTGCAACATATTGTTTGATACCAAAATAACTTATCAAGCATGAAATAAAATCATCATAAGTACATAATACATATCCATGGTTTCAATGATGTAGGAATCCTACCCAAGACAACTAAGGTGTCCTTGAGCTTTAAACTGGCAACCGTTCAAGATCGCGCCCCGTTTGTGTGGTCCCGTCACCTTGTTACAAATCAACAAGTCAATACATATTCCATTTGATTTACCATTTGGTCTAAGTCCATAAACACACCCTTATGGGGTTCGGCCATACACCATGGTCGAACCTCACTTACTTTGATTTTAACCCTTCCTTTATTTATTACTCAATCACCCTTTAACTAATTACTTAACACTTAGTTCACCAAAATCCACCTTAGTGGGGTTCGGCCATACAACATGGCCGAACCTCACCATCTTGATTTTGGTCCCTCTTTCAAGTCATTTGATCCTTTTAATTAAGTCTAATCACCAATCCATTAATCTAATCATTCACACATTAACCTTTTAACACTCACAACAACCTAGGTCCATAAAAATTCCTTAGTGGGGTTTGGCCATACAACATGGCCGAACCTCACCTACTTGAATTTTGTCCAAGTTCATTCTCACTTGATTTAATCATTCATATCTAATTAAATCCTTTTAACATTAACATCCACCTAAGTCCATAAAAATATTCCCCATGGGGTTCGGCCATACACCATGGCCGAACCCATGGTCTTTCATTTCCGTGACTCATTCATACATCTAAGCCACTTGTACAAGTCCATATCCAATATCACCAGCCATGGGGTTCGGCCATACACCATGGCCGAACCCATGGTCCTTCAATTTTAACTATATTTACCTTTTTGCCATTATTCTTTCCATGACTAAACTCTCCTATCATTTTTACATATCTATGTTCATAATTGGCCCATAAACATAAATCCATAGATGGTCCACTAATCATGACATACAACTTTAATAAATTCCTAACAAATGTCTCCATTCCATAATTTGATAACCATTCATTTACATATGCATATAACCCTAAATGACTCATAGTATGGTTCATCCAATCAAGATATAATACCAATTGACCCATTTAAAATTGGTTCATGGGGTTCAGCCATACACCATGGCCGAACCCATGATGTCTCATTTTCCCATCTTCTCCTTTAATTATTTACAATCTTTAATACATAACACAAGTTCCTCTATGGGAAATTTAATCATAACCTTAGGTCATCCTTTTCAAGCCAAGACTCCATAATTCATCCATTACATTTCTTCATGGGGTTCGGCCTCATACTATGGCCGAACCCATGGTACATGGTTCTTTACCATTTACCACCTTTGAGACCCCTTTTAAAATGATTAATATTATTCCATTGTTTCCCTCCTTTAGAACTCTTTAAAGTCACCAACATTAATCCATATAAAACCCTTTAAAATTATCAATAGCCTTCCATTTTAAAATCATAAATCCAAGATTGCTCTTTTGATGGAGTTCAGCCATACATCATGGCCGAACCTCATCCAACCCCTTTTTGGTCTTTGGTGGTTCTTGTGTACACCATTTAGGGTTTGGCCATGCAAGGCCAGCCCATGATCCATAATCATAATCCTTATAAGATCCATGCAAGAGGTCCTTTGTCATAATAAGACTAGGGTTCAGCCATGAAATGGCCGGACCACTTTCCTTGAAGATCTTACTTAATAAGAGTTTATTGGACACTTACAATTCTGTGACTCCTCAGGTTTTCTTCTCTCGCTCTTGTTCCTTTGATCTTCCTCTTCCTTAGCCTTTTCTTCCTCCTTGATCCTTGCCGAGTGTGTGAACTTGAGAGCTCTTGAGATGAAAATCCAAAGAGAGGATTCGGCCAAGAGGGTGTAGGTTTGAGAGAGAGAAAAGCTTGGGATAGAAAATTCCCTAAGTGCTTTGTCTTTTGTCCTTGAGAGGGTCGGCCTTGAGTGAGAGAGGAAGAGAATGAGATAAAACAAGAACTTCTCCTTGCTGCCCAATGTAAATCAGCCAAGGGTGGTGTCCTTTGGTTGATACCCCTTTGTGTAACTCCCATGACCTTTCAACTTTCTCATAATGATCTATATGGAGTTTCATCTTATGAGATGAAACTCCCACCCTTTCCAACGTGTAGCCTTGCATGTACTTTGTGTAACAACACAACTCTCCAAGTTCCTCATCTTGATCCATGAGGGTCGGCCAAAGGTGGTGTCCCTTGGTGGCACCCCTTTGTAACTTCCATGACCTTTCACCTCCCTCATTATCATTTGCTTTGGGGGTTTCATCCCATGAGATGAAACTCACCAACTTTGTGTCTCTTGATGGAAACCCTCCCAACGTGTATGCCTTGTATGTCTTTGTGCAACAACAAACAACTCTCTAACTTCCTCCTCTTTATCCATGATGGTCGGCCAAGGGTGGTGTCCTTTGGTGACACCCCTTGGTAACTCCATTTTCCTTAACCATTATCCTTAATGCTTCCCTTGGGGGTTTCATCCTTGAGATGAAACTCCCAAGGCTCCAATGGCTGCAATGCAATGTCTTGTGAAACCTCCACAAACCCCATTCATCTTCCATCTTGGAGGTTTCATCCTTGAGATGAAACTCCCATGTGCCCAACGGTTTTGACTCTTGGGCTGTCTTAGTGCAACCTACTCCATGTGTAAACCCATTTGTAACTCCGTTTCTCAATGCCTCCCTTTGGAGTTTCATGCATAAAATAAACTCTCATGCAATCCAACGTGTATATCATTTTGAATTTGAATAAACTTCTCACCTTATGTAACTCCCATAAAACCGCCACCTCCTTTAATTATCTAGGAGTTTCATGCATGAGCTGACCTCCCATGCATCCAACATTTTTCTTTGTTTGAAACTTGAAATCAATACACTCCACTCCCACACACACACTTCACTCACTTAAAATTAATTTAACTCCCTCAACTCAACCCATTCATTTAATTCAACTCAACCAATAAATTCAACTACATCCAAACTCAATCTCGATCATTTAATTCAACTTAACCCAGTTTAAACTTGAGCTTACCCAATAGTCAATCAAGTCAAATACGACCCATTGGATCCCAATTGGGTCTTTTGACCCAATTATATGTAAATTACCCATTTAGCTTAATTTGATCCATATAACATGTACATTGGGTCTTAATTGAACAATGGGCCTACAATTTTCTCATCTACGGTAATAACCTTTTAATTCATAATTTCAATGGCAATTTTCGTAAATATTACTATATTGAAAATCGGGGATATTACAATGGGTGCGTCCCTCACGTGATATTGATGATTGAAACGTGGTATGGGTATGTCCCTCACCTGATATTGATAACGTTATGCCCTAGTCCGTTGGAAAAAGGAGATTGTCCAATTAATAGATCATTGCGTCTCACCTTTGTGTAGTTAAAATGATGAGATAAGTATATAGATTCCATGAGTAAGGCCTAGAGTAGCCGTAAGACCGTGGGAGCCTCAATATGAACATACGGAGACTTGGTCCCGTAGGGTTGCCGTTGAGGAGTGGGTCCCTCACATGCTATGCGCTGGAGGGCGCTCTCACGACTATTTCGCACATTTGATGTGCGTTGATGCGTAGAGCTAGATACTATTTTACCCCATGGGGTTGGTGCTAGTTTCGTTAGACGCGGTTCGACCACCTTAGAGCTTGATTGAATAACCCTTGGGGTGAAGGAATGCAGGCGAGGTAGACTTGATCACATTGGATGTTGGTCTTCCGCTTCATAAGTCATGGGCCCTAAGTCTTGCTAGGGGTCGGGGTATATTTATGATTTGATATTGTTGCCACAGTCAAGTAGTGATGCATTCGAGTGTTCTTCATACGGATAGAATATCTCATGGTAGATGATGTGCCCTGGATTAATTATGCCTAAGGATGGATTATGCCCATGGATGGATGGTTATTAACCATGGATAGATGATACTCACTGATAGAGTGATACCAGGGATGGATGTCTATAACCGTGGATGATGGTTCCCATGGTGGTTTGGATTGATACCGGGTATCGGTACCATGGTAGACGTGTTGGTAGTGTGATGGACCTATTGGTCCCATAAATGACGTATTGTTCTAATGATTGGGACATGCTTCGATCTACATCCCACGTTATAAGAAAAAGGTGTCAGTCGTATTACGACTTATATCACAGGAAAGTTAGTGTTGAGAGATACTCGGTATCGTAGAAGTTTTAAGCAAAAGATGTTAGTCACATAGTGACTTACGTGCAAATGAAAATATGCTTAATTTTGGAGATATACTTAGTGGAAAAGATAAGAGTCTAGTGAAACTCGAATGGGAAGCTATGGGCGACTGCCGAGTTAGACTGGCCAGCTGACTCTGTAGTTAGCCGATGGAGTTCCAGGAGAGTGCAGCTAGAAACCTAGTTAAAATGGAATCAGCGAAAGCCTTGAGCATAGGCTCGCATTGGCAGGCTACCTCACTAACAAATTTTCAATGAGGGGCAAAATCATCACTAACCTCACATAGAGAGTAAACAAATGAACGTATTGAGGGAGTACATATGGAAAATATCTTGGTAGCAGGTAAAGTGAAACAGAGTACATTGATCTACATGAGATCGTAAATGGGCTCACTAGAAAAAGAGATAACATGAGACAGAGTAAATTCTGCGAGAATGAAACTCATAGGTTGATATGAGTGATTTTGATGTAATCTGTTTGAAACCCTACGTCGCTCGATTTTCGGGACGAAAATTTTCAAAAGAGGGTTGTATTGTAACAACCCGGATTTTCAATTCATGAATATATATATATATATATATGGAAATTGTCCATTTAATTTGTGAATTAATGGAGATAGACCTTAGATGGGTAAGGTGTTGGGTCAATTGCCCAATTAAGACCCAACGGATTATGGATAAGGTTCAATTGAAATAAATGGGTACGATTTATTTAATTGGGTTAAGGTTGTCACTTGGATCAAATGCCCGATTGGGACCCAATGGGTCATGGTTGACTTGGTCGACCACCAAATGAGCTCAAGCTTAACTAAGGTGTGGCTGAATTAAATTGGATTAAGTTCAAAATGAAATCAAGGAATTGAGTTGATTTTAAGTGAGCTAAATAGAGTTGAATTAAAGATATGAGTTGAGTTCAAGAGGTGAGTTGGATGGGAAGTTAATGAGACTTTCATCTTAAGTGAGTTAGGAGAGTAAATGGAGAATTGCATCTCATAAGATCAAACCCAAGGGGTACACACGTTGGGGAGATGGGAGTTTCATCTCATGGGATGAAACTCCAAATGGATCATTAATGAGGAGGTGAAAGGTTTTTGGTTGTTACACAAGGCATACACGTTGGAGAGATGGAGGGTTTCCATCTCAAGATGGAAACACAAGGGGCAAACGGTTGGGAGTTTCAACTCATGGGATGAAACCCCCAAAGATAGTATTAATGAGGAGGTGAAGAGTCATAGTGGTTACAAAGGGGCATCACCCAAAAGACACCACTCAAGGCCGACCCTCATTGAACAAGACAAGAAAAGACTTGGAGTTTCATTTCACTCTCTCCCTCTCTCTCTCGGCCGATCCCCCTCTCAAGACAAGAAACACTTAGAGTATTTTTCTATTTTAAGCTCCTCTCTCTCACACACAAGGTCGACCCTCTCTCAAAGACAAAGGAGAAAGGACTTAGAGTTTTCTATCTCTCCTCCTCTCCCTCTCTCAAACCTAACTCTTTGGCCGAACCCTCTCTTTGGGCTTCATCTCAAGACCTCTCAAGCTCACTCTCGGCCAAGGATCAAGAAAGAAAAAAGACTAAGGAAGGAAAAGAGCGGAGGAGCAAGTCAGAACAAAGGAAACTAGAGGAGTCGCGGAATCGGTAAGTACTTGATGAGATTTTAAGAATGGTCAAGGACCATGGTTCGGCCCTTGCATGGCCGAACCCTAATTGTTATGTATGTATGGAAAAGATTTCATGCATGTCTATGATAAGGTATTATGATCAAAGATCATGGGTTGGCCTTGTATGGCCAAACCCTAAGGTTGATATGAATGGACCATTAAAGATAAAGGAAGGGTTAGATGAGGTTCGGCCATGATGTATGGTCGAACCCCATCAAAGGATATAAACATGGTTATATGATTTAAAGAGAAGATGATGAACCATAGGGTTCGGCCATGGTGTATGGCCGAACTGTAATGGCCCGAATTTTTAAATCAATGAATATGTGGATATTATTTATTTTAATGATGGAAATTGGGAATTTTAATGGAATAAATGTTAAGTGGATCAAAATTTGGGCAAAGGCCCAAGTATGGTCCAATGGACCATGGGTTGGACGAAATTCATTTAATTGGTCAATAATGATTAATTGGGTCAAGAATGGTCAAATTGGGTCAAATACCGATTTGGGACCCAATGGGTCAAGATAGTTAAGCTCTAAGATAAATGGATAAGGGTGAACTTAATTGGGCCATGGGCCCAATGGTGATCCAATAAGAGGAATGGATTTAATTAAATTTAAATCACCTAAGTTGGTGATGAATTGACCAAGGTGACATGGTCCAATGGGACCCACCTCCACCTCACCAAGTGAGGTGGCGTGTGGGCCAAGGATTGGTGGGGCCGGCCACCATGGTTGAATTGGTCAACCATGGGTGGAGTAATGGAGAAGAATTAAGAAGATTAAAAGAGATAAGTGGGAATTAATTAACTTAACGTAATAATCTAATTAATTAAATGATTAAGCTAATCTAATCATGGTCAATTGTCAAAACCACCCAAACAAACACAAACCACTTAAAACAAACACAAAATAAAACCATGTACTTAAGGTGGTGGTTTTATCCCAACCACCACCATTAAACACATTAAAACATGTGTGGTACGTGGGGGACCTAATGATGAGTTTAGCAACCAAATGAGATGTTTTCCATCTCATTCTTCAAACCTCTCTACCATTTCACTCTCTTGCCCTCTCAAGAAACGTCCCTCACCCAAGGGAGAAAGAGAAGAAAAAACTTGGAAGAAGAAGAGAAGAAAAGAGAAGGAAGTGCAAGCATAAGTCCATCACTCAAGACCTTGGGTAGTTCTTCCTATCATCTCCTCTCTTCCCTCTCTCAAAATCTAACCTTACCCTAGCCAAACCCAAACCTTGGAGACTCCATCTTGATCAAGCATCTTAACTCAAAGATCAAGGAGAAGAAGAGAAGAGAAGGCTAAGGAGATCAAGAGGAGAAAGAAAAGCCAGAGGAATCGTCGGATTGTAAGTAATTCTTAAACAAGAATTCTACATTTTTTTAGGGTTAAGAAGAGATTATGAAATCCATTCCTTGGATTTGGTGGTGGCCAAAACATCATAGGCCTTGGATCTCAAATCCATCCAATGGAAGGATGAAAAATGGACAAAGTGGATAAATTAGGTTAAGGAAAAAAAAATGAATTAAGGACATTATGTGGTTAATTTGATTAAGCATGGATGTATATATTTTTGGAATCATGGGCCATAGGGTTCGGCCATGTAGTATGGCCAAACCTCATGATAAGTGAATTGTAATTTTTTAGGGAATGGAAGACATGGAGGGTGATTAATGATTTTATGGTTTTTAAATGAATGAAATGTAGTGATTTGTAAAGGGTTTGCAAATGAAGAAATTCATGGAAGATGGTAATGGAACATGAACCCTATGGTGGTGTAATGATGGTTGTAAATGGGTTTAAAAGGATGAAAAATATGGACTAGGTGTTATCAAAAATTGGAGGCTTGAAAGGATCAAATGTTTGAAATTTTAAAGGGATCTTAGTGAAGAAAAGCATGGTAGGTGATTAAATGATTTTTAATGGGATTTTTTTTTAGTGAATGGAAACCATGGAATATGATTTATGATTTTTAAGATTCTAATGATTTATTTTAAAAGGGTTTTAAATGAGGAAAAACCATGGAGAGGTTTTATGAAAAGTATGTTTTTTTAAAAACCCTATGGAGATGTATGATTTATTTAATGGGTATGAAAATATGGAAATTAAAGGAGAAGGTTGATGGTAATTAAATGGAATTAATGGACCTTAAGTATGGTTAATATTGACCCACTTGTAGGTCACGTTATGGGCTGAAATTTGAATTATGTATGTAATTAGATGAATGGAATAGGGCTAAGTTAATGGACTTAAATATGGTGAAGAATGATAGTTTTAATACATGATGTAAACTCCCTCATGGGAGGGTTCATTTTGGATCTAAGTAATGTAAATTGGCCCCAAGGAAAGATAAGAAAAAGGCATCATGGGTTCGGCCATGGTGTGTGGCCGAACCCATGACTCATTGAGAGCCATTTTATGGGCCAAGGTTAAGGTCCATGTAAGAGATTAAATGAATGGAGGTTGGGTTAATTAAATGGCTAATGTTGTTGTGTTATGGTTAATGAGACATCAATGGACCCATACTCATGGATCAATTATGGACCAAAACATACATGGACTTAAGTGTGCATGGATGAATGAGTAATTAATTATGTAAAGGAGTAGTGGCAAAAATGGTAAATATTGGCCAAAATGAAGAACCCCATGGGAGGATGACCATGGACTTAAGTATGTTCAAAAAATGATCTTATGTGATTAAAAAAGGTTGATGGACTAAATGGGACCCACTAAGATATGATGTATGGGCTTAGAAATGGTTAAAACATGGACTAATTTGGTAAATGTATAATAAGGTATCGGAACATCGCAAACGGTACGCGATCGGCGATCGGATTTATCAGACAGAAACGAAAAAGGACGCTAGTCGGTATTGGTAGAATTCCTACATTTTTGTAAGCCGTGTATTATGTGTATGTGATGGTTTCCATAATTTATTTCGGTAATTATATGATTTATTTTAAGATGGGTTTTAATGCTATGGATTATATTTTAATGCTATGAATTATGAATTAAGGATATGAATTATATATATTACATAGCATAATGCACTTACATCTCATGCATGGCATGGGTGGGAAAATAAAGAAATCGGAGTCCATGCTCCGTCGGGGCGATCGAGAAGCTAACATGGGGATAGCCTGAGGTGCTATAACTGAAGTCCATGCTCCGTCGGGGCGACCGAGAAGCAAACATGGGGATAGCCTGAGGTGCTATAACCGGAGTCCATGCTCCGTCGGGACGACCGAGAAGCAAACATGGGGATAGCTTGATATGCTAAAAAACCGGAGTCCATGCTACGTCGGGGCAACCGAAAAGCAAACATGGGGACACCTTGACGAGGCCTTGCCGTCAAGGGGGATATGACATTGTATGATGGTATGGATGATGGGTGGGACACATGACATAGGCACCCATAGCATGGCATTCATTTTATGGTTTTATTATATTGTTATAGGTATGCTTGTTATGTAACGCCCTGCCCTTTCCGAGAATTTCAGAGTCTAATTTTTTTTTAAGTTATAATAAAACATCGAAAGAGAGCGGGCGGCGTCACGATGCGAGTTAACTTCAGACTACCCAAGTCTGAACCATAACTGGCCACCCATGTGTACATGGAATAGACCATGATTACGAATCACACATGGAACTAACATCAACATGCGGAATAACCTAGATTAATTACGGAATAGAAAGACCAGATAGCAAGTAACAGTCTTAAACATTATTTAACATAGATCAACCATCCAAATGTTCTCAACCTAATCAAACCATAGCAAGTAGTGAATTATTACATATCCCACAAAAGTATTCAAAAGACAGTAATATAAAGTAGTTCAGTCCTTCATTCAAGCACTTAGGCTTGGCTCCCCTCCAGGTCAACGACCTTTCCTTTCCCTTTGCTTGTACCTGTAATCTCCTCTAAGGATAGAATTAGGGCGTTAGATCAACACGCCTAGTAGGTTCCTGAATCAGGACTACCACATGTTAGCATATAAAACATGCATATATATCATATTACATGATCATTAAAAAAAAGTAAAACAATGCTATGAAATATGCACATGCAATGAGCATCCCCCATCATGTACTTTCATAGCCATCACTTGACGTGCCTTGCACCGACAAGGTAAATTACAGCACACTTTCATCTCTTCTATAAAATATGTACATGCAATGAGCAACCCCCATCATGTACATTCGTAGCCATCACTTGACGTGCCTTGCACTGACAAGGTAAATTAGAACACACTTTCATCTCTTCTATAAAATATGTACATGCAATGAGCAACCCCCATCATGTACATTCGTAGCCATCACTGTAAAACTTCATTCATTATCCCATAACTATGCATGAGATGTCAATGCCTGTATGCCATTTGTCAATGCATAATATATCATTTGAAACCACATAAAATAAACAAGAATCTCATAAAGAAAACTAGGGTAAAAACTGTGGTTACAAGTAGGTAGGAAACCTACTGAAGAATCACTTTAGCATCCGTTCTTTCTTAGGCTTTATCCGGTCACCGCTCGCAGTCGTGCACCGTCACAGAGATCCGTCACCTTATTCACATAAATTATGGATCAACTTTAATCCCTTACTTCATTTGATTCCCATTTTTTGAGTCTACGTCCACAAATACCAACTCATGGTTGTGACCCTTATTTACAAACATGCCATTGCTACCAATACCTTGATTAAACTCTACAACCTTAACCGCAACCTTAACATGGTTCAGTCATGTTTTGGACGACCAAAACAGCAAACATAATTCCATTTTTAATCACATACACATCCATAAAATGACCCATGAACAGTCCATGGGGTTCGGCCATACTCATGGCCGAACCCTTATGGTTCTTTGCTCAATAATGTCCTTTGTTTAAATACTAATTGGCTCTACCCCTTAGCCATATTAAGCCCATAGTTTAGCCATCCTATGGCCAACCCAAAATCAGTAACCATAACACATAAAAATCTCCACCATTTGGTATGGTTTTATCTCTCCAAAACCATACCAACTTATCAACCAATTTTATGGGGTTCGGCCATCTTATGTGGCCGAACCCTATACCCATGTTTTGGACCCTTTTTCACTTACATTTCATGTCCATTAAATCATGTAAGAATCAGCATAATATTATCGGATTTTACCTTTCAAAAACCATACAAAAACAGTCCATAAAAAGTCTATGGTTTACATGTTTTCCAACATGAAAACCAACATTCTTTTATATGGGGTTCGGCCCTCCATGGTGGCCGAACCCAATGGTTATGTTTACTGTTTTTAAACCTCAGATAATCATGTAATAACATATATTAAAATCAGGATTTACCTTTCAAACAAACATCCAAAATTAGCAAATTTCATAGGGTTCGGCCATGCTCATTGGCCGAACACCATGACCTTTGGTTTTGAACATTTAACCCTTTATCTTGGGTCTGAAACCAACACCCAAATCCATGTTTTAACCTCCTTAAAACATGCATTTTAAATCCAACAATAAAATCTAATATCAGTCCCAAATCATATGGTTTTAATTTCCAAAAACTATCAAAAACAACCACTTGTTTCCATGGGGTTCGGCCATGCTAAGTGGCCGAACCCAATGGTCCATTTCCATCTTTTAATCCACTGATTTTAGACCATATAAACTTCAGTACCTATGTCATTCAGATCCATGTTTTTAACCATTCTAAAACATGTATTTAAATCTTAAATCAAAACCCAAAAACAGTCCACAAAATCCATGGTTTTCATGTTTCAAAACATGAAAACCAAGCCATCTCTTACATGGGGTTCGGCCCTCCATGGTGGCCGAACCCAATGGTTATTTTCACCATTCTTAAACGTATGTTAATCAAGGTTAAAACCTTGGTGTATTCGGCCATAACCATGGCCCAATACACACCTCATTTGTTCCATGTTATTAAACCAAAATAACATAAAAATACTTACCAAACTTCCAATCTTCCTTCTTGCCTTTGGTCCTTGGTTTCTCCCTTTTATTTCTTCCTTTCTTTTGCTGTTTTGTGCTTGATCTACTAGTGCAAAATCCTCTGATTTCCAGCTAGGAAGAAAAACGAATTGGAGAGAGGGAGAGAGATGGAAATCTTAAGATTTTCAATGTGAAAATCGTCCAAATGTGTGGTCTATCACTTTTGTAATTCAACCACTTAATCCATTGATTTCCCTCATAAACTCTTGTTCATTTCAATGAGACACTTGCTGCCAGTTAAAGAACCTATTGGCACTACCTAATGTAACCATTCAGCTCCCCAAGCAACACCTCCCATTTCCATGTGTTTCATTTAAAGTTTAACATGGAAAATCACCCCAACAAGTCGCCAACGTGTGGGACTTGTTTTGGTGGTTAAGACTAAGCCAAACTCCTCCTATTCCCTCTGAACTCAGTGATTTACAGTCCCATTGACTTCCACTTTGACTCACCCAACTCACATGTCCAACTCACCTCATTAATTGACAATCATTTAATGCATTTGAATCAACTCATTTTTAATTCAAATTAAATAAAATCAGTTCCACTTAACCTGATTTAACTCACCATTGAACTCATTTGTGGGCCCACACGGTCGGCTGTGGTCAACAAAGTCAACCCGACCCGTTGGGTCCCATTTTAGCTTCTTGACCCATTTTTGACTCAATGACCCAATTATGGGTATTTTGGTCATTTGTAATTGGTTTTTTACATGTGGATCAGGCCTACCCATTTTTACTCTACCTGATTTCCTATCAGTTCAGCTTGACCCCATTTAATTTAAGTTCACAAAACAGTCAAATAATTCAGTAAGACCCGATGGGTCCCATTTGGACCCTTTGACCCATTTAGCCATTTTTGACCCAATTGATGTAAATTACCCATCCAATCAAACTTGAAATTCATAATGTGCTCATATGATCTTAATTTGAGCAATGGGCCCCACCATTTCCTTACTTAACATCATAAAATAATTAATTTAACACATCAGGGGCATTTTCGTAATTATCCACTTCATTGAGAAATTGCCCATCCAATCAAACTTGACATTCCTAATGTGTTCATATGACCTTAATTTGAGCAATGGGCCCCAACATTTTCTCATTTAACATCATAATTATTAAATTCACCAAATCCAGGGGCATTTTCGTAATTATCCATTTCATTGAGAAATTGGGGTGTTACATGTTATCACTAACCCATGTGCTAGCCCTACTCGGAGTCCTACTGGGCGCTTTGTCTAACTCCATACTTCTACCCTAACTGATGACGCAGGAGACAGCGGAAATGGTGGACGCAATGGGAACCAAGCTTAGGAGCTTGGGAAAGCGGCTACTTAGTTTATTTAAGTTTTATTTTGGAAATGTAATTTAAGTAGCTTAGCTTGTCGGCATGTAATAATTTTAGATTTCTTACTATGGTTTGGATTTTATTTTGGACATTATGATTATGAGATATTTTAGTAATTTAATGATGCTCTTCCCTGCTATCTAAAATTTGTAAGTTAGTCTCTATTATCATTCAGCATTTAATTTAATATTCCTAGAGCTTACTTCTACGTGTGAACCATTCTCCGTGGACTCCGTCCCAAGCGTACGTAGGGTTGGCCAGTTAAGGGCCGGGCTTCAGAAGCTCGGACTTAACTCTCGTCGTGACGTCCGCTCCTTTTGTCACTTTCATTTAAAAAAAAAAAAAAATAGACTCTGATTTTAGTGTGAAAAGGGGCGGGCGTTACACGAACCCATGGAGGTATATTAATGATTTTTAAAAGGGTTTTTAAAGGTGAGAATGATGGAAGAATATTAGCAATGTAAATGGTCTCAAATGTTGTAAAGGGTGGAGAACCATGGACCATGGGTTCGGCCATACACGGAGAGATATTAATGGACTTAGATGTTTGGACCATGAAAATGATGGGGGAATGTTGGTAATGTTACTAGGTTTTAAATATGGTTAATGATGATGTAAAAGGATGAACCTAAGTGTATGAATAAAACCCCCATGGAGGGACTTGGGTTATCGATCTAATATTATAAATGATTTAAGAAAGAGGATGAAAAATGACATCATGGGTTCAGCCATGTTGTATGGCCGAACCCCATGAACCATTTATGGACCATTGATGGATCATTTGGTAGATCCATGTATGATTTAAGAGATAAATCATCAAGCTATGAAATGGAGGAGTTTAGTCATGAATCTATGTTGTATTGATGAATGATTTATGGACCTATGTCATGTAAATAAGCTAAGTGATTAGCCATGGATAGAATGATGGTTAAGATAGAAATATGATTAAAATGATGGACCATGGGTTCTGCCTTGGTGTATGGCCGAACCCCATGGAGAAGGTTTTGTAGACTTAGGGTTTTATTGAGGCTAAATGCCTAACTCATGTATGATTGGTTAATGAATCAAAGAGGGAATGATCTTGGACCCAAAAACCAAGTAAGTGAGGTTCAGCCATGTTGTATGGCCGAACCCCACTAAGGCATGTTTATGGACTTAAGTATGGTTGGAAATTAAATGGAAAGTTGGTTTGATTTATTGATATGTAATAAGGTAACGGAACCTCACAAGCGGTGTATGATCGGTGAGCAGTTTTCGAACGAAAACGTATGGGCACATTAGTTGGTCATTGGTAGGATTCCTACCTTAATTGAAACCATGGATTATGTGTATATGCAATGTTTTACTTGACTTATTTTGGTATCAAATATTATGGGATTTTCATGCTATAATTTGTAATATTACATAGCATGTTGGCATTTGCATCTCATGCATGGCATGGAAGGGATGAAATGTAACCGGAGACCCACGCTCCGTCGGGGCGTCCGTAAGGCATTCTTGAGGGGTACCTTGATGTGCATTATCTATCAAGAGGGGTGTATGACTGATTTGTAACCGGAGATCCACGCTCCGTCGGGGCGTCCGTAAGGCATTCGTGGGGGATACCTTGATGAGGAGTTTCCATCAAGAGGATACTGTGTGATGGTGATATGACTTAATAGGTGGGACTCATGGCATATGACACCATGGCATGGCATTGACTTGCATGTTTTTGATATTATATTATCTATGTGATTTTTGGTACTAACCCATGTGTCAACCCTACTTGGAGTACCTACTGGGCGCGTTGTCTAACGCCCTACTTCTACCCTAGTTGATGACACAGGGAATGGACGGAACGAGGAACGAGATCGGAGCCAACCTTAGGAGCTTGGATGTTTTAGTTTCGTTTTATTTAAGTTATTCATGGACAATGTAATTTGAGTAACTAGCATTCGGGACCGTAATAACTTAGATTATTTGTTATGGTTTGAATGTTAATTTTGGATATCTTATCTTAAGATAATTATTGTTAAGTGATGGACTACCTTGCTATCTAAAATGGAATAGAATTATTAATCTATTATAATTCCGCATCTATGAATTATTCTGCATGTTTAACTTGAGTACGTGTGAATCGTTTTTGGTGGACTTGTTCCACGTACACATATGGTTGACCAGTTAAGGGTCGGGCTTTGGAAGCTCAGACTTAGCTCGCGTCGTGCCGTCCCCTCTCTCTCTCACTCTTTTATTCAAAAAAAAAAAAATACACTCTGATTTTCGGCGATTGAAAAAGGGCTGGGCGTTGCACGAAGAATGAGATCGAGCCAAGCGTAGAAGCTTGGATGATCTAGTTTCATTTTATTTAAGTTATTTATGGACAATATAATTTGAGTAGCTAGTATATGGGACTATAATAACTTAGGTTATTTGCTATGGTTTGGATTGTTAATTTTGGATATTTTAACTTAAGGTAGTAATTATTAAGTGATGGACTCCTTGCTATCTAAAATGGAATAGGATAGTTATTCTATTATAATTCTGCATCTATGAATTATTCCGCATGTATAACCTTATTGCTTGTGAACCATTCTCGTGGACTTAATCCACGCACATGTAGGGTTGGCTAGTTAAGGCTGGGCTTTGGAAGCTCGGATTTAACTCGCGTTGTAACGTTCTCGCTCTCTCTCACTCTTTATTTCAAAAAAAAAATAGACTGATTTTCGGTGAGTGAAAAAGGGCGGGGCTTTACAATACCTTCATCTGGATCTGGATCAATGTGAATACACCTAATGTCATGTGATTTAATGGTATGGCATGAGAGCAGAGTAGGCACTTGGATCCTGGCAATGCACACTTTAATTAGGATAAATTGATATGTATTCATTGGGCTTATTTTTTTAGTATGGTAACGACCATCACTGTAAGTATTTCATCTTCTATTCAAGAGAGGTTTGCATGTCTAGCATTTCTTCTTCTCTACATAATGACATGTATCTAGGCAATCAGGATTGTTGATATCATGTGCCACCACATGAATGCAACATATACCAAAACTACACTTCGTCTACTTAGTTAGTATAGAGACTGGAACTACTATTGTTGTACTATGTTAACGTTTTTTTTAAGACCAATGCAACTAGGCGTCTCACATAACTAATCTTTGGGGCATGTGTAAACCTCCCTATCCACATACGCTGGGTACAAATTTTGTGGAGTGGCCCTTTTTATGTTGAGTAGGGCTTGATCCCACAAACATTGGTGGCAATTGACAATCAAACTAACTCCTCAAGGTTATTTGTTAGCCTTATAATTAACAGCTTTCTTGAGTGAATGAATTTTGAAAGGCCAGTAACAGTTCATATTATCTTGTTTGTCCAAGTAGTATGAATTTTCGGTTATTTCTTTTGAACAGTTTGTTGTGTTTTAAATTTAACTGCAAGCGCACGAACCAATTAATAGTGTAGTGAATGAGTGCGAGGTCGAACCCATGGGAAATCAACAAAATATATGTATGGAAATATAAATCGGTACCATTAAAATAATATGATCTAAGAAAATAAAATTTTGGGATTTAACCTAAGCATGATAAATTTTCTAAAACATGGAGTTATAATCTTAATTTATCAAAATTTTAGATTTCGAAACCAAACTTTAAATAATTATCTAACTTTGGAATTTTAATAAAATATGAGATCTAATTTTATCGTACAAATCAATGATTTATAGCTTTAATTAAAATGGTGGAGTGGATTTAAATAACCTCAATCTAATTTAAAATGCAAAGTTAAAAACAAGTAAAATATTTCTAACCTAATTCCATCATTTCAAGGATTTTTATGAATAAATAAAACAATAAAATAAAAATAATAAATTATTTACATAATTTACAATGGAATTGAGACAAGTATCTAAGTTAGCATTTTATCCCATTTAAAAATAAAATCATGGCCTAGACTATGAAATCTTCTAGAATTATTAAATATTAATTCAAGTTTATCATTTATTAAAATTATAATTAGAAAAATTATGAGGTCCATTAAATTAGAAATTTTCAATTCAGGCCTTAGAGTTGGGTAGAAATTTACACTTGTCTCTCCAAATCTAAAAACAATTGTTCTTAAAAAGAACCTTAGACTGGGTCGATCAAGTTCCACCGATCCTAACATTGGTTCTACTTTTCCTTGAAAAACTCTAAAATAATTGTTTTCATAACATTAATAAGAAGAATTAAAATAAAATTAAAACAATCAACACAGAATATCAAATAATTTGAAGACCATACGTCTAAATAAGCTACCATGAATTTCATTAGAAAATAAGATAATACAATTTTTTGGAACTTATTACATAAAATAAAATAAATGACTTACAAGAAATCAATTTTTTTTTTCCTGTCCTTTAGCCGTCCAAATTTCAGCCCCTTTCAATGCCTTGCTCGAATTCGATTTCATTGTACCCAAAACCATCAATTTATAGAAGTGAGAAGAGGTGAAATAAAGCAAGCCACGTGGGACCTATTATTTCAGCCTTAGCCGATTGTTTCCTTCTTTTCTTATCTCAATCGGTCACATCTGAGCAAACCCACCATCTTCTTCCTTCTATTTTCATACATGGTTCAAGTAGGCAGCAATCTTTTCTTTTTTTCTTTCTTTCCTAGATTTCTAAAACCCAACATCTCTACAACTTTCGCTGGCGACCTTCCTTATTTTTCCATTCTCTTTCTATTGTTTCTCCAGCGTTTCTTCTTTCTTTTCATTCACACAACCGGCCTTTCTATATCCTTCTTCCTACAAATTTCTCTACTAAGTCACATGGTTCAGGCTGGCAGATCTTCTTTTTCTTCCTTTCTATTCTTTCTTCCTTTCGTGGGACAGTGGGTAGATAGAAAAAGATCGGCCAGCCCTCTAGATTTTCCTGTGCTCTCTGACGAATCTGTTGCTGATTTTTCTTCCTTTTTTTTTTTCTTTTAATCTTTTCTATCTTCTTATCTTCAGCTACATCACCTTTCCTTTATTCTCAACCAAATCAGCTAGAACCTTCTTCCTTTTGCTCTTTTGTACATGATCTTGTTGAGTTGGTTTAGCAAGAAGTAAAGTTGGCCACTTCTTTATCTCTGACTCAGCCGTAATCCCAACCTTCCTCTTTCAGTTTGGATGCATAGAATAGGCATCCAGAATGGTCCAGCTCATGATGGTTTCTTGAGCAATTCTGATATCTTAATTTGTCTCATGGCTACTTCCTTTTCATGTGTTTCATTCATGGACATCTTGATGGGCTTTGACTTTTGAATTCCTTTGGACTTCAAGATGGAACCATGGGCCTATTAAATATTTTGTAAATCTGACCACCTTTTTAAAAAGTAGAAAAAATATTATCTTAATTCAAATTCTCATAATGGATTTGAATTAAAATAATTTACAATGAATTCCAAAATTAGGTGGTAAATTACAAACTTTCGAAATTTGACATTGTGGCCCACTTTCGACAATTTTTATTCTAATTTCTTGTATTTTTCAGAATATTCTGTAAAATTAAAAAACAACATTAAATATATCTAATATTTATAAAATAAAGACTAATTAATCTAATATTAAAAGGTAAAAGGTAATTTCTCAGTTTTCATCACTGTTACGAAATTTTATTAAAAAAGGAACATAAAACAAGAAAATTTTCTGTCATTAACTGCCAACACGGTAGCCAATCACCGGGAGTGACAGTCCACGTTACATGTGTTGCAACTTTTTTTGTTTTGATCCTACATAGAGCCATGGCTGACGAGCTCGAATGTCTTGATCTTGAAATAGAAATCAAAGTCCCATGATTTTGTTGGAACTTTCATCACCCTAAGAATATAACACATTCGTCTAACATTTTAAAACAAAAATAAAAAAAAGAAGAAATTGTTGGATTAAGCTGTATACAGCATGGTTTTGTACTATTTACTTAAAAAAATGGTATCAAGATTGATCGATGATTTTCATATGTCCATTGATCTGGTGCAGCTGAATGACCTGGTCTGTTTCTTTGTTGGGTCAATGGTACAGAAAAATAAAAATGCACCTTGTTCCAATCATTTTCTGATCTTGATAGAGTTGAATAAAAGGTAAAACTCAAAGGGTAGTTTTAAAGAATTGAATAAGGCTTCATAGACGAAAGTGATCTCTCGTGCTCCATTCATTTGTTAAATAAGACATACAAATTTAAGTAAGTAATATGTCTTAGAAAGTTGAAGTATTGAGTGCAAATTCTAACTTACTCCAAAAAGTCACTCTTCTGTAGTTTTATTTAATGTTTGTGTGGATAAAGAGATTTGCACATGTGTTAAAAGCTATTTGGGTGCTCTAAAAAGGCCCTTGATGACTCGGTAAAAAGGAAGAAGAAAATAATAAATTCAAGCTATAGCATAAACCAAATAAATGGACACAAGCTCTAGTTAGAATCAGCGCATCGGATTGCTCAAGTCCCATAGACAACCCTACCATCTTCACCTCCATATTCTATATTAATATTAATATAAAATATTAATGTTATTATTTTTTAAGTGTTTCTTTCTCCCCTCTCCTCTCACCTTTGTTTAATTGTTGAACAGCTGCATGCCAACCCTTGCACGCTTGATGTTATCATGCAACACCGTACCCTGGCATTGGAACTCATGAAAAATAATATTTAAGCTCTACACACATGCCTCAACATTTAAAAAATGTATGTTTTCAACTTCTCATACCTGTTTATATATTTTAACATATTTTATCCTTTTTTCAGACCAAATCATATTTAAGTAGGAAAAAATATATTAGCGACTACTTAAATATTAATCTCCTCCATTATTCCCTTTGCGGCGAGTAGAAGTCCAAGATCAGGAAAAACTTCTCTATTTTAATACTCCCATTTTTTATATTTTCTCGTAACATTGAAAGATAAAAAAATTCAATTTTCTTTTACTTATTTTCTATTTTAATGTTTTATTTTCTTGTTACATATTATTTAAGAACATTCATTTACATGAAGTCCAGAAGGTTTACAATATCTAAATGAATGTCAATCAGGGCTGGCCCTGGCATTTCAGAGGCCCTAGGCAAACTCTTAAAATAGGGCCCTTTACCTTTATATACACTCAAAAAAAATTATATATTTTTTTCATAAAGTGTAAAATATTCAAATAAAATATAAAAATCAAATTTATAACAAAATATTATTTAAAATTTATTCTTCTCGAATTTTGACATACAAAATTACTAATTGAAGTATTATATTCAAGTTCTTTTAACATATCTTTTTCAATGGACAAGATAGCTAATCCATTCAATCTTTCTTATGACATTGTAGACCGAAGATAAGATTTTATCAGTTTTAAATTTGAAAAACTTCTTTCTGTAGATGCAACTGTAAATGGTATAATCAACATTATTCTATAAGCAATCCATACATTTGGAAAACAACAATTTATTCTTTTTATATAATTTATTACATCAATTGTTTCTTTTACTTCTTTTGGTAGTCCATCTTTCAAACTTTGTAATTCTGAAAATAAGTCACTTCCATCAATATCAAAAATCATGTCATGTCTTAGAAAATCTTCAAGCTTATTATAAGAACTTTTCAAATTATCATCATCTAAAGAATTTAACTTTTTCAAATCAAACAAAAATCCAAAAGTATCTTCATATCTTTGAAATTGTTCAAATCTAGTTTTAAGTGACATAAGAGCTTGATCAATTATATGTAAGAAGTAATTTACTCTAAAAGATTCTTCAGGTGATTGAATTATCTCGTCACTAGCATTTTCATCAAAATATTTTTTCCCTATGAATGATACATTTTTCATGAAATATAGGTTCAATTTCCATTTCTCTAGCAATCTCTTTAGCATCAATCATGGCGGATTCAAATCCACTTTCTCTTTGAGTTTCAAAAAAGAAATGAATCTTTTTAAAGCATTTAAAGCAACGTTAATATTCATGTCTTTTGCTTGTAAAATTTTGCTACTATTATTAACAGCAAACAATATATTATACCAAATAACCATACCAAATAAGAATTCAAAATTTTAAATTTTTAATGTTGCTAAGTCTTCAGCATCACTCTTTGTCTTAGGATCTTCACAAGTGTTCGCCAAGTCAATTAAAGCATCTCTAATTTGTGGAGCTGAGAATCTAATTGATTTTAAACTTTCAATGTGACTTTCCCAACGTGTTTGTGATAATGGCTTAACCGTGATACATTTAACATAAGCTATAAAAACTGCCCACCGCTTTGTAGAAGATGAAAATACATTATATATACGTTATATAATTCCAAAAAATGTTTTACCTTGAAAACAAAAATTTACCATATCACAAGTGCCAAGTTAAGACTATGACAACCACACGGCGTATAGAATGCTTTAGGATTTATTTGTAGTACTCTATTTTGTACTCCTTTATTTTTCCCTTTCATATTAGAACCATTATCATAACCTTGTCCCCTCATATCATCAATATTAAGTTCAAGAGTTTTTAGAACATCTATAAGTTCATTAAAAAGTCCTTGTCCCGATGTATCGTCCACCTTTAAAAATCCTAAGAAAAACTCTTCTACTTTTATTGAACTTGTTGAAATATCCACATAAAGTACCATGATAGACATTTGTTCTTCATTACTTATATCTGAAGTACAATCAAGTATGATCGAAAAGTATTTTGATTCTTTGATCCTTTTAATTATTTCATTCTTTATCTCACCCGCTAACAAAAGTATTAATCCATTTTGAATTTTATGACCAAGATAGTGGTATTGAATTTCTTTATCTTTAATACGTTGAATATGTTCTTGCATTATAGGGTCATATTCGGCGATCATTTCAATAAAAGATAAAAAATTTCCATTACTTTCTTCATAAATCTTTTCATTGTCTCCACGAAATGTCAAATTGTTCTTAGCAAGAGTTTTCACAACACCATTTATTCTTATTAGTACTTGTCTCCAATGTTCCCTATCTTTATTCATTTCTTCTTGCCTAATTTTATCAATTGTTTCATTTTTTTGTAATCTTATTTTCAATTCCATCCATTTTCTTAAATTAGCAATATGGTCGTTACTAGTTTCATGGCTTTTAAGTCTATTACTAACATTTTTTCAATCATTAATTCCTTCATTTGCCTATTGATAATTGAGTCCATCTTGTTTAAACAACTTACAACAAAAACAAAATATTTTATCCAAAGCAATTGAGTAAACTAGCCATATTCTATCCTGTTTTTCTCCATTTGGTAAATATCGAGTACATTGTGTGATAATAAAATGTCTATTATTTGAATCTTTAGGAAAGTTAATATCATTATCTCTTATGGGTCCTCTTTTTACCAATATGTCTCTCAAATTTTGGTCAATATTTATATTTTTCCAATTACCAGGATCATAAATATTTAAAGAAACATGTTCATTGAAATTTTTATTTTCTTCACTCTCACTCTTATTTTCATTATCACTCTTATCTATATCTTCTTCATTCACCAAGTTAATATCATTATGTTCATTACTAGTTTCTTTGTTAATATTATGTTCATCATTAACTAAATCTTCAATTGAACTTTCATTTTGTTTACTTTTGCTAAAATATCTATTAAGAGATCCCACTTGAGATTGAATCAATTCTTGAACTTGTTTTTGTCTTTTTCTTTTTTCATGTCCAGAAGGATGTTTTCTATTAGACATAATGATAGTGATAACTAATAAAAAATTAACAGATAAATAATTAAAATTAAAGAAAAATAAAACCTGATTTGCTTTGTGAATAACTAGAAGCAGTTGGAAATGGTCAAACACGTGCCACCACGTTCCGCCCACACAAGATTAATCAGAGTCGTAGAATCAATTTCACTGACTCACTGCAAATATAAATTTAAATGTAAATTATGGGATAAAAAATATGTCAATGAATGGTTTAATTAAATCAAAAGACAATCCATACAATCAAAGAACAATCACAGAAACAATTGCTAGAGATGGTCCCACAACATAGGCCGATACGTATCATATTGGTCAATATTATGATATTATCCCCCCTGCTTTGAATTATTTATGCATATCTGTTAGCATAGACGATATCGATTGAGCAGTATCACTTGTATCTTAGAAACTAAAGGAAACTAGAAACATGTAAAACTGTGAGAATTCTGACTTTTCTTTGGAACATGATATCTATTGTATTAACCATCTCATTGTTAAAAAAAAAATTACACAACTAAATTTCCATATTATCTCTAGCAAGCAAGCAGGCAGACTACAAATGCAAAGAATATCTCTATGTTCTAGAAAGGAAAAAAGTAAAATCTTGATTATTGACTGACATCTTTTGAAGATTAAAATTGAAGAGTAAAAACCAAAATGAAAATATGGTCATAACAAGCTAGAATGAGGACTCTGTTTCCAGTGTTGCAGAGAATGCTGGAGACCATTTTGAATGGGCCAACAATTTGGGCAGTAAAATTTGTTTCATATTAAAAATTAACTTGGGATGGTTTTGGATTTACCTCAAATCAATGAATATTAAAAGTCGGTACCGACTGATGTACATCAGTTGGGTGGTTGGGTGTCACACATAAGCTAAGTCACTTTAGTATGTGTAGGCAATGAGGGCCTTGGATAGTTGGATATTCAGCTTTTATGAGGAAATTGGAGATGGTTGATGGTCAGATGCGCTCAAATACACTCCACAATTTACTAATCATCTATTTTATGTAATATTAATTATAGGGCTATTAATCTAATTTAAATGCAAGAATACATATAATTTTTTTAGATTTTATGAAACTATTTAATTGAATTAGGGAATCAATTGAATTAGGGAATCTACCTAATCTTTAGACTAATAAGTAGATATGGCAGGAGTTAATTATGAAATAATACATGCTAAGAAATTGTTTAAATGTATTATTTCATATTTTATTTTTTTTTACTTTTTATTATCTTTTTTAAAATAAAACACTAAACACCCAAAACAAATCTCAAACATCCATGATAAATTCAAAATGACAGGATTGATAAAAAAATACCTGTGAATCTGAAATCTACAACTTAGCAAGCTGCAGGCGAGAGAGAAATCACAGAGAGAGTCAGAGATAGATCAGAGGAGAGCCAGAGAGAGAAAGTGCAGTGAGAGAGAGTGAGAGATCAGTGAGAGAGAAGGAGAGGAGAGGAGAAACTGCTGGTATTTTTGGGTTTAAAAAAGTGGCATATTTTTACCGTTTTGAAAAGGAATACGAAGCGATAGAAAATGTGAAAGATGAACGGACAGAAAAAACTCGAAAATCGCGCGCGGGCCAACGCACTCACGTTTCACGCTGAAACGCGGAACTGCTTTCCGCACGTGGGAACGCAGTTCCGCGTTCCGCACGTGCGAACGTAGTTCCGCCTTCCACACGTGCGAACGCGGAACCGTGCTCCGCACGTGAGAACGTAGTTCCGCCTTCCGCATGTGCGAACGCGGAACCGCGCTCCGCACGTGCGAACGCGGAACCGCGCTCCGCACGTGCGAACGCGGAAACCGGGTTTCTGCAACGGTAACTTTGTTCGCAAACGCGGAACCACGTTCCGCACGGGGACGCCGAACGTGGAACGAGAAAACGGACGGGTATTGGGCGGAAATGGGCGGAAAATATTTATATATTTTAGAGGCCCTGTATATTTGGAGGCCCTAGACTCGTGCCTACTTCGCCTATATGCAGGGCCGGGCCTGATGTCAATCATCTTATGGTCAAGGTGATGCAGAGTCAGGCCCAGCCATTGTGACAAATATCGGCGGTATTTTTAAATTTATCGTGTTTTTATAGGCAAAATACCATTATAGCGTTAAAAACGCGTTTTTATTGCCACGATGATAAATTCCCGGTAAATTCCCGATAAAATCGCGTTAAAAAAGTGATAAACGTTAATAACGCGATAATATCCCGGTAAATTCCCTGTAAATTCCCGATAAATTCCCGGTAAATTCCCTATACTATTTTTATTTCATTAATTTTTTTATTTATTCTATTTTTTTATTTTTTAAATATTATAATTTCCAAGAGATTTTCCCCTTAAATTCCCGGTAAAAATCCGAGAATTTAAAAATATCCCGTTATTACCAATTGCCGTTAATATCCCGAGAACGACATTTGTCACAATGGGCCCAGCAGCCAGGCCTAGCTTCGAAGGCCCAACAGCCAGGCCCAACTTTATCCTTTTGTTATAAAAAGAAGTCTTTACCCTAGATTAAAGGAGATACAATGGAACAAAAAAAAGGACTGAGAAATATGAATGCTCCTCCGTCAACCTGCGCATGGTGTGATTTTCTCTTTAGGGTTTGGTATAAAGCCAATTCCTTCTCCTTCTCCTTCTCCTTTCCACATCTTCTTCAAGTACTCCTCTCTCTTCTCCTCTCTTATTCTCTTCTCTTCCTTCCTCTTCTCTTTGTTTTCTTTTTTTTGAAAACCATCCACAGTTTCATCATCCCCAAAACCACCTAGATCTACCCCCACTTGCTGCTCCTGCCTTTTCTCTCCCTTGCTCTAGTCACTGCCCTTCTTAACTCTTTTCTGAAGCCTTCCCTGTCCCATACAACCATCGCCGCCTCCAAATCTCCTTCCCATTGTTGTCGGCCCTTCCTCTAGACCATCCCACTGTTGTTACGTTACCCAGAACACCTTCCTATTGTTGCCACAATCCTTATTAGGTTCAGATCTGGCTGCGGCTACCTCACTCTCACCCCAATGGCTTCTACAATCCTTCCTTATGCTATCGCTTCTTGCCATACTCCACTTGCTGCCGCAACCTTTGTAGCCATCCCCTTTGCCTTCTGTGACCCCACAAACAACTCTTTGGTTTTGCCGTAAACCCATATTCCATTACAGTGGTATCCCCTCCTCCTTTTATTTCCCTTCTTTAAACCTTTTAAGCGTCCATGTCCATTTCATTTAAAACCATAGCCCATTTATTTAAAATCACATAGGCCTTTTTTTGTCCAAAATCATTCCATTCCCTTTTATTTATTTTCATGTATTTTTTTACATCATATTCTAAGGATACTTGCATGATTATTTGTGGTAAATTCTATATTAATTAATTACAAATATTAATTGAAATTTAATTTTAGTCCATATTAGTTTAGGGTGCATTATTTTTCATCCCTTTTAATTTTAGGGAACTATATGGTCACCCTATCCTTTTTTTTCCTACATCAAATTGGTATCAGAGCTAACTTAGGGTGTTTCCTTAAACATCTACGGTCTTAGATTAGATTTGCATTTAGTGAAAAAAAATTAATTATAATTAATTAAAATTAATTCATTAAAAATTAAAAAAAATTAAAAAAAATAAATAAATAAAAAAAATTAATTTTTATCATTGTTATCATAGCATCTACCGAGGTTGGGTTGTTTCCTTAAACACCCATAGTCTTAGGTTGCATTTTTCTTGTAAAAAAATAATTGTATTGCATTTCTACTTAGATCATGGCATAGCATTTAGTCTGTCCCATATCCGGGAGTCTAGGGGTATCGTAGTGCGTGTGTCTATGCATGCCCACCTGTATTGGTTAGGAATACCATTCTGACATAAGTTCCCAAATTAGACAATCCAATCCTGATACTCCCATTATGGACTTCAACACATTAGTCAAAGTGCTTACTGATCTACTAACCTCAGTAACCCGTCTTGAGAAAGAGTTTGAGGGAGAAGTCCATGAGCCCAATTTGGAAGACATCGATGAGGATGAGTATAAGGACTTTGAGAATGGCTTTGCTTTTGTGCAAGGAGACTCATACCCCCGTGGGGAGGGTAATCCCCCACATGGGATGGTGGTGCGTCAATGTGCCATAGCACAACCAACAAAGAAAGACGATTGACAAAGAAGTAATAATTTCTACACCTTTGCTAAAAGTGGTGACAAGGCCTGTAAGGTTATCATTGATAGTGAGAGTTGTACAAATGTCATTGCTTCGTCGGCAGTTTCCCTATTAGTGTTGTCACCCATCACCCACCCTCACCCATATCGGGTTGCTTGGGTGGATTCGTCATCTATTCCTGTGACTCAACTGTGTCAGGTACTTGTCCAATTTTCATCTATTTTTTTTTTAGAGAACCAAATTTGACATTTAAAGTTAAAGAACAAAAAAGATCGAAGGAAATGGTGTGTCTTCTTCTCAATCTTTACATGAGAGAGTTTATTCTATTAATATAACTGTACAGACCTTACAAAGATGGAAATGAAAATACAGAAGAAATCACAATGGAGAAATCATAGGAGAAATCTTTGGCTGTGTGAGCTGGTACCGTGTGCCAACTGTGATACAGTGTGCAATGTTTTTTCTTCCTTATCTGGCTCCTGGGTTGTAGATGGTTCAATATCCCCCCGCAAACTGAGCCGTGGAGGAGGCCAAAGGCCCAGTTTGGTGCATAGCATGGTGTGAGGATTGCGTGGTAGAGGCCTTGTAAAAATATCAGCAACTTAAAGGGAAGAGGGAACAAATTTAGTGATAAGAGAACCAAGAGCAACCTTTTCTCGCACAAAGTGATAATCAAGCTCAATATGTTCAGTACAAGCATGAAAAACAGAAATCATGGTGAGATGTAATGCCGAGATATTATCGGAGTAAAGCAACGGAACAGATAAAAGATGAAGGCCAAGATCACGAATAAGGTAGGTGAGCCATGTGAGTTCAGCAGCAGCAGAGGCGAGAGCACGATATTCCGCCTCAGTACTAGACCTAGCAACAGTAGGTTGTTTCTTAGCAGACCAGGGGATACATTTGCCACCAAGATAAGTACAGAAGCTTGTGGTAGAGCGCCGTGTGGTCGGACAGCCAGCCCAATCAGTATCGCAGAAGGCATAGAGTTGCATAGGACAGTGAGCTAAAACACGAAACCCAAAAGAGAGAGTCCCATGAATATAACGAAGAATTCGCTTCACCATCTGAAAATGCAGAACAGTAGGTTGATGCATATGTTGACAGACAGAGTTGACACTATAAGAAATATCAGGACGAGTGATAGTGAGATATTGTAAACCACCAGCAATGCTGCGATAAAAGGAAGGATCCGAATAGATGTCATTACCAGTAGAACTTAGGCGCCACTTTGTGACCATAGGTGTGGAGATAGGCTTGCAACCAATCATCTGAGCACGATCCAAAAGATTAAAAGCACATTTTGTCTGATTGAGAAATAAACCACCAGAGAAAGGAATAACTGAGATGCCCAGAAAATAGTGGAGAGGACCAAGATCTTTCATTGCAAACTCCTGACTAAGTTGCCGAATAAACTCATGAAGTAGGACAGGGTTGGATCCAGTAATAATGATGTCATCAACATATAATAATAAAAACAAGGTACCCTCGCGACCATGATGAATGAATAAAGAGGTGTCAGCAGTACTAGAAAAGAAGCTAGGCCCAAAACAAAAGTGCTAAATACATCAAACCATGCTCGTGGCGCCTGATGCAACCCATATAGATCACGCTTGAGGGAGCATACATGAGTTGGTTGCAGATGATCTTTAAATCCGGGAGGTTGGTCCATAAATACAGGTTCAATTAAGTTCCCATGAAAGAAAGCATTTTTAACATCCAATTGTCGAATCTCCCAATCATGAGCTAAAGCCACAATGAGAATAAGTCGAATCGTAGTAGGCTTAACAACAGGAGAAAATGTTTCAAAGAAGTCAATGCCGAGAATCTGATTGAATCCCTTTGCAACAAGGCGAGCCTTCAAGGGATCCAAAGAATCATCAGACTTGAGTTTTGTTTTGAATACCCACTTACAGCTGAGAACATTCATGGTGGCCTGTCGGGGAACCAAAACCCAAGTATCATTGAGAGAAAGAGCTGACAATTCGTCTTTCATAGCAGCAATTCAACCAGGATGTTTGAGAGCGGAGATAATAGACTTTGCTTCTGATGATATGCATTGAGCGAGCAAGCAATAATCAGAATTGAAGTATTTAGGATTAGGCTTAATAATACCATGACTGTGACGGGTGGCTCTAGGGGAAAAGGAGTCCGCACTAGAGGAGATGCTAGTAGAAGACGGCGCAGAACTCGTGGTGGAGGGAAAAATATCATCAGCAACAAGTGGCAAGGGAGAAAGATCAGTAGTAGCAAGTGGCAGTGGAGAGTGCTCTGCTAGAGGAGGTTGATCATCACATGTAGGCTGATGTGGCATAGAAGTAGACACTGAAGGGGGTTGAACACAATCAGTTGCAGGAGAGAGATGACTCGTTCGAGCTTCTGGAGTGGCAGTGAGAGGTGAACTTCTTGTGTCATAAGCAGTGGGAGGTGTAGGAGAGCTTGTTAGGACCACTGATGAAACTATAAGCCAATCAGAGAACTCAATGAGGTCAGTAGCAACATGTGAAGAAGTGTAAAGTGACCCTGGATTGTGGAAGGGAAAAGTTGATTCATCAAAGATCACATGCCGCGAGAGATAAACGTGGTTGGTTGGCGGATAGTAACACCGGTAGCCCTTGTAATGTTCACTGTAGCCCAGAAAGATGATGGAAGGGACTGGGGCTCAAACTTACTCTTAGTGTAGTCTCGAAGACAGGGAAAACATTTACTACCAAAAGTACGCAGAGAACCGTAGTCCGGATGTTTAGAAAATAATGTCATAAACGGACTTTTCCAATCCAAGACTCGAGAGGGTTGTCTATTAATCAACCATGCAGCAATACTAAAAGCCTCAACCCAAAAATGTTGAGGGACGTGAGCATGAAACATCATGGTAAGACCCAACTCAGTAATATTGCGATGTTTGCGTTCAACTAACCCATTTTGTTCAGGAGTATGTGGGCAAGACATTTGATATTTAATGCCTAGATCAAACAAAAAAGTTTTGAACTTGGATCCAGCAAATTCACCACCACCATCGGATTGAAAAATCCGAATTGTCTTATCAAACTGAGTAGTAATAAGTTTCTGGAACATAATAAAGCACTGGAAGAAATCGGACTTGCGCTTGAGAGGATAGAGCCATGTGTATCGAGTGCATTCATCCACAAATATCACATAATAACGGAATCTTTGAAAAGGGGTGACTGGAGATGGTCCCCACAAATCACTATGTATTACACCAAACGGGTCATTGCAAACATCATGAGATTGAATAAAAGGGAAACGACAAGTCTTAGCCATCTGACAACTATTACATATAGTGTCAACCTTATTTCTACTAATGCTTAAAATAAGCTTATTTTTCTTCAAAACTTCTACTACCCGTGAATGAGGGTGGCCAAGCCGTTCATGCCAAATATCATCAGTTGTAGAGCGAAATCTGGTAGAAAACATAGTTGCCTCCTCTGTGGGTTGAAGAGCATACAATCCACCAGTCCTACTTCCAGAAGCAATCACGATTCCTGTTTGTCTGTCCTTGATCACAAATCCACGAGAATCAAACTTATATGGATAATCAGAGGTAAGTTGACTGACAGATAACAAGTTCTTTTTTATTGCAAGGACTACCAAAACAGGATCTAGATGGAGATTAGAATCTCCAATGTCAATATTTGCGGATCCAATATGAGAGATATCAAGTAAATTGCCATTTACCAACAAAAACCCGATCAGGGCCATGATACGGAACAAGAGAGGTTAGCTTACCAGGATCTGATGTCATATGAGATGTTGCACCTGTGTCAGGAAACCAAGTCTTGTCTGGGTTATCATGGAGAGAAGTGGCAGCAAGAGCCTGAGTCACATCAGGTGGTTGATAGACTTGATTAAACCGATTCCAGCACTCAAGAGTTGTGTGTCGTGGTTTGTCACATATTTGGCATCGGACGTCCTCTTTGGCTCTAGGTGGTGTATCAGGAGTAGACTCTTGTGAGGGTCGAAGAGAGCTACCATGGTTGTACGGAGCGGATTGATAGCCCCGTTGAGTGTAGCCATCAGATTGAGATCGGCTTTGATGAAACCCTCGTCCTCGGGAACTACCAGTTCCTTTTCCCCTCCTGTTGGTCCCACGATTGAAATTGGAGTTGCCAGATTGCTCTCCAACAAACGCCATATTATGATTAGGAAGAGAGGAGTTGCTTGGACTATGAAGAGTTTTCTTAGTTTCATGACTTTGTGTCAGAGGAATGAGGTCCCGATAAGAGGGAATGGGTGGTTTGAGCATGGTAGCAACAAAGGACTCATAGCCGCTGCCAAGTCCTCTGAGAAGACCAAAGACCTTATTGCGATCATCCAAGGGTTTGCCAATGGCAGCCAAATCATCACAGTAGTTTTTGAAAAGGCGAAGGTACTCAGTCATAGAGTAATTATCCTTGGAATGTAACTGCAGGCGTTGGAGAAGATAAAATTCTCACTCTTGCGATTCTTGCGCAAATGAGTCCAACAAAGCACGCCAGACATCGGCTGATGTTTCTAGTCAGACCACCAGTCCAAGGACTTCTTCTGACAGGGTGCCGGTAATCCATCCACGGAGTAGTCTATCAGACCGTCTCCATGCAATATAATCAGGATTAGGTTTGGGAGTGATCTCACTACCATCTGTAGTTGGGTTTTAATAAGCCGATCTGGCATTGAAAGTTCTCCATGGAGAAAGCCAAGCATGTCTTGACTTTCTATGAGGCCCATGATTTGGGTTTTCCAAAGGAGAAAATTAGTTTGAGTGAGTTTAATGGAAACAAAATTTCCAACATAAAGGGATGATGGGTAAGGATAAACTGCTGTGGAGGAAGAGGCCATTGTGAAGAGCGTCATTCAGACGAGTGAACTGTTCTGTGATTGAGACTGATCGAAGCCTCAGATAAGGTGCTCGAGAATAAAAACTCACGGTCCAAGGCACCTGGCTGAGTTCTTAAGTTAGTATTGCCGCTGAAACAGAGCCGTGTTTTGAGCTTGTTTGCCGCTGAAACAGAGAGGAATGAAAGGGGGCAGAAGTAAGAGAATTGGTCTTAGACGGAAGCACAGTACTGGCTGGGACCAGCTTGTAGATCGGAGACAGTGACAACAGGGCAGGCTCAGACGATCTGGTAGAGCACGATCGGAGCAGCTTGAGGTAGAGGCTGCGGCTGTTTGTAATGCAGATCGGGGTCGGGGAAGCGACTAAAAACTAGATCTAGGAGCGATCGGCTCTTGTGTGTTTGGACCTGGGAAACGGCAACGCCACTTGGTTGGGTCTCCAAACCAGATCAGATCTCAGCAGATAGAGAACGGCAAAGGGTCAGATCCCAAATTTATGTAGATCGGAGATTGACTGCTGCGAAATCAGCGGCGGACAAGGGTTACAACAGCCGTGAAGCAGGATGCCAGCAACACCCAACTACGAGCAGTACGGCGGCAGATCTGCCCTGGCCTCGCGAATGTCGGACCAGAAAAAAAAAAAGGGAAGCAGACCCTGTTTTGATATCTACAATAGCGAGCAGATTAGGCACAGAACTTTCACCAGCGATTCACTCACAGGCGGTAGGCTTTGATGACCATAAAGAACAAAAAGGATCGAAGGAAATGGTGTGTCCTCTTCTCAATCTTTACATGAGAGAGTTTCTTCTATTAATATAACTGTACAGACCTTACAAAGATGGAAATGAAAATACAGAAGAAATCACAATGGAGAAATCATAGGAGAAATCTTTGGCTGTGTGAGCTGGTACTATGTGCCAGACTGTGATACCGTGTGCAATGTCTTTTCTTCCTTATCTGGCTCCTGGGTAGTAGATGGTTCAATGAGAGTTACTGTATCCCTTTCTTTCCTACATCACAAGGTCAACCAAATCCACAGGATAGGCAAACGACATCAGGAACAGGCTTTAGGCATCTTTGCAAATTGGGTCTTGTATCAGTTCCCAACATTTCATATCTAGTTTATGTTCGTATTGTTGTAGGCCTGAAGTTTATATGTAAAAGGGTCATAGAAGATTTGATGGTAGTAACAGTAGATCTCTACACTTCCATCATCTATTTAAAAATGTATATATTTCTAAAATGTACAGTGAGGTTATTATCAAACATCAAGCCTTTTTTTCTTTTTCTTTTTTGTGTTAATTTCATAAGATAGATAATTGCCTAATTTATTTTACCGTTCTATCTTACTATAAAATAGACAACTTAAAATAGTGTTAAATGAATCATTATCATTCATTCATTACATAATTATGATTTACTTTCATGTTAAAAAAATTATTAAAAAATTGCTAAAATAAGAAAAAGAATTCTAAGAGGTGTTTTGGAGTTTCAAATTTTTGACTAATAATTTATCATATTAGTATTGAAATTTGAAACTAGAGAAAATTGTGTACAAATTACTAAAATAAAATGGGATTTTAAGATTGGATTTAGTGATTTAGAAGAAGTTAGTTTACCATTATTAAATTCATCTAGAAATAGGAGAAATTTGATTAAAAAAATGACTAAAAAAACTAGAAAAGGAGTCTTACGTTTAAATTTGGAAAGTTCTATTGATTTCACATACCCTTTGTCAAGCCATTGTGTAATACCCTGACCTAAATTAGTAGTTAATTGTGTGTTTATTAGCCGTTCACTATGTTTTGAGATCCGTTAATATGAAAGATTACGGAGTGGGCTTTGTGTAGAGTACAAGTTCGACTTGATTTGAGTTCGGAAGCATGTGAATCCGACTTGTTAGAGGGTACTCGCAAAGTTGTAATTATCTGAATTTTCTCCGACAGAGACCCTAAAAGCTATCTGTATTTGAAAAATCACTCATTTGCTAAGTTTTGTGTTCTGAGTCTAAAGAATTTATCCGTTTTATTTTTTGACTTTTAGAAGTGTATTTTCTTGACCCTTGGGGGTAGGCCTGTAAATGGATCCAGATTCGGCCCATTAGTCTTACCGGACCGTCCAGATCCAGCCCACTAATAGAGGGTCCAACAAGCAATGGATCTGGACAGTCCAATAAGTTTATTGGATAGTCCGCGGCCCATTAAGGGTCCAATAAGCTTTTGTGGCCCAATGAAAAATTCTATAAAATTTAATTGTTTAATAATCTTTAAACTTTATAATAGTTAAAAAATATTAATTAATTTGATAAAAATATTTTTTTGTGAACTGTGTAATAAACAATTGACATTAACGTGAAGATAAAACTATCTAACTAATTAAAATTAATTCCTTTTATCATTTTTTCCTTTTGAGTATTTGTTTTTGACACTTTATGCAGCAAAACTAGTAAAGTATCTAACATATAAAAATAATAATCCAATGGTGAGAGACTGATAGAGTGATCACATCAACTGTCAAGATCATCTTAGGGTCCGAAACACTAAAACAAAATAAATTGGGCTTATTACCCTTAATACAAAACAAATAGTTAAATAAAAAAATACATTTAAAATAAAATATCATATGTGGTCCACTTGTTGGTGATTTTTTTGGTGGACTTCAAAAATCAGACTTGAGAAAGCAAAAGTGAGAAAATGTATTAATGACGCAATATAAAAAGTAAAGATCATAAATGAAATTAAGTAAAACTACCTCAGCATAAAAATAAAAGAAATGCTTCAAAAGATAGAAAATAATACTTATACATAGGGCTGCAACTCAGGTCGGGTTCTTTAAAACCCAACCCGAGTTGATATTTATAGAACCTGACCCAACCCGACCCGACCTGCATTTTGAACCCATTTTAGCCTAATTTTAACCGAGTCGGATCAGGTTAAGTTGGGTCAGGTTAACTTGTAAAATCCTCAACCCAACCCGAATTCCATGTGGGTTTTTGTCTTCTCAACCTGACCCGACCCTACCTAACCCTCTGACTCGAATTTCTCAACTTGACCCGCATGATTTATCGGGTCGGATTTTAATTGCAGCCCTATTTATACATCATTTTTATAGAGTAAGAGACCTACATCATGAAGAATGGCTGCAAGTTCTGAATAAAGAAGTAGAAGTAGAAAAAGAGAAAATGGCAGATTCCCAATCATCATTTCCTATCTATGAGAAACACCCATCATTATACAAGTGAAATTGTATCTCTTTTTTTTTTTTTTTTTTTTCAGATCTCTGTTTTGAAATTTTCTTCTTCTCAAGTTATGGACACTTCTTCCAACTCTGGCAATGGATTCTACTTTTTCCTTACCCATGGCCTCAATGACTTTGAGCGCTCCTTCCCCACCATCAACTTCATGTCAATCCAATTCCTTTAAAGGGTCTTGACACTCCTTTGATCCTTCCATTCTGTGCTGACCTATAATTTTTAGAATTGTT
Organism: Chimonanthus salicifolius; assembly: GCA_013350335.1. Lineage (NCBI taxonomy): Eukaryota > Viridiplantae > Streptophyta > Magnoliopsida > Laurales > Calycanthaceae > Chimonanthus > Chimonanthus salicifolius. The sequence continues at coordinate 79,288,961 of CM023532.1, read as the reverse complement.
TTAAACAAAGTAATATAATTTTGGATACAGAATCCCAAGTAATATGCATTCATATCATCAACAAGTAGAGCCATTTTTATTTCCTCATCAGTCCACATTTTTGTAGGCAGTCCACTGGCTTCACATGGATTGGCAACCCTAAATATCTGCAACATGGGATGAATGATCCTTGACCACATAGCACAAAAGAAGAAAACCCAATTGGAGTTTTTATCTTTTGTCATCTCTGATCCAATCTGAGGACTATTGATTCGAGTCAAAACCGTTTAGTTTTTACTTTCTAGGTCTAATTTCAATTTGTTTTAGATGGAAAGATCAGTGTATGATAATCTTAAACTAATAAATGACAAAATGCTAGAAAAAATAGGGCAGAAAATATGGTCAGCAATGGGAATGTCACATGAAGGTCAGGAAAAAATGGAAAAAAACAAAAACCAAAAAAAAAAGAAAAAAAAAAAGGTACATTATAATTGCAAAGGTCAATGCTTCCACTCCTAATTAACATTCATATACTATGTGAAACTTCAACTATACCACTTAAGTTCCTGTCGTTAATTGCCTCGTTTGTTTACTGTATCTTCTATTTATAATTATTCAATTATTTGTGCTAGGATTACTTCTAGTATTCTAAACATGTACTCGAATCATTAAAAAAAAAAAAAAATCACCCAACCAAAAAAGGGCCCAAGAAGTTTCATAGTAGTAAAGGGCAATTTTACCATTTTCTTTTCAACGAGGAAAGAATATTTTTACTTTGTTGGGAGGTAAGAATACCCTTAAAAGTTGCGTAAGAAAATGAGAAAGCTGAAGAAGAATTTACCTTGTTTGGAGTAACAAAATCCAGGAAAGTAGATAACTCTCAGGAGAAATGCATAAATCAATCCTATCATTCATCTCTAACATGGCACTTGCAGTTCCTCCCTCCATGCAAAGAAACAAACCAAAGCCAACAAACCAAGACACCAAAAACCCCAAATGAAGAGGCAAGAGAGATACAGAGACGGAGAGAGAGAGAGAGAGAGAGAGATTTGGAGAACTTATTGCGAGAGAGAAGGAGAGGCGAGATCTCGAGAGCGTGAGAGGCAGATCGAGAGAGAATGAGAGGGATCTCGAGAGCTGCGAGGTAGATCGAGAGAGAGAACAATGAGATAAATCTCGAGAGCAGATTGCAGCGAGGGAGAGAGCAGAGAGGCGAGAAGAGGCGAAGAGTGTTATGGTGTTTTTGTGCCCTAATTAACGTATATGCGTATATTTGGGTCCACGGACTGTCCATGGACCGTCCATGGACAGTCCAAATGTGTTTAATGTACTGTTGGATTCAGATCCATGAGCCCATTGGACTCATGGATCCAGATAGTAAATGGACTCCAAGATCTGGGCCGGACTGTCCATGGCTGGATCTGGATCCATTTACAGGCCTACTTGGGGGTATCCCTATATGTATAAAACCTTAAATTTTAAGTATTTAGAAGTGTCGAAACACCTCGGACCTTTAGAATATTTTTGTCAGTTGAATTTACCTGACCTAAATATAAAGTCACAACTTTCACAAAATATTATTTTCAATTATGAAATTTTGTCAAAAAGGTGAGTTTTGTTAAAATCATCGGGTATTTGGCATATTTTTCTCTCCAGATTTTCATGGCATTTATAGCTTTTGAAACCTAACCTATCGGACCAGTGGATTTAAGTTAGTGAGATTTCCAAAACAACCAACTTGAAAGGAGTCGTGTTTTAAGTTAAAAATAAAAATAAAATAAATGCTTTGTTTATTAAAACTTGTTTCCTAAGCCTACCTTCCCGTTGGATAGGCGGCGTGGGAACCCATCTCACTGCATGGTGTCTACAGACGAGGTAATAAAGAGAGGAGGAAGAGTACAGGAGAGTTAAGAAAAGAAAAACAAAAAGATTTGTTGTCTCCCCCATCTTTCTCTCCCTCCCGTTTCTTTTGTTTTCTTCTTCCATTCCAACCGATTCCAGCAACTTCATTTGGAAGTTTTCGTGGGTTTTTCAACGGGAGCCAATTCTCAGTGGATTTTCATACACAAGATATCAAAATATATCTTTTCTGAATTTTATGAACTCTAAGTCAATTTTTAAAATGAAAAGGGTTAGTTTTGGACTTCAAACATGGTCTCTAAAGAATTTAGGAAAAATGACATTTTCTTTTCTCGAGTTACACCTCAAAAATCCATTTTTGTTGGTGCGAAAACCTTGGTTTATCTTCTCTAAGTTAAAAAAGGGGAAAGATTAATCCCATCTAACTCCTTGTATGTTTACTTTCCGCATTGGGTGTTCAAATTCTCGCACTGTACCCTTTGAGCCTAAATTTCCATCTGTAGCGCAGCGATCTCGCCACTCGATGGCTATCAGTAGCGATGTTTAAAGTTGCTCGGTGGTAAATGGAATGGGCACTGAATACTTTATTTACTTTCAGTATTGTACTCTCTCGGCAAAGTCTTAATACTTCTCTGACACCGGAAAAATATGAGATTGGGCACTGAGTACTTTCCATTTTCTATTTCTTGTGTATTTTGGATAGCTGACAACTAACTCTAGTGTCTTAAAGAAATAGGAAGAGTTTAGGAGACTCACATACATTATCTTGTTTTTAGGAGAAAAATAAACAAAGGGCTCTTTTTGGGAGTATTTTAAATATATTTGGTTTTAAACTGGACATTTACTGGTTTCCAATGTTCTCACAAATTTCTGGTGAAAAATTCTAAGCTGGAGAAGGCGAGGAGACTCGACTTAACTTGCATGATGGTTTGTGGGAAACTATTAGACTTTAGGACGTAAAATGGGACCCAGGAAATTATGAGATGGAAAAGACCAAGTGGGACCGAAAAGTGGGGCCTAACACCGCTTACATGTAAGGGACGAGAATCTGTTCTCACTGTGTAGAACTTAAATGTGAAAAGGTGTTGGGGAGTTGAGGCCTAGTGGTCTGAAATGCAAAATGGGACCCATTTAGGCATCTGGAGGATGGTATGTTCAGACATTTCGACAACAGTGTGAAATATCCAATAATGGTGCAATTGGTGATATAAGCTGATGTAGACTTAGTAGATTAAAAGAATATCTGACCTGAATATAGTGATATAGCGGAAGCCAATATAGTTTAATTAGAAACTAAATCTCGGACAAATACTAGCCCAAATAAATCAACTAATAAAACCAAATTTGGAGGGCTGGAGTATTTCAATGTCAACAGCCAATGAAGGTCAGGAACTGTATGCTCGTGTTATCCCAACAGGGAACAAGTTATGTGTTGCTAAATGATGTTTCCACAGCCAGGAGATAGAATCACCGCATGAGTTAGATCTGAAACGAAACCACTGAACTAGTTGCAGCAAGGATCTTCCAATCAGTCAGCTACAAACTGCAACGATCTGGCTCCAACAGAGGACACCTTCGTTGACAACACCAAGTCGTGGGCTTGGTGTCCCATGGGGCATCTGCAACGTGCACCATAGTCACATCACCCAAAACATGCAATTCTCAGCAAACACGACTGTTGTTTGCGGTAGGAGATCACTAGAAGCAATTCACCCTATGCTTAATTGAAAAAAAATCAAAATCTCTTATTCATAATCTTCGGTGCCAAATGTGGCTGTTTACAACTATATATATAAGAGAAAGCTACTGACTACATAATAGAAATAAAAATAAATATAAAAATAAAAATAAAAAACTCTAGCCTAAAACATAGGAGCCGACCCTCCAATATTAAACTCATACTAGTTCCGTAGAGAACTGAAATAGAATGCTACTATCCGACTAAGGAACCTAAACTAATTAGGACTGTTATACCCCACTGAACTGGGTTTCGTCTCTTTCAGCCTGTGATAGTCGGCTGCACCTCTTTGGCCATTGGGCCTACACAAACTGAACTCTTGGGGTGGGTTCCTTGGCCCATTTGATAGAACTAGCTATAATTGGACTTCCCATGGAAGTTTTCATAAAAATCTAATGCCATGGCCATAATCTCATCTTCTTTATCCCTGATGTTCTCATCATTTTCTCCGTCCTAGAAAGAACTTGTCCTCGAGTTTGTATCACTGAAATCTTCATCTCCACAATAGATGCTCAAGTCGGACACATTGAAAACATCAGAAATACTGAGACCTTCTGGCAGCTTCACTAATAAGCATTATTGTTGATCCGCCTTAGAACCTCGCATGGACCTATGTTGCACATCTTCAGTTTACTATAAGTACCTGTTGGAAATCGCTCCTTCCGGAGGTGTACCCAGACCATATCACCTGCATTGAAGACGGCTCGTCACCTGTGCTTGGCTTCTTTGACCTTGAGATTACTCTGTTCAATCTTGTGCCGTACCTGCTCATGCAACTGCTTGATCTCTGCAATCAAATTGTCGGGTGTTTGAGATCTCGGTCCCTTTGAAGGTAGTGGCACCAAATCTAACACACTGCTGGGATTAGAACCTTATATAACTTGAAATGGACTGTGACCTGTCGTATGACTTCTCGAAAGCTTGTAAGCGAATTCAGCATGTGGTAAAATCAAATCCCATTGCCTTGACTTCCGTCTAATCAAACTTCTTAGGAGATTACCCAAAGTGTTGTTAACCACCTCAGTTTGACCGTCGGTCTGTGGATGATAAGCACTGCTAAAATTCAACTGTGTACCCAACTGTCACCATAGAGAAAGCCAGAAGTGACTCGTGAACTTCGTATCTCTGTCAAAGATGATAGACTTGGGAATACCATGAACTTGGCGACATCTTTCAAATACAATCCACCACATGTGAAGCATCTGAAGACTTCTTGCACAAAATGAAGTGTGCCATCTTAGAAAATCTATTCACCACAACTATTATGATGTCCATGGAGACATCCTCCCATGGCACTGTTGGAATAGGGAGAGGAGTATAAAGCCCTTTATTTTGAGAGTGTCCTTTTGCTGCTTGACAGATATAACAACGGTTGGCAAAACTGCTCACCTTTCGCTGCATACTTGGCTAATAAAATTTCTCTTCCAATAAAGCTAAAGTCTTATCTCGACCAATATGTCCTGCTAATCCGCCACCATGCAAATCTTTCACTAGCCTCTCTCTCAATGAACATTGCGGGTATATAGTTTAGAACCCTTGAATATGTAGCCATCCTGCATACCATACTCGTCCATGGGTCGATTTTGGCTAAGCTATTGCCAAATCGGTCCAAACTGATGATCATGCTGATATAGGTCTTGAAAATTATCAAATCCAAGTACATGTACCCGCATCTGAGTCAACAAGGTTGATTTCTTGCTAACTGCATCTGCTACCTTGTTTTGAACTCCAGACTTGTGTTATACTACAAAAGTAAACTCTTGTAGAAAAGAAACCCACCCTTGGCATGCCGGGCATTGAGCTAGTGTTGCCCGTTTATATACCTCGGTGCTTGATGATCAAAATTAAGCACAAAGGGCTGATGAAGAAGATAATGACGCCAATGTCTGAGGGCCTGTACGATAGCATAGAACTCCAGTCATATGTAGAATACTTCTTCTGAGCTCCGCTCAAATTCTCACTGTAGAATGCAACTGGACGTTGTTCTTGACTAAGGATTGCTCCCACACCTATATGAGATGCATCACAGTCAACCACAAACTGTTTATTGAAATCTGGAACATTTGAGACTGGAGCTTCAGTCAACTGCTGCTTGATAGTTTGAAAACTTTCTTTTGCGGTTTGTGTCCACTGGAACTCACCCTTCTTCAAACAATCTGTCAAAGGGGCCATAATCATACTGAAGTTCCTCACAAACCGTTTGTAGAAATAAGCCAATCCATGAAAGTTGCGTGTCTCATGTACATTCTTAGGTGTCGGCTAGTTGCGCACCGCTTCTACATTTGCCTCATCTACCTTAATTCCATTTGTACTCACAATATATCCTAAGAAAACAACATCAGAAGACATAAAAAGTACATTTCTTTGGATTTGCATATAGTTGTTCTTTTTTTAAGGTCTTAAAAACTTGGAAGAGGGGATCAATATTATTAGTGCCCTGGCTTTGTCAAGTCCCTATGTTTGTCAATTCCATGACTCGGGAAGAAGCACTTGCTACAAGCTTGAAGACTCAACGTGATCAAGATTGAAGATCATCCCCACTAGATTGAAGCTCATCGTTATGGAAATCACAAAACAAGTATTTGGCCATAGATGACTTTAAGTGGTACCCACACCTTAAGAGGACAATTCCTAGGCTTAGTTGAACAAATAGTAAAATCATAAAAAGCCTAAATAAGAAGTTTGACGGTGAATTAGGAAGCGAACATGGAACTATGAATTAAGTTCACTGCCAGCTTGACTAGTCGTTCTCACCGACCCCTCGGTGGACACATGATCGACCCATTGTGGTCATAGACTGCTCGGCCAGATTGACAAAAGTTCTGGAACATTGAACTGTCATTCTGGGTATGCCTCTGATCGAGAGTCTCGTATGCACCGACCCCTCGATGATGAACTTAACGACCCCTCGCGGCCAGCGACTCGTCGATGATAACTTATGAGTTCTGGAACTTAGAACTCAAGTTGATTCTCGAGAAAACATACATCTCGGTAATTCAAGACCAATCGAGAGTACCAGAGCCGACCCCTCGGTAAAGGGCGACAGGTCGTTCTGGGCAGGACAAGTTTTCGGACATGAAACTCTGTCTGCATGGTGTTGCCCCAGATCGAGACCCTCATATGGACGACCTATCGGTGCCATGACTGTCGACACATCAATGACACCGACCTGTCGACCGGGAATTAATTATGCCATTGGGAGTGCATTTAATGTGCAACGGTCGGGTGGTTGGAGGGTAATAAATATGAACACTGACCCATTGGTGCCCCCGACCAGTCGGTACTGGACAGTTTGAAAAACTGTGTTGACTCCTCTATAAATATGAGAGTTGTATGATCATTTAATCATTTTCCTTAAACTGAGAAAATTCACACTCTAAGGAACGATCAACTCTCTTGTGCCTACACCTGAGAATCGAATACAACCAATCTATTGATTGAGTTAGTGAAAGAGAAAAAGAGAGGAGAAAAGAAAAGATACAAACTAGGAAAGATTTGGTAGAACCAGTTTCCTAGTAACCTTGTGATTGCTCAACGACAGCTACAAAGCGGAGCGTCGAGATTAACTCGGGCACACATTGGGTGGATCTTTGAAAAACACACATCTTGAGAAATAGCTAAAAGGAAAGTGGTTCTTGGTTTTAATTTTGTTTTAAAACCTTTGTCCTGTGAAAGTGGATTAAGGAGGCTTGGCTCCAAGTCCACTATAAAAAATATTGAGCGTAGTCTCTGGTACACATGGTGAGTGGAATTCCCAGCCAATTCAAATAGGTGGAATTCCTATTTTACATGTGGTGGGTAAAATTCTCAACCGATTGAGTTAGGTGGAATTCATACTTTAATTATGAGGGTGTAAGTCCCCACTTAGTGAATTTGGAGATAGCTCAAGGTTAAGCTAGTCCTAACAGTGGATGTCGGTTGGCTAACCGAACCACTATAAATCTTGTGTCCTTGATCTAAATAGTGTTAGAGCTAATGTATCATGTTAATTTATAATCATTGTTGCTAACACATAAAAATTTGATTGCAATATCCGCTGCATGAATACTAATCTATCAAGGAAATTTAAAAAGGACAAGTGAATTAGGATTGACCTATTCTCCTCCCTCCCCCCCTCTCTCGGGTCAATCTTGTTCTAACACCAAGGGAATTTTCAAATATGTTGCTGCTCAGTCTAACTATAGATAAGAATGTCGTCAAAGTAGACCACAATAAACTTACCAATAAAATGCTTCAGTACTTGGTTCATTACCCTCATAAAAGTACTTGGAGCATTGGAAAGTGCAAACAGCATAACTAGTCATTCATATAAGCCTTATTCAGGCTTAAATGCTATTTTCCATTCGTCACCTAGTCTGATTCTGATTTGATGGTACCTACTTTTTAAATCAATTTTGGAGAATATCACTACCCCTGCTAACATATCCAGCATATCATCAAGTCTCGGGATCGAGAAATAATAACGAATAATGATCTTGTTGATAGCCCTGCTATCAACACACATACCCGAACTGTTATCATTTTTTGGATTCAACAGTGCTGACACAGAACAAGGAATCATACTATCGCAGATGAAACCCCTGTCTATCAATTCTTGTACCTGTCGATTCACCTTTGCACTTTCAGTAGGACTCATTTTGTAAGCGACTCTGTTTGGCAAGGTCGATCCTGGAATAAGGTCAATGCAATGTTGTATGTCTCTCATAGGTGGTGAAACTACTGGTAAATCATCAGGGACTACATCTGTAAATTCTTGCATAACTGGCTGTTGGAGTGGAGGGATGGATTTCTCAACTGTTTCCTCTTCATTGGGTACAAGTGCAAAAAACTATCCTCTCTCTTTGACAGTCAATTGTATTTCAAAAAAGGTGATCAAATTTACATTTTCCTTTTTAGGCCTGACTTTCTCTAAGTCTCTCAAAGGTCCCAAAATATGCTTAGTACCATCTTTGTAGAATGAGTAGATATTCTTGCAGCCATAATGATGGGTATCTCTTTCATACTGCCAAGGTGTGCCTAAATAACAAGTGAGCATCCGTGGGTACTACATCACACCATACATTTCGTAGTATTTTCCCCCACTTTGAAAAGTAACTAGGCATTTTTTTATCTACCACAAATTCACCTCCCTTCTTTAACCATGACATTTGGAAGGGTTTAGGATGCTTATATGTCTTCAGTTTCAAATTATCAACACATTCGATTGAAACTACATTACTACAACTACCACTATCAATAATTAAATGACATACTTTGCCTCCAATAGTGCAGTGTGTATGGAAAAGCTTGATTCGAAGCCATTCGTCTTTGATCTCTTCCTTTGGTGTGAACAAAGAATGTTGGATCAAAAGATTATCCATGTTGAGCACTGAAATCTTACATTTTTACACCTGATTATTGGACCAGTTAGCTCTCAATTCTGTGTGTTTTAATGCATTGAATGTAATTTCTTAGTTTTGTAGATTAAAAATGGAGAATTTAGGAAATCAAGATAAAACAATGGATAATTGCAACTTTTGAACCGAAAATAGAAGACCTGGAATTTTTATGATTAATTTGACTCTACTTTTAGATTTCAAAGTGGTGAAGTTAATTATTTAATTTTGGAAGAGAAAACCTACAATTCAAGAGGCAAAGGCTGAAATTCAAGTTAATGGGCTAGAGATCCACTTCAATTGGGCCAAGCTAAGCTCCACAAGCCACTGGCTGTCCATGAGCATATTACAGATGGACCAGGCCAATGTGCACTCCAAAGTCCAAATAAAGGACGAAGTCCTCAAGCTCAAGTCCAAGATCCACTGAAGGCCCACGTGCTCATTTATAGGTCCAAAACCCAAGTCCATAAACCAGTCACACGGCCAAGCCTTGTCCATTTCCTTGTCAATCCATACCATTCAATCTCCTCTCCAATGCAATCTTAAACACTCATCTTCATCCCTTAATCCTAATCATTCATCTCATGCACCAAAATTAGGTCAAAACCTAAAGCCACCTATCAAATCCAACCCATACATTCATGACATTAGATCTAAGCCATCCAACCTATCCATCATATAGATTAACCTTAGGATCACATCTATTCATCCATCCAATTAGATCACCCATCAATCATCTAAACCATTAGATTAGGACATTTCATTACAACCATCCATTTCATTCATAAACTTAGGAATAGAGCCACCTTGCTTATCCATTGCATATATTCATCTCTTAGATTTAGGCCATGCATTTTATCATCCATCTTGATAAACCTTTAAATCTCAACCCTCCATTATGTACCATATCATGCATCTAATTTATTTTACCCAAATAGCCTTAGAGCCATTAGATACAAACCCAAAGTAATCATACCCATTCATTTCCAATCTTCACAAAACAGTAGGATTAGCTTGACTTGCACTCCAAGCAATCCCATATCCATCCACACGATTTTACACATCATCTCCACCTCATTATCCAATTCTCCACACACACACGATTTTCTTTATCTCTCTCCTATCCATTCGAATTTTACAATGTACCCTAACCCGTGTCATCATGTTATCATCCATCCATTCAGTCATTTCATCTTTAGATCTCCACCATCCATGCATTGGATGCATTACACAAAACCCTAATCCCAAGCTACAAAATTCGTCCATGCTCAATCCAGATCCTATTTTCTCTCTTTCCCTCATTGCACTTCGAGTTAACTTGGATCCCAAGCAAGCTTGGATCCCAAGCAATCCAAATTCGTGTAGCCCTAGTTTGTGTCCTTGTTATTCCATTTTAAATATCCACCACCCAATTCCATTGAGATCTAATCCAAGCCTTTCATTCATAACTTAAACCAAGATTTAATCTCAACTGTCCATTCAAACCCTGAGCCTATAAATAGAGCACTAAGCACAACACAAAATTCGAATTTAACCTGGAGCTCAAAAGGACATAGAGGCTGGAAAATACACTGAAGGTAAGGAGGATACACGAATTTTGCAAGTGGGGAACTTATTTTACAAATTTATTTTATTGTCTCTCATGTATTTTATTCCAATTATTTTACTTGAATTCTTTCATTAATTAAATAAGAGACGTCCATTTTAGAATCCTGAAAAGTCTAATTATTCAATGTAACGCCCCACCCTTTTCCAACCTTCCAAAAATCAGAGTCTATTTTTTTTTAAATAAACAAGTGGAAGAGAGCGGGGACCGTCATGACGCGAGCTAAGTCCGGACTACCCAAGTCCGACCCTTAACTGGCCACCCATGTGTGCATGGACTAAGACCATGAATATCGGTCCACACATGGAACTAAATAAAACTTGCAGAATATACAAACTAATTGCGAAAATATAATCAATCCTAAGATTATTCCAATCTTAGATAGCAAGTACAAGTCCTGATTACTTTAACTAAACATTCATTCAAACTTAAATCAAACCATAACAGTTAACTACATTATTACATGTCCATAATAATGTATTCAAAATGTCAATAAATAAACTCCACTCCAACACCCAAGCATCTATGCTTAGCTTTCCTCGTGATCCTCAGCCTTTGCCTTCCCCTTTCCTGCGTCATCCACTAAGGATAGAAATAAGGCATTAGATCAACGCGCCCAGTAGGTCTTCCGATTAGGGTTATCACAAGGTTAGTATAAAAACATGCATATAACAAATAATACATGATTAACAAAATCTTATAAGACAATGCTATGTATGTATGCTATGTAATGAGTCCCACCCATCACAATTATACATAGCCATCACTTGATGGGACACTCATCGTCAAGGTAATCCACAATGTTCCTTCCCTTACTCTTGATGGGACTCTCATCATCAAAGTATTCCTCCTGGCAGGACTCTCATTGCCTAAGGAGGCCCCACAGTTGTATCACGGATATACTGACGGAGTGTGGGCTTCGGTTTCCATAACCATCACCCCATGCCATGCATGAGATGTCAATGAATACATGTCATTTGTAAATAAATCTTAACATTCAAATCACATTTGAAATATAATACTTTAACATAAATAACTCATCAAAATCAAGATAAAACATCAATATAATATGTGGTCACAAAGAGGAAGGAAACCTACTTAAAGTTCTCTTAAATGTCCGTTCTTTCTTAAGCGTCACCCGTTCACGACTCTCACGCTACTCAAGTCTCGTTAGCTTGTTTGTACAACAACAAGTTAATAACATATTTTTTTGATTTCTCATTAAGTCTAGATCCCATAAAACATCTTGTGGGGTTCGGCCATACCCATGGCCGAACCTCACCCACTTTGGATTTGATCCTCCTTTTCACTTGATCAATACCATCCATATAAACACCTTATATTACATAATATAACTTGGTAGGGTTCGGTCATACAGCATGGCCGAACCATACCACTTTGGTTTGACCCCTCTTTCAAGTCCTTCAATTCTTTATTCCATTATAACTTATAGTTACGGTTTTGCCACTAGGCTAACCAATAATTAATCTTGCTAACCACAATTATCAAAACAAATCCACCTTAGTGGGGTTCGGCCATACAACTTGGCCGAACCTCACTATCTCCAACTTGGTCCTTTAATCCGTTCTAATTACATTCAAATGCCATTCAAATCATCCATTTTCCTAGCCTTTAACCGTTCATCATTATCACTCTATGGGGTTCGGCCATACACATGGCCGAACCCTATAGTTCCTTTTTATTCATCAAAAAATGGATCTTATAACCTCATCCATTGGAACATCTTTAGACCTTTTTAAAGTCAAACACCATTCATATCACTTGGGTTTTGGGTGCTACTCTTTGCTATCCTTGTTGATAAAAAATGAACATCTAAGTCCATTATTCTTTCATCTATGTTAACCTTTAAAACATCACAACAACCATTAACAATTACTAATCATAAACTTAAATCAAAATACCCATACAAGGGTCCATTTATCCCATAAAATGGTCCATGGGGTTCGGCCATACACATGGCCGAACCCTATGGTTCTCTTGGTTCAATACTTCCCATAATTATTCATGGTTTTGACATACTAATTTAACCATAAGAAAGATATGGTTCAGCCATACATTGGCCGACCCAAGACATACACCTTATCTCCATTTTTTTTAACACCTTAACCCTTCCATACCTTGTATAGTTTTTATCTCTCAAAACCATCAAAAATCCCCATAAGCTTGTCAAATCCTTTCATGGGGTTCGGCCATCCAAGTGGCCGAACCCTTTGGCCTATGATTTGAACCTCTTTAACATATACTTTGTGTCTCATTAAAACATGTAAAAATCTCCATGGTTTTGCATGGTTTTTAGCCTTCAAAAACCATCAAAATACCCAAATAATTTCATGGGGTTCGGCCATCCAAAGTGGCCGAACCCAATGATCCATTTTTTATCCTTTTTATACAGCACCATCCAAGGTTTAAGCCCTTGATGGACCCATTCCATGGTCAAATCATGCTCCCTTTTACCAATTTATTTAACTAAATTCTTATGTAAACACTTACCAATATCCTTTGCTTCTCTTCTCTCCTTTTGATCCTTGCTTTCTTCCTTCTTTCTCCCTTAGTCCTTAGCTGATTGAAAGCTTGAACAATGGTGAAAACACCAAAGGATAATTCGGCCAAGAGGATGGGTTTTTGAGAGAGGGAGAGAGATGAGGATTCTATGTTTTCTTTGTGATCAAATTCGGCCAAGGGATGTGGTTTGCTGCTTTTATTAAACAGCCCTTGAGCCCCTCATTTACCCTCATCAATCCTTGATCAAACCAAGGAGTCCCATGGCTTAACTATGGGACACTTGGCCTCAGCTTAGACCATCCTTTCAGCTTCCCATGTTGGGTCTTGGGTTTCCATTATGGGATGGAAAGCCAACCAAGCTTCCAAGGTGAATCTTATCTCATGCCTTTGAATTCCATGCATGGAAACCCACTCGACAAGTACCCAACGTGTGGGACTTGTTTTGTGGTGTTTAAGATCATGGCAACTCCTCACCTCCCCATTTTACTCAATGGAATTTAAGGTCTCTTTGGTTTCCAACTTAACTCACCCAACTCATTAGCCCAACTCACCACATTTAATGCACTTGAGTCAACTCCATTACTTAATTCAAATCCAACTCATTTCAATCCCAACTCAACCTGATTTGACTCATCCTTTGAGCTCACATGAGGGTCCACACGGTCCACCAAGGTCAACATGGTCAACACGACCCATTGGGTCCCCATTTAGCTCATTGACCCACTTGGCGCCATGTCCCATTTATGGGTGGTTTAGCCATTTGAATGTGGTTTACACACTTACATCAAGCCTACCCATTTATCCTTTATTTAATTCCAAATCAATTCAGCCTAACCCAATTAAAATTGGGCTCACCCAATGGTCAAATAAGTCCATCATGACCCATTGAGTCGCAATTGGGTCATTTGAACCAAATAACCATCTTGACCCAACTAGATGTACAATACCCATTTAATTTAATTTGATCCTTATAATATGCACATTGGGTCTTAATTTGAACAATGGCCCCCACCATTTTCTCATCTACAATCATAACCTTCTAATTTACCATTCCAATGGCATTTTTGTAAATATTCATATCTTTGAAAAATCGGGGTGTTACATTCAATTGATCTTTTATGCTTCATTTTAATTTTTAATTTGCATTCATTATTTAATTAAAGTTGTAGGTTGTGAATATTGAACCTAAGATCCAAACTTTAATTAGATTAAGGAGTATGGATTTTAATTAAAAGGTATAAATTGATTCTTTGAATTCTATGCATTGAATTTCAGATCTAGGTTTCTTATTTATTTATTCATTTTGGGCGATGAGAGAAAAATTTCATAACCACCATTTAAATTCTGCACTTTTAAATTATGTCATTTACTTTACCCACAATTTTATTCTTCTAGTTACATTAGTTCCTTTGTCTCTTTGATGTATTCTAAATATTCAATTTATTTTCATGTTTTTATTCTTGTATGTTCATGTATTCTATTCGTTAATTCTTTGTATTCAAACTCTCTCTCTCATAATTCTCTAACTAAGCTTGTAGGTATGATATTTTGGTCTTAAAACATGTGATTTTAAATTAAAATGAGACTACCATTATTCATGTTTCACCAATTTAATAAAAAGAAGATGGATTTAATTCTCTACTTGTTAAATTTATAAGTTAGATAATAATGGTGTTAACTTTGACTTTCTGAGATCTAAATTAAAATTGCAATTCCATGAATTTGATTTCTTAAGATTACATATTTTAAAAGGTACCAATTTAATTTAAACATATATTTTGTGGATTTCTTTTAGGTTCGACCTCGTACTCAATCGCTATGCTATTAAATGGTTCCTGCGCTTGCGAGATTATAAATGTAAAATCTGCACAACAATTCCCAGACTCACCATAAGTGAGTTCTTTTTCTGGAATGGAATTTGACTTCTTTGAGTCTATCTCTTCCACTAGTTCCTCTTCTTGGGCCAAATTCACAACTCAATTGGGGAATTCTGAAGCATAGTACCCAATACCGTGGCATTTGAAACACTTCACTGTGTGTTTTCCACTGGAGTTGCTAGGCTTGGAAGATGAAGGTGGAGTCACAACCTTTGATGATGCACCCTTATTGGTACCTGGATTGTTTCCTATAGGCTTGCTTGATGGAGCCTGGTAGGTTCTGTTTTTTCGGCGCTCAACTTTCTAAAAGTGTAGTGCCTTCTTGAATGCTTCAGATAGAACTAGTAGATCAAAGGCCATAACAGAATCTCCTACGGAAGGTCAAATGCCTTCAATGTATCGCTGGACCAACTCCTCCTCTGACTCATAGAGATTGTTTCGAGATACTAGAAGATTAAATTCTTTTGTGTATTTTGCTACGGTCATGTAACCTTGCTTAAGGTTTTGCAATCTGGACAATAGTTTTTTTTTTTTTTTTTTTGGTAGTTGGTTGGTAGAAAGGCATTGAATATCAATTTCTTCTTCTTGTGCCAGTCTCAGATTTTTTACTTTCCTGATTCTGCCTGTCAGTCTTAATCCTCTGCCACCATGATAAACCTTTGCCCTTCAATTTAGAAGAAAACAACTTAACTTTCATGTCATCTAGAACGTCCTAGCAATCAAAAGCATTCTCAATTGCCTCGATCCATTCTACGAACTCATCATGCTTGGTACTAACTGAATAGTATGGAATATGAACTTTAATGCCGTATGAATCAAGATTTGTCTAGCTCTCTCTTTCTGGATGCTTGCCCGCATATTTGTGTCTACATCTGGGAGGAGAAGGAAAACGAGGTGGTGACTCGTTTGACGATGATGAATCACTGCTATGAGTGGAAGAAATGCTACGGGGACGTTGATCGACTCGCTTCTTCAGATTTGTTATGTCGTGTGCATTATTAGACACCATCTGTATCAACTGAGCCATGTTTGGATCATTATTTCTAGTCGAACTTGGGTGACCACTGCTTGAAGAACTTCCTATCTGAGGAGTAGGGCCACTTTCTGGAGCACTCCTGATCCGTGGAATGGAGTTTATTGGGATTCCAACATCAATCCGTGCTTGACGAGGGTGAAAATTATAACGCCATGCCACAGTTCAGTACAAATAGCAAAAGGAGTATTGTAGCAATTACTAAGTCATGAAATAAGTCACTCACAGGTATGACCAATGATAGAGTCTCGATTAACTCCAAAGCTCTGAATACCACTCTGATGTAGACTTAGTAGAATAAAAGAATATCTGACCTGAATATAGTGATATAGCGGAAGCCAGTATAGTTTAATTAAAATATAAATCTCGGACAAATACTAGCCCCGATAAATCAACTAATAAAACCAAATTTGGAGGGCCGGAGTATCTCAATGTTAACAGCCAATGAAGGTCAGGAACAGTATGCTCGTGCTATCCCAACAGGGAACAAGTGATGTGTTGCTAAATGATGTCTCCACAGCCAGGAAATAGAATCACCGCCTGAGTTAGATCTGAAACGAAACCACTGAACTAGTTGCAGTAAGGATCTTCCAATCAGTCAGCTACAAACTGCAACGATCTGGCTCCAACAAAGGACACCTTCGTTGTTAACACCAAGACACGGGCTTGGTGTCCAAAGGGGCGTCTGCAACGCGCATTAGAGTCACATCACCCAAAACATGCAATTCTCAGCAAATACGACTATTGTTTGCGGTAGGAGATCACTAGAAGCAATTCACCCTTTTCTTAATTGAAAGAAATCAAAATCTCTTATTCATAATCTTCGGTGCCAAATCTAGTTGTTTACAACTATATATATAAGAGAAAGCTGCCGACTACATAATAGAAATAAAAAAATATAAAAATAAAAATAAAACAACTCTAGCCTCAAACATTGGAGTCGATTCTCCAATATTAAACTCATACTAATTCCGTAGACAACTGAAATAGAATACTACTATCCGACTAAGGAACCTAATCTAACTAGGTCTGTTATACCCCACTGAACTGGGTTTCGTCTCCTTCAGCCTGTGATAGTCGGCTGCACCTCTTTGGCCATTGGGCCTACACAAACTGAACTCTTGGGCTGGGTTCCTTGGCCCATTTGGTACCCTCATTATAATTGGACTTCCCATGGAAGTTTTCATAATAATCTAATGCCATGGCACAATCTCATCTTTCTTTTTTATCACTGATGTCCTCATCATGAGCATGCGTATGTAATTTATGTTATGATATGTGCATATGATTCATGCATTGATTATTTACATCTGCATGTGGGTTATATTGTACTAACCAGTTGTGCAGGTGATGAGAATATGAATGTTCTGTGTCGTTGAACCAGAATAGTTAACCAGTGGATGGTAAGAGTACTCCAGTGTTAAACCCTGTGGAAGGATACATGGAGTGAGGTGTAAGTAAACAAGTTCATGGTTTACTTCCCAGTGTTTGGGGTAAGGTTTTGTGCTTTGCGTAACTGCCTTCTCATGCATTGGTTATTGAGCCGTACTAGACCATTAGGTCACATTCATGTATAGGCCATAGGGTTGGACCGTAGGGTCGGACCATAGGGTCGAAGCTCTTGCAAGTAGCAACATCTTGAGCATGTCAGGACTTAATGAACCTGAGGTTGATTGGGGATACCTCAGTAATAAGGTTGCAGAAACCTTGATATATATATATATATATATATATATATATATATATATATATATACATGTGCATGCACGAGAGGAAGGAAATATGCATGTGTGAGTTTGCACGTGCAAGTGTGACTATGCACGGGTGAGTTTGCATGCATACATGTGAATATGCAAGGGTGTGTGAGTGGAAAGAAAATAACAAATGGTAAGTTAACCATGTTATTCTCTTGTTCTTTTAAACTGCATTGTAAATTGATATTTGAAATTGGGAATTTATAATTGCTTGAGTTATATTCACTGGGCTGGAACTGACGTCACTTACAATGTAGGACATGTGCTGGATGTAATGCACCATCCTACTACGAGCACACTATCTCTGAAAAGACTCAAAACATTTCCAAGGAACAGATATTGGGTATAATTTTTTTTCTGAAACAGGATAACTACCTCCCGCCCAACGATTAATAAAACAAGGTCCAACATACTGATAACATAACAAACAACCATTGACTGTTCAAATACAGTTATATAGACATCCAAACAAACCACATATAATAATAACTCTATAGAAATAAGAGTCTCTCAACTAAAGCATAAACCCAACTATGAAATATCTAACTACTGCACTCCTCCCCAAGTGTCTCCTAAAGGTGCTCGTCTGGCCCCTGCGCAATTGGAGTACCTGAAAGGTAAAGGGCTAAGCTGACCAGCCCAGTGAAGAAATAATGCACATCACATATCAGCAACATATATATCATATGCATTAATGCAAGAACATCATGATAACAAGGGTGCTCATATGCATGAAAAACCCAACCACACCACCAACTAATGATCCACTGACCAAATCCGAGCCATCATCTCAATAGCCCACATCGGGTCCTCCAACAAACTCCAACCTCTCTACCAATTCCATCGGGACACTACACAATACACAAATGCCTCAGCCACACGAACCGTGTCGGAAAAGCCCAAACCAAAACAGGGACCTCGACCACACTGTAACGTCCTGCCCTCTTTCACTCGCTTTTCGAAAAACAGAGTCTATTTTTTTTAAAAAAAAAAAGATAAACAAAGAGTGATAGAGAGCGGGACGTCACGACACGAGCTAAGTCCAAATTTCTAAAGTCCGACCCTTAACTGGCCAACCATACGTGTGCATGGACTAAGTCCATGAATACGATTCACACGTATTAAGTCATACATGCGGAAATAAACATAAACTGTGGATTATAATAGAACATAACTCTATTCCATTTTAGATAGCAAAGTAGTTCAAGTCTTTAAGCATAATTAACTTAACTAGAATATCCAACATAAATCATTCAAACCATAGCAAAATATCTAAGTCATTACATGCCCGAATTCTAGTTACTCAAATTACAAGTCCATAAATAACTTAATCAAAATATAAACTAAACACATTCAAGCTCCTATGCTTGGCTCCGATCATGCTTATCATTCCCTTCGTTTCCTGTGTCATCCACTACGGTAGAAGTAGGGCGTTAGACAACGCGCCCAGTAGGTACTCTAAATAGGGTTAACACATGGTTAGTTCAAAATCATATATATAACATAATACCAAAACCATATAAAAATAATGCCATATCATGATGTCAAATGTAATGAGTCCCACCCCGACAGAGTGTGTTCTCCGGATTCTTCTTGTCACGCCCCGACCCGAAAGGTAGGCCCGGGACAAGGCTGAATATTTTTTGTTTTGAAAGCTAACACTCAAGCATTCTAACTGGGCCAGATCAACAATTAGGCCCAAAGGTCACACATGACCCCAACATGTGGACTCAAGCATATACCATAAGTTTACCCATCAATAGACACAAAAATAATAACGCATACATGATCACATAATTCCAACATTGAATTATCATTTCAATAACATCAGAGTAACTACAGTAGTGTAGTAGTCTTAGTACATCACATTAATACAAATCAAGTATCACACCCGGTACTTTACAAAAACTAATGGCTCCAAGAACCAAAAAACAAAGACAAGGGTATTCCCCTCAACGGGAATCCCAAAGCAAAGCCGCAACTTATCCACTGTAAACTTCAGATAGAGGGTTCTCCTCCTTGGGTTCATCTCCTGAAAGGTGAGTGGGATGAGCTAACTAGCTCAGTGAAGGAAATATAACAGTACAGTTACAAATAAACAACAGGTTAGCGAAATAATCAACAATTGCAATAATATCTCATGCTTGGTAATAAATAAGCATAATATCATCATCATTCCCATAATTCATCATTCCTTTCAATACTGCTGTCATCCAACGTAACGCTTACATACTACGCTGAGACCATCGTATTAAGTCCCAACACGGTCAAAATACATCCTTGCAAGTACATCTCCGACTCTCCCATAGCCGATACCGACACCCTCAAGTCAGCAACTGTTGACATCCATGGTCCAGTAGACGTAAACCATCTCACACACATGGCCGATATTGGTTCAATAGTCAAGGGCACGTGGAAGCAGTATTATATAATTCATATGACCAACATCATAAGCATTTCACAATTACTATAAGCACTTCTTACAATAGTGCATCATCTCTAGGTACATGAGTGGGTTCATCAAATCTGAAACCACTCATTGTCCAAGATCCATCTCAAATAACAAAAACCTGTTTACACCTATTGCAAAGTTAAGTTCCCTCACCGTAACTGTATGGTTTCGCGGTCTTTGTTCAAACAAACAAACAAGTGCACAATCAATTATAAGTCACATACATAGCATCAAATACATACACACAAGTAGTATTTCGAAATCATACTTGTTTTCTCAAAAATATCCAAGGTACATGGAGTTGAGTCTCCTATTTGGGCCTTCCGAACTCTGCTCGGAACATCCGGGCGAGTCAAGCTAGCCTCGGGTGAAGCTTGGATTGTCCGATGGGTCCTCTCGGACCGTCCGAAGATCGACTCTCTGACCGTCTGAGAGTCGTCTTCCTCCACTGTCTGCCCCAACAGACAGTGATGGCAGACACTGTATGAAATACAAATCCGAAAACAATGGGTTTCCCGGATCCGGTTTCCACATCTAGCAGGTCCGATGGACTCCTCTGGGAGTCCTCTTTCCATAGGGAATGATTTGGACGGTTTAAAACTTAATAGGTCATTGGATTTTAAAACCAAGACCTCACTGGTACAAAGAAAATCGGGTTTTTCCTTAAACTTCAAACTAGTTTTTCTTACTCAAATCTTGGCCAAAATCGGTTTTTCTTAATTCTAAACTACTTAAAATTTGAAAAGGAACACAGTGGTTACCTTCACTTGAGTTCCTGGGCTGAAAATCCGATCTTTGGAAAAACTTTCCTTCTAAGCTTACGGTGGAAAAACAGAGAAAGAACAGAGGCTAAGAATCGGCTGGTTTTGGTTTTCAAACAGCAGCTAAGAGAGGTTGAGAGAGAAGATAGAAAATGTGGGAGTTTGATCTGCAGAGAAGGGCTCAATTTATAGCCAAAATCATCTGTAGATGGTGGCTGGATGGCCACTGCATGCCGTTGTATGTAGCTGCAGCGGACGTCCGGTACAGTGAAAACACTGTTCGGAAGTCCCAGTTGCAAATAAGTCCTCCAAGGTTTTTGCTTTTGCAAATAATTCCCTGTTTTGATAAAAACTTGATTTTTAACTAAAAGCATAATTTTAAAAACTCACAAATTTAATCCAACCTTACAGATAAGTTGGGTTTTAAAAAATCTAATCATCATAAAAATTTGGGGATTTAAAACTCACCAAAACCATTGATAAATAAAAATCACAATTTAACACTATTTACTTAATTAAACAAATGTTAAATAAAACGATTTAAAATCCTCATTTTGGGGTTTGACAGAATAACTAGACCATACTTAAAATGGTCTAACATACTATACTTGTTTCAAAATTTATTTCATTTCCAAAACCATTTAAAATAATTATTTCTCCCTTTCGGGGTTTTGATGGGCAGTTTTAAATACCATTTTCTAAAAATAAAATTATTTTAAAATCAGAAATACAAATCCTTGATTAAAGAGAATAATATCATCCAATAATAATTACACAATAACACAATTTATAAAATAATAACAAGAAGCGGTTAATTACCATTTTGCCCCTTCAGCTGGACGAGCTGGATCACTGAGCTTTCGAGCTCAGATTGGGCTACACCTGGGCTTTTCTCAAAGCCCTAACCGTAATCTTTGAGATTAACTGGTCAAGTAAGATTATTAAGCTAAAACAAGCCTAAACTGGGTTAGGGTATTACACTTCTTGATGGATATGCACATCAAGGTCTTCCTACGAATGCCTTATGGACGCCTCGACGGAGCGTAACCTCCGGTTACAAATATCCCTCCCATGCCATGGATGAGATGTATATGTCCACATGCTATGTAATAGAATAATCATAGCATCAAAACCTCATATTTTGAAACACAATATTTTTACAACATAAACCATCAAAATAAGGGATTAAACCATATTAAATAACCATGGTTTCAAAGAGGTAGAATCCTACCAAAGACCAGTAAAGTGTCCTTGCGCTTTCGTCCAATAACCGCTCACGATCGTACACCCCTTGTGAGGTCCCGTTACCTTATAACATATCCATAAATCAAAATCCATGTTCCATTTGCTTTCTTGTTATGTTTAAGTCCATAAACCATCCTTGCGGGGTTAGGCCATACACCATGGCCGAACCTCACCCACTTGAATTTTGTCCCTCTTTTGATTTAACCAATCATATCCAAGTAGACCATTTTAAAAACCCTAATTCCACCAATGATCTTGGTTTTGGTTCCTCTTTCTGTAACACCCCAATTTCTCAATGAAATGGAAAATTACCAAAATGCCCCTGAGTTGTTAAATTAATTATTTTGTGATGTGAACAAAGGAAATAGTGGGGCCCATTGCTCAAATTAAAATCATATGAGCATATTATGAATGTTAAGTTTGACTGGTTGGGTAATTTTCATCATTTGGGTCAAAAATGGCTAAATGGGTCAAAGGGCCCAAATGGGACCCATCGGGTCAAAATGGATGATTTGACCGTTTTGTGCATTTAAATTAAATGGGGTTAAGCTTATTTGATTGAAAATCAAGTAGAGAAGAAATGGGTAGGCCTGACCCATATGCAAAAACCAATTACAAATGACCAAAATACCCATAATTGGGTCATGGAGTAAAAAACGGGTCAAGGAGCCAAAAGTGGACCCAACGGGTCGGGTTGACTAGTTTGACCACGGATGACCGTGTGGGCCCTCAATGGAACTCAAGTGTGAGATAATTCAGCTTCAGTTGGACAGATTTGGAGTGAGTCTAAATTAAGAAAAGAGTTGACTCAAAGATGGAGCATTAAATGTGATGAGTTGGGTTGGAATAAAAATATCTTGAGTTGGGTGAGTCAAAATGGAAATCCAAGGGACTGTAAATCAGTGAGTTTAATGGGAATTTGAAGAGGTTGGCTGGTCTCAAACCAACCAAAACAAGTCCCACACGTTGGGGACTTGTTTTGGTGAGTTCCATGGTGAATGGTTAATGAAATGCATGGGTTTGAGGTGAGTTGCTTGGGAATTTGAATGGCTGCATGGGTAGCTGCCAAGGGGTGCCTTGGAGGGCACCCAATGCCCATCGTTTTGTGCATGAGTTGATGAGGAAGTGGAGGGGTGTTGATGGCTAAAATACAAAACCAATGAACACCATCACTTGGCCAATTTATCATTGCAAAGCCTAAGATTTTCCTCATCTCTCTCTCCCTCTCTCCTCTCTCCAATTCGTTGTTCTTCTTGGCTGGAACAGAAGAGGTTTTGGCTTCAAATATTCAAGCACAAAACAGCAAAAGAAAAGAAGAAATGAAAGGGAGAAAACAAGGATCAAAGACAAGGAGGAAGTTTGGAAAATTTGGTAAGTATCTTTATGATTTTTTGGTTTAAAAACATAAAACAAGTAGGGGATGTATTGGGCCATGGTCATGGCCGAATACACCAATATTTAACCTTGATTATGGAGGATTTAAAATGGTGAAAATAACCATTGGGTTCGGCCACCATGGAGGGCCGAACCCCATGTAAAAGATTGCATGGTTTTCATGTTTTGGAAACATGAAAACCATGGGTTTTATGGGCTGATTTTTGGGGTCATTTTGTGGCCGAAATAAGTAAGGTTTTAAAGTGTGATGATAAGGTTTAAAGGATGGAAATTGAGAACATGGAGTTCGGCCACTTTAGATGACCGAACCCCATGGAAACAATTGGTTGGTTTGAATGATTTTGAATGGACTATTCATGGATGTGTTATTTGAATTATGTGGACAATGTAATTTGGTAACTAGATTTGTTGGCATGTAATAAGTAGATAAGTAGATGCTGTGGATTAGTTTATTTTGGATGGTTGGATTGAATGGTAGATTAATATTAATTAGTAATTTTGGAGAATAAGATTATGTACTTTGCTATCTAATATTGGAAAAATTGGAATAGTCATAGGTTCTATTACAACCTCAGTTAGAATAAGACTAAGTTAATTCCGCAAGTTATATATATACCATGTGCGGATCAGTTTTATGGACTTAGTTCATACGCACATGGGCTTGGCCAGTTAAGGGTCGGATTTAGAGATCCGAACTTAACTCGAGTCGTGACACTCCGCCCCGATCACATGATTATTATATTTAAAAAAAAAATAAACTCTGAAAATTAGAGTGAAAAGGGCGGGGTGTTACAGTTGGTATCAGAGCGAAACGGGAAGTTGAATCATCGAAGTAAGATTAAGACGGTTTCATGTCTCACTGACGGATAAGAATCCCAACTGACCGACTCTTCAGAGTCCGCTGACTGGGGGCCTGATTAATTTACTTCGAGTGACTCGGACTGAACAATCTATCTGAGAACGACAATGAAAGATAGCAAAGTAAAGTACAGTCATCATAACTGGACATATCAAACATAGCAAAGTAGGATGTACTTCCCTGAAACTCCCACACTGAGAAACAAACAATAGGAAATTAGAGATTTCCCCTGAAACAAAAGAACACAAAGACTGATGATTTGGTAATCTTCCCCAAACAAAGTACATGATATAATGCATGATCAAATTTCCTGGAAACCAAGTGTGGTTTATTTAGAATTATTGTTGAAAATTTTTGTGTTTGAAATAATGTGGCACAGATATGTCAAGCAACGAAGAATACACTGAGTTATGGGATAAAGGGACACCAAGTTGTCCGGTAGATTTGGTATCAACTTCCGACAGTATTAGTATGGAAGTTAATGTGGATCTTCAGGAGGGACCTCCTGAAGAAGCTGATGTGGACTTAGCGCCTCTTCCAGAGGATCTGATGGATGACATTCTTGAGATGGTGGAACCTCCTGAGGAAGAGGAGGATGATCTAGCACATTTACTGGAGGATCCCATGGCTGGTGTACCTATTATATTGGAATCACTTGGGGAGATAGATCCCTATGACACATGTGAACTGTGCAATCTAGATGGGCATCACTGCCAGTATTGTCCTCACCCGCTAAGTGTTGTCTGCCCGTCTTGTGGGCTGCATGGACATGGTGAGGCGAGGACTAATTGTCCATATATCGGAGGACCCGGGTTAATACCCTGCACAACATGTGAAGTATTGGGGCACACGGCGATGATGTGTCCTGATAACTGTTTCAAGTTCGCTAATGATGCGGAATCTTCTACGGAAGACTAGGATAGGAAGTAATATGAAGGGTATTAAAAAGAGGGTTATTTTTGCAAGGGTGTATATTTTGGTTATACATAGGGTTTGTTTCACCCTACCCACCTTTGTACAAGGATGAAGTATGAAGTTATATTAAGTATGCGATGTTATGATTCTAAGAGGATTTTTGGCACTAAGATATAGGTGACGAGGTCACTTGTTTACATTGAGACGTGGTATAGGTGCGTCCCTCACATGATGTTGATGATTGAGACGTGGTATGGGTGCGTCCCTCACATGATGTTGATGATTGAGATGTGGTATGGGTGCGTCCCTCACATGGTATTGATGAGATAAGAATATAGACTTCATGATTATGGCTTAGAGTAGCTATGAGACTGTGGGAATCTTGCTATGAAATACGGAGACTTGGTCCCGTAGGGCTACTGTTGAGGAGTGGGTCCCTCGCATGCTACGCGCTGGAGGGCGCTCTCACGACTGTTTGGCACACTAGATGTGCTGGAATGCGCAGAGCTATGTACTATTTTACCCGGTGGGAGTGGTACTAGCTTCGTCAGACGCGGAGCGACTGCCTTAGAGCTTGACTGAATCACCTATGAGGTGAAGGGATGCAGGGCGAGGTAGACCGGATCACGTTGGACGTGGGTCTTCTGCTGGGTAAGTCATGAGCCCTAAGTCTTGCTAAGGGGTCGAGGTATATTTGTGACTTGATATGGTTGCCACAGTCTTATAGTGATTCATTTGAATGTTGTTCCTACGGATATTAATCATGGATAAATGATACTCATGGACAGAGTGATACCAAGGATGGATGGCTTCCATGAATGGATTATACCCATAGGTGGGTTATATTCATGGATGGTTAGTAACTGTTGTATAGATGATGCTCCTGGACAGAGTGATACCAAGGATGAATGGTTTCCATGAATGGATTATACCCATAGGGGTTATATTCTTGGATGATTATAAAACATGGGATAGATGATATTTACTGAAAGCGAAACACCAGGGATGGATGTATTTAACCATGGGTGATTATTCCCATGGTGGTTTGGATTGATGCCGGGAATTGGTATCGTGGAAGTTGGAACAAAAGTTGTTAGTCACATAGAGACTTATGTGCAAAGAAAGATGTGTTTAAATTTGGAGATGTACTCAACGCAAAAGATAAGTGTCTAGTGAAACTTGAATGGGAAACTATGGACGACTGCCGAGTTAGACTGATCACCTGGCTCTGCAGTTAGCCAATGGAATTCCAGGAGAGTGTAACTAGAAACCTAATTAAAATGAAATCAGAAAAAGCTTTGAGCATAGGCTCGTGTTGACAGACTACCTCACACGGAGAGCAGATGAAAGAACATATTGAGCAGGTATGTATGGAAAATACTATGAGAACAGGTAAAGTGAAACAGAGTAGATTGATCTATGTGAGATCACAAATGGCTCACGAGAAAAAGATATAACATGAGACAGAACAAAAGGTGTTACGGAACCAAGCGATTCAATTTGTCAAAGTGGTGTGGACCGACATGGTAATGAAGAAGTCACTTGGGAACTTGAGTCGGAGATGAGAACAGCTCACCCTGAATTATTTGTGTAATTCATTGAGAGCCCTACTTCAATCGATTTTCGGGATGAAAATTTTAAAAAGAGGGTTATATTGTAACACCCCAATTTCTCAATGAAATGGAAAATTACCAAAATGCCCCTGAGTTGTTAAATTAATTATTTTGTGATGTGAAGAAAGGAAATAGTGGGGCCCATTGCTCAAATTAAAATCATATGAGCATATTATGAATGTTAAGTTTGATTGGTTGGGTAATTTTCATCATTTGGGTCAAAAATGGCTAAATGGGTCAAAGGGCCCAAATGGGACCCATCGGGTCAAAATGGATGATTTGACCGTTTTGTGAATTTAAATTAAATGGGGTTAAGCTTATTTGATTGGAAATCAAGTAGAGAAGAAATGGGTAGGCCTGACCCATATGCAAAAACCAATTACAAATGACCAAAATACCCATAATTGGGTCATGGAGTAAAAAACGGGTCAAGGAGCCAAAAGTGGACCCAACGGGTCGGGATGACTAGTTTGACCACGGATGACCGTGTGGGCCCTCAATGGAACTCAAGTGTGAGATAATTCAGCTTGAGTTGGACTGATTTGGAGTGAGTCTAAATTAAGAAAAGAGTTGACTCAAAGATGGAGCATTAAATGTGATGAGTTGGGTTGGAATAAAATATCTTGAGTTGGGTGAGTCAAAATGGAAATCCAAGGGACTGTAAATCAGTGAGTTTAATGGGAATTTGAAGAGGTTGGCTGGTCTCAAACCAACCAAAACAAGTCCCACACGTTGGGGACTTGTTTTGGTGAGTTCCATGGTGAATGGTTAATGAAATGCATGGGTTTTAGGTGAGTTGCTTGGGAATTTGAATGGCTGCATGGGTAGCTGCCAAGGGGTGCCTTGGAGGGCACCCAATGCCCATCGTTTTGTGCATGAGTTGATGAGGAAGTAGAGGGGTGTTGATGGCTAAAATACAAAACCAATGAACACCATCACTTGGACAATTTATCATTGCAAAGCCTAAGATTTTCCTCATCTCTCTCTCCCTCTCTCCTCTCTCCAATTCGTTGTTCTTCTTGGCTGGAACAGAAGAGGTTTTGGCTTCAAATATTCAAGCACAAAACAGCAAAAGAAAAGAAGAAATAAAAGGGAGAAAACAAGGATCAAAGACAAGGAGGAAGTTTGGAAAATTTGGTAAGTATCTTTATGATTTTTTGGTTTAAAAACATAAAACAAGTAGGGGATGTATTGGGCCATGGTCATGGCCGAATACACCAATATTTAACCTTGATTATGGAGGATTTAAAATGGTGAAAATAACCATTGGGTTCGGCCATCATGGAGGGCCGAACCCCATGTAAAAGATTGCATGGTTTTCATGTTTTGGAAGCATGAAAACCATGGGTTTTATGGGCTGATTTTTGGGGTCATTTTGTGTCCGAAATAAGTAAGGTTTTAAAGTGTGATGATAAGATTTAAAGGATGGAAATTGAGAACATGGAGTTCGGCCACTTTGGATGACCGAACCCCATGGAAACAATTGGTTGGTTTGAATGATTTTGAATGGACTATTCATGGATGTGTTATTTGAATTATGTGGACAATGTAATTTGGTAACTAGATTTGTTGGCATGTAATAAGTAGATAAGTAGATGCTGTGGATTAGTTTATTTTGGATGGTTGGATTGAATGGTAGATTAATATTAATTAGTAATTTTGGAGAATAAGATTATGTACTTTGCTATCTAATATTGGAAAAATTGGAATAGTCATAGGTTCTATTACAACCTCAGTTAGAATAAGACTAAGTTAATTCCGCAAGTTATATATATACTATGTGCGGATCAGTTTTATGGACTTAGTTCATACGCACATGGGCTTGGCCAATTAAGGGTCGGATTTAGAGATCCGAACTTAACTCGCGTCGTGACACTCCGCCCCGATCACATGATTATTATATTTTAAAAAAAAAATTAGACTCTGATATTCACGGAAACGGTGGGGCGTTACACTTTCAAGTCCTTTGATCTTTTAATTAAGTCCAAGATCATTCATCCTTTGATTCACTAATCTCATCCCTTATACAACAATTATTTGACATTGATAATAACCTAAGTCCATAAAATATTCCCCACGGGGTTCGGCTACACACCATAGCCGAACCCATGGTCCATCATTTTCACCTATTTACATCTTTACCATTTATACAAATCCATAACCAAAACATTCCTCATGGGCTTCGGCCATACACCATGGCCGAACCCATGATCTTCCATTTTTACCCATATTTACATTCTTTGCCATTGTTTATATCACCTTATGTTTAGGTCCACAACATAGGTCCATGACTAACATTTCATGCACAAACATTCTTCATGGGGTTCGGCCATTCACCATGGCCGAACCCAAAGTCCATCGTTTTCCATCCTTTACATCATTTTAACCCATTTACAATCCTTAATTCCTTTATATGGGGTTCGGCCATACACCATGGCCGAAACCTATGGTTCCTTATTTTCCTTAAAAATATATCAAACCTATATGGTTTGATCCTTTGATGGTTCTCATGCATAAGTCCATTTACACCCTTTGAAACCTTTTAAAATTATAAACATAACTCTATGATTTAAATCCTCCAAACTTCCATTAAAATATCCAATGTCCTTCCATGGGGTTCGGTCACACAACATGGCCGAACCCTATGGTTTCATCATAGAGTCTTTATCCATAATAACATTAGGGTTCGGCCATTGCCCTTGACCACCTTTTTCTTATTTTTGCAATTTATCGAGCACTTACCGGTTCCGCGTCTCCTCCGATTTCTTTCACTCCTTCTTGCTCCTTTCCATCCTTAGCCTCTCCTTCCTTCCTTCTTGATCTTTGGCCGAAAATGATCTTGATAACTCTCTTAGAGTGGTTCGGCCAAGAGGTATGGATTGAGAGAGAGAAGAAAGAGAGACAACTTGAGATACAATTCTAAGTCTTTTGTCTTGAGAGAATCAGCCAAGAGAGGGAGAGGGAGAGAGTGAAATGAAACTCCACTCTTTTCTTGGTTAATCAAATTCAGCCAAAGGTGGTGTCCTTTGGTGACACCCCTTGTAACTTCCATTTCCATTTACTTCCCTCATTAATACTCCACTTGGGGGTTTTATCCATGAGATGAAACTCCCAAGGCTCCAACGGTGTAGCCGTAGCTTGGCTTGTGTAACCACAACCTCTCCATTTATGGCCCATTTGGGGGTTTCATCCATGGGGTGAAACTCCCATGTACCCAACGGTCTTGTCTTGACTTGGACAACAAAACCGTCCACCTCCCATTGGTGATTCATTTGGGGCTTTCATCCATGAGATGAAACTCCCATTCCAACGTGTAACCCCTTAACTTGATTTTTGAAATGCAAAATACCTTCATCTTCACACTTCACTCACTCCTTAATTCAACTCACCACTTTAATTTAACTCATTTGAAATCAACTCAATCCCTTGATTCCATTTCCAATTTAATTCAGCCCCACTTAATTTAAACTTGAACTCACTTGGTGGTCAACCAAGTCAACCACGACCCATTGGGTCCCAATTGGGCATTTTGACTGAATTAACAATCTTGACCCAATTGAATACATCTTACCCATTTAATTTCAATTGAACCTTATCCAATATCCATTGGGTCTTAATTGGGCAATTGACCTAACAACTTACCCAGCTGAGGTCCATATCCAATAATTCACAATTTAAATGGCCAAATTTCATATACATTGATAACTTGAAAATCCGGGGTGTTACAATACAACCCTCTTTTTAAAATTTTTGTCCCGAAAATCGAGATAAGTAGGGGTCTAAACATTTACATAAATAACTCAGGGTGAGCTGTTCTCATTTCCGATTCTATTTCCCAAGTGACTTCCTCATTACCATGTCGATCCCATACCACCTTGATGAACTGAATCGCTCGATTTCGTAATACCCTTTATTCTGTCTCCACTACTCGGATAGGATTTTCGACGTATGTCACGTCGCTTTGCACCTCTATGTCTTGTACATTCAGCACATGTGAGGGATCGGGATTGTACTTCCTCAACATAGATATATGAAACACATCGTGCAAAGATGCCAATTGTGAAGGAAGTGCTAATTGATAAGCCACCTCCCCCATCCTTCTTATGATTGAAAAAGGTCCCACATATCTAGGTGACAATTTTCCCTTCTTTCCAAATCTCATGTGTCCCTTTCGTGGTGAGACTTTCAAGAACACCATGTCCCACACCTCAAATTCAAGGAACCTCCTCCTCTTGTCAGTATAACTCTTCTGATGACTCTGTGCAGCAAGTAGGTGCTGTCGTATCAACTGAATCTATGTTGTAGTCTCTGCGACTAACTCGGGTCCAATCAGTGCAGTCTCACCGGCCTCTGTCCAGCACACTGGTGACCTACATGGTCTACCATATAAAGCCTCAAATGGAACCATATGGAGGCTTGCTTAGTAACTGTTGTTATAGGAAAACTCTACCAGCGACAAGTGATGCTCCCATCGACCCTTGAAATCTAGCATACATGCTCTCAGCATATCCTCCAATGTTTGTATTGTCCTCTCAGATTGTCCATCAGTTTGTGGATGGAATGTTGTGCTAGTCAGTAGATCCGTCCCCATGGCCGACTGCATGCTCTGCCATACTCTGCCCGTAAGTCGGCCATCTCTGTCGGACACAATAGTCCGAGGAATACCATGCAGTCTGATGATATCTTTGATATACCATCGACCCAAGGTCTCAGATGAATCGGTCATTCTGATGGGAATAAAGTGTGCAGACTTGGTCAGTCGGTCTACCATGACCCATATCGCATCGTTGCCCTTTGAAGACCTTGGCACTCCTGTCACAAAATCCATGGAGATGTGCTCCCATTTCCATTCCGGCACTGGTAAGGGTTTGAGTAACCCTGGTGGTTTCTGATGTTCTGTCTTAACCTGCTGACAGTTAGGCAATGAGCCACAAATTCTGCCACATCTCATTTGAATCCGTGCCACCAGTAATGTCTTTTCAGGTTGTGATGCATCTTGGTGCTGCCCGGATGAATAGAGAGTTTGGTTTGGTGTGCCTCGATCAGTAACTCTTTTCTGCAGCTCTTACGTACATATATCCTACCTCGGAATACAAGACCCTGTCCTGGTCGTAACTCCCATTCCGGTAGGACCTCGTCAGTAGACATCTTGGCCCATATCTCCTCCATTTCTGGATCTATCCGTTGTTCCTGTTCAATCTTGGAGACCATGTTGGACCGTATGATCAAATTGTACATACTCCCATGGTTACTGATATATAGATTGAACTCTCGAATGTTATTGAGCATCTCCTATTCTGTCTTGATCAAACATGCCACTAATGCATGTGATATACGGCTGAGGGCATCTGCCACCTTGCTTGCTTTGCCAGGGTGATATCGAAGCGCGAACTCATAATCCGCCAGATATTCTATCCATCTGCGCTGCCTCAAGTTGAGTTCTTTCTGATCAAACAAGTATTTCAAGCTCTTATGATCTGAAAACACTTCAAACTTCTCGCCATATAAATAGTGCCTCTAGCTTTTGAGGGTGAAGACCATTGCGGCTAGCTCCAGATCATGTGTGGGGTAGAGGCGTTCATGTATTTTCAATTGTCTTGAGCCATAAACCACCACACGATGACTTTGACTGAGAGAACACCCCAATCCCTCTCCTGAAACATCGCATTGTACCTCATAGCCCTTGCCTCTTTCCGGCAATATAAGGATAGGAGCAGTTGTAAGTCTCTCCTTCAGCTCCTCAAATCTCCGATTGCACAGATTTGACCACTCAAACTTGACTCCTTTTTTAGTGAGTCGGGTAAGTGGAGATGCAATCTTGGAGAAGTCCATGATAAACTTCTGATAATAACCAGCCAATCCCAGGAAGCTACGAATCTTCGTCACATTTTTCGGTGCTTTCTAATCTCTCACTGTCGCCACCTTACCCTAGTCCACAGCTATACCTTCTGCTGATATAACATGCCCCAAAAAGTTGACCTTAGATAGCCAAAATTCGCACTTACTTGCTTTGGCATATAGCTGGTTCTTCCTCAAGGTGTCCAGAACTATCCGCAAGTGTCTAGCTTGTTCCTCCTAACTTTGGAATATATCAGGATGTCATCAATAAATACAATCACGAACTGGTCCAAGTAAGGACGGAAGATCCTATTCATTAAATCCATGAACACAGTCGGTGCATTGGTGAGTCCAAACGGCATGACTACAAACTCATATAGTCCATACCGCGTTATGAATTCTGTCTTCTCTATGTCCTCCTCCCTAACCCAGATTTGATGGTATCAGGACATCAGATCAATCTTAGAGAAATGGCTGGAAGCTCGAAATTGATCAAATAGATCATCGATCCTGGGTAGAGGATACTTGTTTTTGACTGTCAGCTGATTCAGTTTCCGGTAATCCACACACATTCGGAGTGTACCATCCTTCTTCTTCACAAATAATACTGGAGCTCCCCAAGACGACATGCTGTTCCGGATGCAACCCAGTCTGAGCAGTTCATCAATCTACTTCTTTAGCTCGGACATCTCTGCTGGTGCCATCTGGTAGTGTGGTAATGACATTGGTGAAGTGCCAGGGTACAACTTGATTTCAAAATTAATCTCCTTCATGGGAGGCAAGCTAGGGAGTTCTTTTGGGAATACATCCGCGTAGTCCTTTACTATCGTCAGAAGTTCAGCCACCTGTGTCTCATTTATTCTGATACTGTTCAATACCAGTCTGCTTTGTTTGTCAGTATGCACCACATATTGCTTTCCCTCGGGTGACCAAAATGTCACCCTGCAGCAATAGCAATCAATGTTGGCCTGAAAGCTAGCCAGCCAGTCCATGCCAAAGATGATGTCGTACTCAGTCATATCGAGTACCAGATAGTTGAACTCAAATCTGAGTCCAGCGAGTTCAGTGTTCACCGCTGCTGGAGGAGCTAGAGTAAACAACCGTCCAGATCTAGTAGGGTTAGGCGTTTGTCCCGCCTGGTTATATGTCCTGCCTCCTCTTGAATTAGCTGGTCTCGCTGGTGGGCGAAATGAACCTCTAGAATAAGAGGGTCTGCTGAGCTATGGGCATTCCCTCTTGAAATGAACTGGCTGGTCACAATGAAAACAGTTGTTCACCCATCGGGAGTCTGTGAGAGTGATGCTGATGGGGAGGGATGATTGGGACGAAAGCCCCCTGTTGACCCAATGGAAGGTGAGGGTCTGCTACAGTTCGGTCGGAACTTCTTATTGGGCTGAAATGTACCCCTTCCACTCTGACCTCAGTGGTTGTCAAACCGCTCTATCTCGGCCATCTCTTATTCTACTATAGTGGCCCTACTAACCACCTCTGCTAGTGTGGCTGCCTTGAATATGGTTACCTTGGCCCTTATGCTTGGCCATAGGCCCCATTCAAACTTGCGAGCCCTTCGGTACTCCGTATCCACCATATAAAGTGCATAACAGGACAGACTGAGGAACTCCTGGTGATACTCTGCTACCGTCATGGTACCTTGTACCAAAGATAGAAAAGCTTGAGTGTGGCCCTCCTTCTCCTCCTCGGGAAAGTAATGGTCCAAGAAGGTAGCTGAGAACTGATCCCAATTTATTGCAGTCCTCTCTCCTTCCGGAAGGAGTGCTCGCTGTTTCTCTACCACCTCCCACCATTTACCGGCATCATCAACTAGTTGTGACGTGGCTAGTAATATCTTGTCTTCATGAGTCAAGATCTTTAGTAGGGTCAAGATCGAAGT
The DNA here is from genome assembly GCA_013350335.1 of Chimonanthus salicifolius. NCBI lineage: Eukaryota > Viridiplantae > Streptophyta > Magnoliopsida > Laurales > Calycanthaceae > Chimonanthus > Chimonanthus salicifolius. Next base: position 79,254,247 of record CM023532.1, on the reverse strand, counting down.
AATCTTCTTCAGCCAGTTTTCCGCTCCGACAACCCCTTCTTTCCCTTTGAAGTAAGGAGGGTGCTGTTGCTGGAAATCCCTGACCATGCTCCTGTCATTGGCATCACTTGTGGTCGCATTTCCATTCAGATGCTGTTGAAGAACAAAAGTAACCACAACTTGAACTAAGTTTTGTAGTTCGAGAGGAACCACAGGGTATGTTCACGCTGTGTTGTTCTTCCTCCCCTTGGTGGGATGGTTGTTCATCATGTTGAGAATGTTGTTCTTTCTCTTCATGTCAAGAGTGTTGTTCCTCCTCTTTATGTTGAGACTTTTGTACCTCCTTTTCCTTCCCTTTTTGGTTTTGTCGGGTCTTTCTCTTTGGAGGCATTTTTCCTAAGTCATTGAAAACATCATTGACTTACTTTCCTCATACACTTTGTATTCTCATATTTTTGGGGAAATTTCCAAATAAGCACTCTTGGTTTTTCTTTGTTTTTGGGGAAATTTCCTAAGTATCTATTGTTTGTTTCTCAGTTTGGGGTATATTGGGGAAATATATCTTAATTTGCGATGTTTGATAAATGCAGTTATTTTGACTGTACTTCCTTTGCTATCTTTCTTGTTATTCTCAGATTGAATGTTTCAGTCCGAGTCTAACGAAGTAAATTAATCCGACCCCCGTGCAGTGGACTCCGAAGAGTCCGTCAGTTGGTATTTTTATCTGTCAGTGAGACATGAAACCGTCTTAATCTTACTTCGGAAGATTCAACCTTCCCGTTTCACTCTGATACCAACTGTAACGCCCCGCCCTTTTTCACTCGCTTTCCCAAAATAAGAGTCTATTTTTTTTTTTAAATAAACAAAGAGTGATAGAGAGCGGGACGTCACGACGCGAGCTAAGTTCGAACTTCTAAATTCTGACCCTTAACTGGCCAACCATACGTGTGCATGGACTAAGTCCATGAATACGGTTCACACGTATTAAGTCATACATGTGGAAATAAACATAAACTGCGGATTATAATAGAATCTAACTCTATTCCATTTTAGATAGCAAAATAGTTCAAGTCTTTAAATATAATTAACTTAACTAGAATATCCAACATAAATCATTCAAACCATAGCAAAATATCTAAGTCATTACATGCCCGAATTCTAGTTACTCAAATTACAAGTCCATAAGTAACTTAATCAAAATATAAACTAAACACATTCAAGCTCCTATGCTTGGCTCCGATCATGCTTATCATTCCCTTCGTTTCCTGTGTCATCCACTAGGGTAGAAGTAGGGCGTTAGACAACGCGCCCAGTAGGTACTCTAAATAGGGTTAACACATAGTTAGTTCAAATTCATATAAATAACATAATACCAAAACCATATAAAAATAATGCCATGTCATGATGTCAAATGTAATGAGTCCCACCCATCACAAATACATGTAACCTCTTGATGGAATTCTCCTCATCAAGATATCCCCACAGTTGCCTTACGGACGCCCCGACGGAGTGTGTTCTCTGGATTCTTCTTGATGGATATGCACATCAAGGTCTTCCTACGAATGCCTTACGGACGCCCAGAAGGAGCGTAGCCTCCGGTTACAAACATCCCTCTTATGCCATGCATGAGATGTATATGTCCACATGCTATGTAATAGAATAATCGTAGCATCAAAACCTCATATTTTGAAACACAATATTTTTACAACATAAACCATCAAAATAAGGGATTAAACCATATTAAATAACCATGGTTTCAAAGAGGTAGAATCCTACCAAAGACCAGTAAAGTGTCCTTGCGCTTTCGTCCAATAACCGCTCACGATCATACACCCCTTGTGAGGTCCTGTTACCTTATAACATATCCATAAATCAAAATCCATATTCCATTTGCTTTCATGTTATGTTTAAGTCCATAAACCATCCTTGTGGGGTTCGACCATACACCATGGCCGAACCTCACCCAGTTGAATTTGGTCCCTCTTTTGATTTAACCAATCATATCCAAGTAGACCATTTTAAAAAACCTAAGTCCACCAATTACAACTTAGTGGGGTTCGACCATACAACATGGCCGAACCTCACCATCTTGGTTTTGTTCCTCTTTCAAGTCCTTTGATCTTTTAATTAAGTCCAAGATCATTCATCCTTTGATTCACTAATCTCATCCCTTATACAACAATTATTTAACATTGATCATTCATCCTTTGATTCACTAATCTCATGCCTTATACAACAATTATTTAACATTGATAATAACTTAAGTCCATAAAATATTCCCCATGGGGTTCGGCCACACACCATAGCCTAACCCATGGTCCATCATTTTCACCTATTTACATCTTTGCCATTTATAAAAATCCATAACCAAAACATTCCTCATGGGCTTCGGCCATACACCATGGCCGAACCCATGATCTTCCATTTTTACCCATATTTACATTCTTTGCCATTGTTTATATCACCTTATGTTTAGGTCCACAACATAGGTCCATGACTAACATTTCATGCACAAACATTCTTCATGGGGTTCGGCCATTCATCATGGCCGAACCCAAAGTCCATAGTTCTCTATCCTTTACATCATTTTAACCCATTTACAATCCTTAATTCCTTTACATGGGGTTCGGCCATACACCATCGCCGAACCCTATGGTTCTTTATTTTCCTTAAAAATATATCGAACCTATATGGTTTGATCATTCGATGGCTCTCATACATAAGTCCATTTACACCCTTTAAAACCTTTTAAAATTCTAAACATAACTCTATGATTTTCATCCTCCAAACTTCCATTAAAATAACCAATGTCCTTCCATGGGGTTCGGCCATACAACATGGCCGAACCCTATGGTTTCATCATAGAGTCTTTATCCATAATAACATTAGGGTTCGGCCATTGCCCTTGACCACCTTTTTCTTATTTTTGCAATTTATCGAGCACTTACCGATTCTGCATCTCCTCCGGTTTCTTTCACTCCTTCTTGCTCCTTTCCTTCCTTAGCCTCTCCTTCCTTCCTTCTTGATCTTTGGCCGAAAATGATCTTGATAACTCTCTTAGAACGGTTCGGCCAAGAGGTATGGATTGAGAGAGAGAAGAAAGAAAGACAACTTGAGATAGAATTCTAAGTCTTTTGTCTTGAGAGAATCGGCCAAGAGAGGGAGAGGGAGAGAGTGAAATGAAACTCCACTCTTTTCTTGGTTAATGAAATTCAACCAAGGATGGTGTCCTTTGGTGACACCCCTTGTAACTCCCATTTCCATTTACTTCCCTCCTTAATACTCCACTTGGGGGTTTCATCCATGAGATGAAACTCCCAGGGCTCCAATGGTGTAGCCTTAGCTTGGCTTGTGTAACCGCCACCTCTCCAATAATGGCCCATTTGGGGGTTTCATCCAAGGGGTGAAACTCCCATGTACCCAATGGTCTTGTCTTGACTTGGACAACAAAATCGTCCACCTCCCATTGGTGATTCATTTGGGGGTTTCATCCTTGAGATGAAACTCCCATTCTAACGTGTAACCCCTTAACTTGATTTTTGAAATGCAAAATACCTTCATCTTCACACTTCACTCACTCTTTAATTCAACTCACCACTTTAATTTAACTCATTTGAAATCAACTCAATCCCTTGATTCCATTTCCAATTTAATTCAGCCCCCTTAATTTAAACTTGAACTCACTTGGTGGTCAACCATGTCAACCACAACCCATTGGGTCCCAATTGGGCATTTTGACTGAATTAACAATCTTGACCCAATTGAATACATCTTACCCATTTAATTTCAATTGAACCTTATCCAATATCCGTTGGGTCTTAATTGAGCAATTGACCCAACAACTTACCCATCTAAGGTCCATATCCAATAATTCACAATTTAAATGGCCAAATTTCATATACATTGATAACTTGAAAATCCAGGGTGTTACACACACCCCGGGAAGCTAAACTCTAGGGCAGGCACCTCAACCGCTGGAACGCAACGAGGAAACCCCATCCCCTATGGGGGTCTCAACTGCCGGAGCGTAATGGGGAAGTCCTCCCAACAACCAACATCATCATAAATATATACGCATATAAATAGTTCCTCCATCTCAACACCCACTAGCACGCTGTCCATTGTGCGTTACCTCCCATGCATGCACAAATAATCATGATCATGTATAACAACATAGGCATATTCTAATATAACTAACCATAATTTGCATCATACCTCATCATGCGAGTCGAAAGCACATAACAAGTTACTTAAATACACATCTCTATGTTCGACATGATTGCATTTGCATCTTATAAATAAACACTCAATGGATCATCAACATCTCTCAAGTATCATGTTTAGTACGCATTTATCCAATTAGATTATTCCACAATTACATATAATTGACAGGACTGCAACCGAACATATCCCTTGCCACATGATCATTTTCAACGGTTTCCCTTTACCGAGTGGCTTAAAAAAATAGAGGGTCCAGTTCGGGTCACTCCATCTCCAGGAATAAGTGTTTCATATGTGCAAATGTATGCTAAACCGTTATAAGTCCCCTCACAGTGTGGTGGAGTAAAAAACTGAAGCGAGTAAGTGGCTTGATGGGTTGAAGGGAGCTCAATCTGTTGAAACAAGGAAGATTGAATAAGTAATTAAGGTAAAATGGGCTAAAACGAGACCGGACTGAAAGTGGGCCTAAAACTGGGCTAGCTCCTAAAGGGTCGCACTGGGTCGGGTTGGAAAACGTGCTTTGAAAATGGGCTGGGCTATAAAACAGGCTCTGAAAATGGGTCGGCACTGAAAACTATATCGACATGGGCCGGGTCAAAGAGTTGTGCCTGCTTGAATGGGTCGAACCAGGTCTGGGCCTAGCTGGGGCAGACCTAACTGGGCCAGGACCGAACTAGTTTGCTGGGTTGGGTCTAGGCCAGTGGGCCAAACATTTGGGTCACACTCCAAGCCTAAGGGCTCGGGTAACCCAAAAGCCCAACTGAGTCAACTCGTTACTCGGCCAAGCAACTCAGTCACCCAACTAAGTTGGAAATGGGAAAGAGAGGGAAAAACAAAGAAAACCGATGAAAAACGAGGAAAACTCAAGAAATTAGAGAAAAACAAGGAAAATTAGAGAGAGGAAGAGGGAAGAAGAAAAAACATGAAAAAGGGGAAGTAAAATCGAAGAGGATAAGAAAGAGAGGGAAAAAAGGGTACCTGGAAACGGTTGCGACGGCGGGAGAGACGACGACTCAGCGGCTGGAGGCGGAGGAGGGACGAAACAAGGTGAAAACTCCACTACAGAGGCGTGGAAGAAAGGGACACGACGATAGCTCAGGTCGACTGAGAGGAAGAAGATGAAAAAGAAGAGTGAGAGAAGAAGAAGGAGATGGAAAGTGAGAGAGATCGCCGAGAGGAGTGGGAGATCAGAAGGGAGGAAGAAAGGGTAACCTGAGTAAGAATCGGAGAGAGGGGAGGGATGTGTTGAGTCTAAAAATATTACATTTTTATCCTTTAATTATGATTAAGTTAGCCTTGATTTTGTATATAAAAGATACGTTTAATGGTTTTTTCTAGTTTTGTAGATAAAAAGATGGAAAAACAGGATTCATGCATAAAATAGTGGATAGTTGTCAGAAGAGAACTTAAAATAGAAATTTAGAAATTTATAATTTAATCATGCCACTTTAGGATTTTTAATGTAAATTGGATAATCTGGATCCATTTATGAGAGTCTAAATTTATTTAATATTTAGAATTTTAGTGGTATTGATTAATTATTTAATTTTAAAATCAAAGTCTGCAATCAAAGAGGCCAAGAGTTGAAATCAAGATCCATGAGCCAGAGATCCACTGCAATTGGGCCAAGCTTTGCTCCAAATGCCAGACACTAGGTCAGGCCAAGTACTTCAGGCGCATTTCCCAATGTGAGCCGGGCCAAAGTGAATTCAAGCCCAGCAAGCTTAAGTCCAAGTCTCCAATTCAAGTCCAAGTTCAATTTAAAGATCCAATGCTCCAGGTTCAAATCCAAGTTCACCAATCCAAAGCCCAAATCCATTTTAGGTCCAAACCCAAAAGCTCATGTCCATAACCCATCTTACCCAACCAATCTTAACCATCCAATTTCCAATCTCTCATCCACACCATCCATTGACCCAATCAACCAATTCAAACCATTCACTTCATGCATCTAATTTATCCCATGCATTTCATCGTCAAACCCTAGATCCACTTAGTCAATCCAACCCGTTCATGCATCATGATTAGATTTAGGACATCCAAACCATCTATCACATAGATTAACCTTAGGAAAAGGATCATACATGCACCATCTACCCATCCACCCACTTAGATTGCCCATCACCCATCATATCCATTAGATTTAACACAAACCAATCTTAGCCATCCATTCACCAAATCCTAAGTTAGAACAACTTAAAGATCAAGCTAGCCTCCATACGCCCATGCCTTGTCACCACTCTATCCATCCAACACACACTCCACACGATTTTAGCACCTGAAATCTCTCCATGCGCTTAGACAAAAAATCCATCTAGATACACTCCTAAGATCCAAACACACCTCATCATCCCAATCCTCCATGATCCACACGATTTTTGCCTATTTCCTTCCTATCCCATTCAAATTTCAGAGTTAACCCTCCACCACATCATCTCATCATCTCAACCATTCATTCATCCATCCAATTAATCCTAGCCGTCGATATCATTGCACAACCCAAAACCCTAAGCCACATAGCAAAATTCGAAAATCACAAAGCAAATCCTAAATCCCAATTTCTTCTCCTCCATTGCTTAGCCACCAAGCTAGTTTGAATCCCAAGCCACTAAATTTGACCGTAGCATTAGGAAGCCCTAGTTTTCAAGCTTTTAATCCCAGCCACCCATGTTAAGTTAGATCTAATCCCAACCTCTCATCCACCAACTTAAACCTAGATTTAATCTTAGTCATTCATACAATCCCAAGTCCTATAAATAGCCCAATATCCCACATGTAGAACTCGAATTCGACCTGGAATTCAAGAGGACTAAAGGCTGGAGCAAAAGACAAGAAGACACGAGCACCATTCGAATTTACAAGTGAGAGTTGTAGTTTTTATTTTTATGTTGTCTTTCTTGTATTTAATTTATAAGAGCCTTGTACTTAAATTCTTCCATTTAATAAAGTGAAGCATTTATTTAGAACCCTGGAACATCCAATTTCTAAAATACTTTTATGATTATTTTATTTTTAATTTCAAGAACACAACTTTTATTTATTTGATTGAACATGAGCTTATGTAATAGTTAGGATCTTGATTATATGACTTGAATCATGATTACTAAAGTTTTGATTAATTAAATTAAAAAGTTGTGAATCTTATTTTATTAATAAATATAAATTGTATTTTAGTTATTTACGTGAATTTCAGATCTAGGCCTTTACTTTATTTATACATCTTGGGTGATGAACGGTCTATTCCAAACAACCACCTTTTACGTTACTGTGTTTTTATTTCTGTCATATATTTTCTTTGCCGATTTACTTTTCATGCTTATGTTATTTCACTTGAATGTTGTATTTTAGTTTTCCTTTTTAAATCTTTAATTCTTTTAAAATGTAATTATTTCATGTATTTAAAACCTCCCTAACAACTTGATTAACTAGTTGGGATTAAATTTAATTAGATCTAGATTTTGTGAATTAGAATGTGTGGTGAGATTGTTTATAAACTCTTAATTAAAAAAATCTAAATCTTTAGAAATAACCTAAATATGAAAATCAAATTCTAATTTTTACAAATATGACTTTAAATTAGTGGCATTTCAATTGTAAGGATCAAATCTAAAAGTTAGAGTATCATCATCTAAATATAAAATCTAACCAATAAATCCAACTTAATTAAAGCAATGGTGTGGATCTAGAATTTGTAAATAATCTCAAACCACTTTAAGAGAACAAAATTAAAATGCAATTAAATCAATCTCAACCTAGTTCAAAATAATTTGAGAGAATAAGAAAAGAATAAAAGATTTAATAAAAATAATGAAATATTCACATAATGTACAATGGAATTGAGACAAGTATTTATGGAGGCATTTTATCCCATTTTAATGATAAAATCATGGCCTAGACTATGAAATCTTCAAGAATTATCAAATACATATTCAAATGTTCCTTTTATTAAAACTCCAATTAAAAATATTATGGCTTCCATTAAATAAGAAATTTTCAATTCAAGTCTTAGGCTTGGGCAGAAATTTATACTTACCTTTCAAAATATAAAAGAAGGTGTTCATAAAAAGAACCATAGACTGGGAAGATCAAGTTCCACCGATCCTAAAAGCGGTCCTGTTTTTCTTTGAAAATTCTCAAAATAATTTCTAACATAACATTTATAAGAGAAATAAAAATAAAAATTCAAACTATCATTAACGGTATTCAATAATTGGAAAACCATACATCTAAAATAAGCTTCCAATAACTTTATTCAAATAAATCTAAATATGGAATTACAATGCTTTTGGAGTTTTGCATCAAAGACATAAAACACAAGAACTTACAAATTAAATTCGAAAATTCCTTTTGAAAGTTCTTCCCTTTGCGCTAGAACACGATTGACCCTAAAGTGGGTGGTGAATAGGTCAATCCCAATTTCCATGGTGTTTACAAATTTCTTGATTGTTTGGATTTTAAGTGCAGGGGATATTAATGAAGAGATTTGTTTAGTGTGATAAATTATTTTTAATTACTTAAATGATCACACTAAGTTTATAACCCTTTGCATATTGTTTGATTATCGATGCTTGTGCACATAGTGTAAAATAAGAAAATCAAAATGCAAAGTGATGTGTGTTGAGAAGAGTACTTAAATAATAAATACAAACACACAATGATCAAACACCATAAGACCAAATTTATACTGGTTCGGTTAGCCAACCAACATCCACTGTTAGGACTCCTTCAACCTTTAGCTATCCCCAAATCCACTAAGTGGGGACTTACACCCTCAGAATTAGAGTAGAAATTCCACCTCACTCAATTGGCTGAGAATTTCACCCACCATATGTAGAACAGGAATTCCACCTATTCATTTGGCTGGGAATTCCACCCACCATTGTCATAGAGACGACGCTCTAGAATTTTTTATAGTGGTTCCAGAGCCAAGCCTCCTTAATCCACTTTCGAGACAAAGGTTTTAAAACAAAATTAAAATCAAGAAGCACTTGCCTTTGAAGCTCTTTCTCGTTGATGTGTGCTTCTTTAAGATCCACCTAATGTGTGCCGACGCTCCGCCTTGTAGCCGTCGTAAAGCAATCACAATTTTAGGGTGACTAGGAAACTCGTTTAATCAAATCTTTTATTATCCTTTCCTCTCTCTCTCTCAAACTCAATCCATATGATTGGTTGTAATAGATTCCCCAAGTGTAAGCACAAGAGAGAGAGTGATCCTTTTGTTGGCCCGTATTTAAGCTCACTGATAATGATGAAGATCCAACCGATTTGGCAAAGGTTGCCAACTGGTTGCACAAAGATTTGTATTTATAGACAAGGCGCACCGAGGGGTTAGTGACTAAAAACATTACCGTTCAACAACCAGATCGTTACGCATTAAATGCACTCCCAACGATATAATCCTTTCCCGGTCGATAGGTCGCTGTCGCCAATGGGTCGACAGTCATGGCACCGATAGGACGGTCCATATGAGAGGCTTGGTCTAGTGGAACACCATGCTGATAGAGTTTTAAGTCCAGAAACTAGTTTTACTAAGATCGACCTGTCGCCCTTTACCTAGGGGTCGGTCCTCGTACTCTCGATCGGTTTTGAACTACCGATATGTCTGTTTTCTTGAGATCCCACCTGAGTTTAAGTTTTAGAACTCACAAGTCTTTATCAAATAGTCGTTGACCACGAGGGGTCGTTCCAGCTTTTCCCCAAGGGGTCGGTGCATACAAGACTCTTGATCAGATGCACGCCCAGAATGACAGTTCTATGATTCAGAACCTTTGTCAATCTGGCCGACCAGTCTTTGATCACGATGAGTTGATCCTGTCTTCATCAAGGGGTCGGTGAGAACGACTGGTCGAGCTGACAGTGAAAAAAAATACATATTTCCAAGTTGGGTTCCAATTCACTGTCGAACTTACTCTCTAGGCTTTTAAATGATTTTACCATTTGTTCAACTAAGCCTAGGAATGGTCCTCTTTAAGGTGTGGGTACCACCTAAAGTTACCTATTTTGTTATTTCCAAAACGATGAGCTTCAATCTGGTGGAACATGATCTTTAATCTTGATAACCTTGAGTTTTCAAGCTTCTAGCAAGTGCTTCTTCCCGAGTCATGGAATTGACAAATTTAGGGACTCGGCAAGCCGAGGCACTAACACCTTTCTTCTCTAATCTCTTCATCCTCCAATCTTCAGTGCTCCTTCAAGCCTTGCTCAAATTCGAATTTCAATGGAGTCCAGGCTCTATTTATAGACTCAGAGTTGGAATGGACGGTTGGGATCAAATCTGGTTAAGTTGTAAATTGATGGCTTCGATTTGATCTCCTTTAGAAGTGGATGGAGGATATTTTAAGTTGAAAAGGCTAGGGTTATAAGGCATACACTAATTTTGGAGTGTCTTGACTTGGAGGCTAAGCAGAGAATGAGAAAAGATATGAATTTGGAGAAAAAATTGGGATTTAGTGCAAATATCATTTTTCTACATATGTACCATCTTGCAACTCCATTTGACCTAGTAACATCCGAATCTTGAAATTTTGTAAACTAAAAAGTTGTATCCCTTGAAGTTTTCTTTCCAACACAGCAAGATTGAATGTAATCGGATATCGAAGTGGAAAGTTATGGTCCAATTACCAAAGCTGTGTTAAAATTTGTCTTGCAAATCTCATTTTTTTCTCCATTTCTTGCTTCACACGAATTTGGATTGCTTGGGATTGGGTGATGAGGTGTAGGTGATGTGGCATGAACCTAGATGAGATTTTGGCTTTATTCTTAATCCTAGGTTTTTAAGTGAATGGATGGCTATGATTACTTTGGGTTAAGATCTAATGGCTCTAAGGTTATTTGGATGAAATAAAATATAGGAATGATGAGGTACCTAATGGAGGGTTTTGATTTAAAGGTTGAGATAGATAGATGATATGATGAATGACCTAGATTAAATGCAACGTAATTAATGAGATGGGTTAGCATGAAGGCTCTAGGGTTTTACTTAATATGCATGTATGAGATAGATGGTTGTGATAAAATCTCCTAAGATCTAATGGTTGGCAAATGGGTAACTAAAATTAATTATGAAATTGATGAGATGATTTATGAATGAATGAGGTTTTAAGGTCAACCTATATGATAGGTGGATTTGATGGATAATATCTAAGATAATGCATGTATGGATTGGATATGGTAGGTGGATCTAGGGTTTCCTATGATTAATGAGATGAGATGGATGGTCTGGATTAATGGATGAAAATGAGTGGATAAGATTGTATAGAGAGGAGATTGGATGGTCTGGAATGACAAGGAAATGGACAAGGCTTGGGCGTGTGAATGGGCTATGGACTTGGCTTTTTGGACCTATAAATAGCACATGGGCCTCCATTATATCTTGAACTTGAGCTTTAGGACTTGGGCCTTTGTTGAGGCATGGCCTGCTGGGCTTGACTTCAACTTGGACACTGGTTTGGCTCACTTTACAGAGTACAAATGGATCACCTAGCCTGGCCCTATGGATTGGCATTCTAGCTCATGGACTTGTAGTCTTCGGGCTTCATTCTTCAAACTTCAGCAGGGTGTCTTCTGAAATTCAATAATTTATCCACCATTATTCTAAAAATTATTGTACTAATCCAGATTCTCATAACTGGATCAAGATTTGCCAATTTACAATTGAACTCCTAAAATGGTGAAATAATCATCAGAAATCCAGTTCTTTCAATTGAAGCTCAAAACTTGCAATTATTCCCGGTTTTAGGCTGATTACCTGATTTCTCCATTTTTCTGTACAAAACTAAAAATAACATTAAATGCATTTAATATATACAAAACAAGGGCTAACTGGTCCAATAGTTAAGGGTAAAATGGTCATTTTATAGTGTTCATCAAGGACCTCTCGGCCTTTCCTATTGTGCGATGGAATCGTTGGATTCCAGAAAGGCTGCCAGTAGACGGGACATTCACTTGGTTTAGCTTACGTTTGGAATTTTGTAAATCTTAATAATTGTGCCACATGTGGCCTAGAAACCTTATGACCAAGTCATGTAATGTATTATGGTGTGTATTTGAATGTGCCATGATGTGTATCTTGGATTTTGAGTATGTAAACCGGGGAAAAAATTGAACTCTCAAAAAGCAGCCAGACAGGACATTTGCTACCAGTGGCGAGGGACTCGCTCTGAGAGTGACTGAAAAATATAGAAGTGGAGATCCACGAGGGCTTGCGGAACGGTGAGGAACTTGACCTGAGGCCAATATGTTTTTACAGTATTGGTCTCTGGGCGAGGGATCGCCTAGGTCAAGGACAATTTAGGTAATTTTGGACTTTTAGGTTTCGCTTTATGCCTAGGTGTGTCAGAGCACACGTGTTGTCCACATGAGCGTGTGTGACATTTTCTATGGACTTTAGCGAACTCATTTAGAGGTCCATGGACTTTTGGTTAGTGAGTAGTTTGTTTTAAAAAAAAAAAATATAGTCGCATTCCGGACCCACATTTAGGTTTGAGGCGTGACACAATGTCTAAAATGGAAAAATTCGTGAAAAAAAATATTGAAAGTGAAAAGTAACCTTCTATGAAATTTTGACAAATTCGACTCGCTTAAATTGCATGCTTCTCACTAATTTATATATAAAAGGGATAATTTAAGGTGACTGTGAAATGAATTTTGACAATTCATGCATAAATTGATTACAAAGCAAAAAAAGAGCGTCTTATTAAAGTGTGTAAATTTGATGGATTTGGCCAGATTTTAATATTAATATCTGAAAGTAGAAAAAAATTATGTGAATTTTGTAAAGTGAAAAAAGAATATTTACCTTTTTGACCAATGAAAAATTTGGGTGTCAAGTTCCTTTTTTTTATCCTCACTGTGTAAAGTGATTTTTTATAACTTTTGATCTAGCATGTGTTTTTCATAAACTGTTTGTTCTTTTCAGTGGATCCTCACGATATGTCTTCTTCTTTTGATCCTTCTAGTTGTATCATATGGACAACATTTGGCTTAGTGCGTGTTTGACCACGGTAAGATTTGTGACTCATGAAAGATTTGCTTATATGATTTTGACTCAAGGATTATCTAGACAAGATTCCTAACTTTTTTTATAGTTAGATGTTTTTTATATTATTGCAAATAAATTTTATTTTAGATGGTTCTATAATTATTGATATTAATTAATTAATATATAACTAATGTTGACGATGCTTTATAATACTGATTTTTATGGGTTATATTTTATATGTTGCTTATTTTGTCTTCTTCAACTTTTTATACTGAAATCCAATGTTATAAAAAACGGACCGTGTCTTGAATCGTGTAAGGGAAATGTTGTGTTAAATAAGGTACAACCGAGTTGAACCCTAGTTAAATCTGGTCAAACTCGTGTCATCAATATAATACAAAAAAGTATAATTTCATAATAAAAGATAAAATTATATTTTTATAAAAAATATTTTTGTTTCACTAATACAATTATAAATACTAAAAAAATAATTCCAAATCATAAAAAAATGTGTAAAGTTTTAAAACTACTCAACTTAAACCTGTTTTGTTGAAATGAACAAAAAACTTTACTTTGTAGTTGTTTAACAATGTTATCATGTTATTAATATAAAAATATAATGTTTTGTTAATATACATTTTAATCATAAAAAATAATCATTCAATAAAATCCCTTTATTATAAATATTTATGATTTCTATTAAGTTGTTATTTTTAGATTTTTTTCTTTTTTAATTTTTTTTAACACTTAACTAAAAAATAATAATTTAATAAAAATCAAGTTAGTATATTTTTTTAACACTTAATATTTTTTATTATTTTTTTCACTTATTTCTAATAAGTTGTAATAAAGTTTTAGAAGATTGAAATTGTTAAAAAATAGCTCAAATCTTTGGGCATGCCGCGGTAGAGTTGGAAAATGGAAAGAAACTGTCATGCGGCGGTAGAGTTGAGAAGAGGATCCCTAATCCTAAAGCCAAGAATAAAGGAGAAGATAACTAAATGGGAAGTGACTTTTTTTTAAAAAAAATTCCTCTCTTTTCTTCATCTTCTCCGGTTTTCTTCATCTTCTAAACACGGTGAACTGCAGTTCACAAGCCATGATTTTATTTACTAAATCGTAATGAATTGTGGTCCATAATGGTTTTTTAGAGTTTTTTTACAGAATCGAACCGTGAAAATGATGGTTCTGATAACACTACTAAAATCTATTAAAATAGTTTATTGACTATATTTATAAGAGTCTTCAAGAAACACCCAACGATATTTTTAACTTGATATGATTTTTAGAAACTACTAAATAACTTTAATTTGAATCATTTAAAAATTTAAATTGACAAATTTTGAATCTGATCTCATAGTTGCCAAATCAATTGTACTCTTTATTATACCGCTAAAAAATATATATACTCTTTATTACATATTACATTTTAGTAAAATACAAATTGAATCAACTATGTATAATATATAATTATTAATATTAATTAATTTGATTATTATGACCATTATCATCATTACCATTATCATTTAGATAGATATGATCAAATTATAATATAAAACTTACTCATATAATAACAAAAAAACCATTGATGAATTATTATAAAAACTCTTTTATTATACGAAACTAAAGAAATTAATATATGATAAATTTTATTTTCTATAAAAATAAAATTATTAAAAAATCAATTAAAAAAAAATATTTATACACACACTTAAAATTATACATGAGAATGATTTGGCTTGATGGGACTAATATCTGACTTATTGTTAAGTTTCTTATACATTCCATCCATACGGATGAAATGTTTTAAGGAATAACATAGGCTCACTTTCCCCACTACAGCTACTGCAACGGCATTGGTAATGAGGTGAGGATTTTCATATTTATTTGATAGACAGGTAAATGGGAAGTTGTAAGATTTACTCGAGTGCATGTCAATTCAGGAAGTAAGAGCGCATGTCAATTTATACATGTATGTCGGAAGAAAGATGACAAAATTATTGTGGTTCTGAAAAGAAAGTCACCATATGTAGGACACTTTCTGTTATAAATTTTATTTGTGAAGCAAATGTAAGAATTTGTAGAGCATTAGATACTATCAGTTTAATGATATGAATAAAGTTTAAATAGTTTTATTTGAAATATGTTGATTCCAACTTTTAAATATTTGAAATTTTCATTAATTTCTAAATATAAAGATATATAATTTTTTGTTTTAGATTTTGTAAAATTATTGAACTCGCTCTTGAATAAATCAAATGAGAAAAGTGTGATAAATTTTATAAATATTATAAGGTTAGTGATTCTCCTACGGACATTTTGTGTAACGAGACATGAGATTTAGGGTATTGTCCATTTTACCCTTCCATTGTGATACGAAAGCATTTTAAAAAAATTCAGTGATCCGGTCAGTGAGTCGATTAGTGATCCGATTTATATTGTAGTAGAAGGGTCAGTGATTGGGCGAGCTGATTCGAAGGGTTCGACAAGCCGGTTCGAAGGGTTAAGTGGGCAATACAGTAAAACCCGTATCGGGTTACACAAAACTCCCGTGAGAGGATTACTACCCTATAATCAAGTACTTGTCTCTTGATCCATCCATCAATGGGTTAACTTCATAAGTCCAAAAAATATATATTTATCTTAATATTTAGAAATCAATGAATTATTTAATTTTTGAAGAGTTGAACTTTACATATGTCAAATAGTATTATTTAAAATTATTCTTATAATTAAAATGGCATGTAGGATTATTCCTCATTTAATGATGATCATATTTTGTCTTCCGTTTAACAAGTAGTAGTAAGTAGGCCTGTAAATGGATCCAGATCCGGCCCATGGACAGTCCGGCCCAGATCTTGGAGTCCATTTACGATCCGAATCCATGAGTCCAATGGGTTCATGGATCTGAATCCAACAGTCCATTAAACACATTCGTACTGTCCATGGACGGTCCATGGACTGTCCGTGGACCCAAATATACGCATATACATTAATTAGGGCACAAAAACACCATAACACTCTCGCCCCTCTTCTCGCCTCTCTGCTTTCTCCCTCGCTGCAATCTGCTCTCGAGATTTCTCTCATTGCTCTCTCTCTCTCGATTTGCCTCTCACGCTCTCGAGATCTCGCCTCTCCTTCTCTCTCGCGGTAAGTTCTCCAAATCTCTCTCTCTCTCTCTCTCCGTCTCTGTATCTCTCTTGCCTCTTCATTTGGGGTTTTTGGTGTCTGGGTTTGTTGGCTTTGATTTGTTTCTTTGCATGGAGAGAGGAACTGCAAGTGCCATGTTAGAGATGAATGATAGGATTGATTTATGCATTTCTCCTGGGAGTTATCTACTTTCCTGGGTTTTCTTACTCCAAACAAGGTAAATTCTTCTTCAGCTTTCTCATTTTCTTACGCAGCTTTTAAGGGTATTCTTACCTCCCAACAAAGTAAAAATACTCTTTCCTCGTTGAAAAGAAAATGGTAAAATTGCTCTTTATTGCTATGAAACTTCTTGGGCCCTTTTTTGGTTGGGTAATTTTTTTTTTTTTAATGATTCGAGTATATGTTTAGAATACTAGAAATAATCCTAGCACAAATAATTGAATAATTATAAATAGAAGATACAGTAAACAAACGAGGCAATTAACGACAGGAACTTAAGTAGTATAGTTGAAGTTTCACATAGTATATGAATGTTAATTAGGAGTGGAAGCATTGACCTTTGCAATTGTAATGTACCTTTTTTTTTTCTTTTTTTGTTGGTTTTTGTTTTTTTCCATTTTTTCCTGACCTTCATGTGACATTCCCATTGCTGACCATATTTTCTGCCCTTTTTTTTTCCTGGTATTTTGTCATTTATTAGTTTAAGATTTCATACACTGATCTTTCCAGCTAAAACAAATTGAAATTAGACCTAGAAAGTAAAAACTAAACGGTTTTGACTCGAATCAATAGTCCTCAAATTGGATCAGAGATGACAAAAGATAAAAACTCCAATTGGGTTTTCTTCTTTTATGCTATGTACTCAAGGATCATTCATCCCATGTTGCAGATATTTAGTGTTGCCAATCCATGTGAAACCAGTGGACTGGCTACAAAAATGTGGACTGATGAGGAAGTAAAACTGGCTCTACTTGTTGATGATATGAATGCATATTACTTGGGATTCTGTGTCCAAAATTATATTACTTTGTTTAAAACAATTCTAAAAATTATAGGTCAGCTGGGAATGGAAGGATCAAAGGAGTGTCAAAACCCTTTGAAGAAATTGGATTGACATGAAGTTGGTGGTGGGGAAGGAGCGCTCGAGGTCATCGAGGCCATGGGTAAGGAAAGAGTAGAATCCATTGACAGAGTTGGAAGAAGTATCCATAACTTGAGAAGAAGAAAATTTCAAGACAGAGACTTGAAAAAAGAAAGAAAAGAGATACAATTTCACTTGTATAATGATGGGTGTTTCTCATAGATAGGAAATGATGATTTGGAATCTGCCATTTTCTCTTTTTCTACTTCTACTTCTTTATTCAGAACTTGCAGCCATTCTTCATGATGTAGGTCTCTTACTCCATAAAAATGATGTATAAGTAGGGCTGCAATTAAAATCCGACCCGATAAATCATGCAGGTCGAGTTGAGAATTTTGGGTCAGCGGGTCAGGTCGGCTCAAGTCAGGTTGAGAAGACAAAAACCCACATGGAATTCGGGTTGGGTTGAGGATTTTACAAGTTAACCTGACCCAACTTAACCCGATCCGACTCGGTTAAAATTAGGCTAAAATGGGTTCAAAATGCAGGTCAGGTCAGGTTGGGTCAGGTTCTATAAATATCAATTCTGGTTGGGTTTTAAAGAACCCGACCTGAGTTGCAGCCCTATGTACAAGTATTATTTTCTAACTTTTGAAGCATTTTTTTTATTTTTATGCTGATGTAGTTTTACTTAATTTCATTTATGATCTTTACTTTTTATATTACGTCATTAATATATTTTCTCACTTTTGCTTTCTCAGGTCTGATTTTTGAAGTCCACCAAAAAAATACCAACAAGTGGACCACATATGATATTTTATTTTAAATGTATTTTTTATTTAACTATTTGTTTTGTATTTAGGGTAATAAGCCCAATTTATTTTGTTTTAATGTTTTGGACCTAAGATGATCTCGATTGTTGATGTGATCACTCTATCAGTCTCTCACGATTGGACTATTATTTTTATATGTTAGATATGTTACTAGTTTTGCAGCATAAAGTGTCAAAAACAAATACTCAAAAGGAAAAAATGATAAAAGGAATTAATTTTAATTAGTTAGATAGTTTTATCTTCACGTTAATGTCAATTGTTTATTACACAGTTCACAAAAAAATATTTTTATCAAATTAATTAATATTTTTTAACTATTATAAAGTTTAAAGATTATTAAACAATCAAATTTTATAGAATTTTTCATTGGGCCACAAAAGCTTATTGGACCCTTAATGGGCAGCGGACTATCCAATAAGTTTATTGGACTGTCCAGATCCATTGTTTGTTGGACCCTCTGTTAGTGGGCTGGATCTGTACGGTCCGGTAAGACTAATGGGCAGGATCCAGATCTTGATGATTTGGGCTGGATTTGGATCCATTTACAGGCCTAGTAGTAAGATAAGATCTCTTCCGTGGGGGTCAATTGACATTTTACATCTTATGTGAGAGGAAGATAGAGAGGGATCTTCATGAACTGTAGATAATTTAAAGATCATTAGATGAAGAATGATAGTCATTAATTGAAACCCTTCTTTGTTTCTTACTATTAGCACACCCCTAATAATAATATTTGATTTTTCTTTTTTTAGCCCTCTTGTTGAAATGGTCTTTATATAACCCTCTGGTTGTATGATTTTGTAATAACTTGACTTTAAATTATCTTTAGTTGTGCGATTTTTACCCGTTAAATGTAATTTGTGTCCCGTTAGTCGTGAGTACTGAGTGGGCTTTCTGAAAAATCAAAGTTTGACCCAATCTGAGCTCGATAGCTCATTAATCCAACTCATTAAAGTTGGAAGGGTAAAATAATAAACATCTAACCTTTATTTATTTAAATAAATGAGCATAAAACCATTCCACTCTGGAAAACCACTTATTTGAGATAATTGGTTTATCAAACTTGCACACACCCTATGTTTTCAAATTTCGAGTTTAATAGATTTTTCCGTTAAATCTATTTTTCATCTATTTTAACCCCTTTAAATGACCCACTTTTTAAAACCTTAACTTAAAAATAAATATCAAAATATAAAATTTACAGAAAATTACTGTATGTTTAATCCGTGTTTTGATAGAACATTTCATGTTTTCAGATTTTCAAAATAAAGTGTAAGATGCTCAATCTACATTGTGAGATGTGAGCCGTCGTTTAAAACATTATGTGGCTTAGATCAATTGGCTTTTGACCTCAAATCTTCTTCAAGTTTTAGAACTTAAGCGTGAGTCGAATTTAGCCGACATAACTAAAGAGTTAGGTTTTCTCTAAAAGATACTTCAAGTTTAAGTTAATTTGATGGAAACGTGGTTTTCACTTAAATCATTGGATATTCGATAAGTCTTTCTCTCCAGACTTTTATGTACATATTAGTTTTTAGTCTCCAACCCATCATAACGGTTAAGTTGATCTAGGGAGACTTCTTTTTTACCAAAATTTTGAAAATGAGTTAAAAATATAAAATAATATTATTATAACTGATTAATCATCAAACCTACACCAGTAGTCGGTAGGCTACGTTTTTTCACTAGCCTCTGATGCTTACCTGTAACTCCGGTTATAAAAGGAGGGTGAGGGAAGGGCTATTTCTTCACTGAAATTCATTCTGGTTGTGTTTGGATGGGGGGTAATTTTTATAGGGGTTACCCCTGACTAGGGGTTACTCTCGAGTAGGGGTCACCTTTGAAAAGGGGTTACCCTTATCTTGTTTGGTAATTTCGGTGGTAAAGTAAAATGAACATTTGCATTCTAATAGTAAAAAAATAAATAAAGAAAAAAATAGATATTATTATTTTAAATCCAAATAAATGAATAAGAAAATCAACATATCTCTTTATAAAAAAAATATAATTTGTTCATTGGTAACATGAAATATATAATATAATAAACTATTACAATAGTTTAATAAATCACAACAAATATAAAATTAATATTAAAAATTGTTACGGGTGAACTCCTTAAAAATATAATATTTTGACAAATATGTTTTAGAAAATTTTATTTTTATTTTTATATTATATAGATTTAATAAAATTATTAATTCTCATAAAATTATTAATATGTCAGTTTACCCCTACTTACAATTACCCCTACTCAAGGGTAACTCCTGTAAAAATTTACCCCTCACCCAAATGCATCACATTGAAAATGCTGCAGAATTTTTATTTTTATATTATATAGATTTAATAAAATTATTAATTCTCATAAAATTGTTAATATGTTAGTTTACCCCTACTTACAATTACCCCTACTCAAGGGTAACCCCTGTAAAAATTTACCCCTCACCCAAATGCATCACGTTGAAAATGTTGACACATTTTTAAAATAATCTTATAACAGAATAAATTGTTAATTACCCTGAAAGAGATTATCATAAACCTCAAACTTTTTCAGAGTTTTGAGACCCTATCGAAATTTCGATAGAATCGCCCCTTAAAAATAGAACATTTTGACAAATACGTTTAAGAAATTTTTATTTTTATTTTATATTATATGGATTAAATAAAAATATTAATTATTCTAAAATTGTTAATATGTTAGGTTACCCCTACTTACAGTTACCCCTACTCAAGGATAACCTAGGGTAATCCCTGTAAAAAATTATTCCTCATCCAAATGCATCATGTTGAAAATCTTATAATATAAAAAATTATTTGAAATCTATTAAATTTTCAATTATATAATATATAATTGAAAAACAAAGAGAGGCATGGGATAAATAGGGGAAACGTTTCCTTAAAAAATAAAAAATAAATAAAAAACCACTATTATTATTTTAAATTTCAATAAATGAATAAAAAATTCTACATATCTCTTCATAAAAAAAAAATATAATTTGTTGTTTGGTGATATGAAATTTATCAAAAAGAAATAATGGAGTGCTTTTTTTTTAAAAAAAAAAGCCAAGTACTCACCAAAATAAATAAATAAATAAAATGTAAAAAAAAAATCTCATAAAAGAGTAAAAGGGAGGGTAAGGAGGGGTATTCAAGAATAAATACCCCAAGCCTATAACGCCCTGCCCTTTTTCACTCGCCGAAAATCAGAGTCTATTTTTTTTAAAAAAAAAATAAATAGTGAAAGAGAGTGGGAACGTCACGATGCGAGCTAAGTAAGAGCTTCCAAAGCTCGACCCTTAACTGGCCAACCATGCGTGTACGTGGACAAGTCCACTAAAACAATTCACACGCGATACTACGACTTGCAGAATACCCATTGCGGAAATAACATCGGATTACAACATTTACTTAGCAAGGAAGGCAATCAATATAAATTAACTTAATCCAGATTAATCATCATTCGATCCATCACAAATAGTCTAAGCTATTACATTCCCAAATACTAGCTACTTAAATTACATTGTCCATGAATAAACTTAAATAAAGTGAAACTAAATTATCCAAGCTCCTAAGCTTGGTTCGCGTCCTTCGTTCCGTCCATTTCTTGTGTCATCATCTAAGGTAGAAGTAGGGCGTTAGACAACGCGCCCAGTAGGTACTTCAAGTAGGGTCAACACATGGGTTAGTATAAAAATCCAGATATAATACATCATACCGAACTTGTAAAACATCGTATCCAAACCAGTGTATGATAATAGAGATCCAATCATACAAATAAAAACCAGAAACAATGCATGATAATAGAGATCATAATTATGATGATTCAATGCCATGCCATGGGTGTCATATGCCATTAGTCCCACCCATCACCCATATAACAATCACATAGATTCTTCTTGATGGAAAATCCTCATCAAGGTATCCTCACGAATGTCTTACGGACGCCACGACGGAGCGTGGATCTCCGATTACAAATCAATCATACATCCCTCTTGATGGATAATGCACATCAAGGTACCCTCACGAATGCCTTACGGACGCCCCAACGGAGTGTGGGTCTTCGGCTACATTTCATCCCTCCCATACCATGCATGAGATGCAAGTGCAAATATGGTATGTAATAATACAATCATATCATTAAAATCCCGTCATTAAGACATATCATTTTATAATGCCCCACCCTTTTTCACTGGCTTTCCTTTCTGAAAATCAGAGTTTATTTTTTATTTTTATAAACAAAAGTGACAGAGAACGGGACGTCACGACGAAAGCTAAGTCCGAACTTCTAAAGTCCGACCTTAACTGGCCAACCCTATGTGTGCATGGACTAAGTCCATTAAAACGGTTCACACATAACAACATAACCATGCAGAATTAAATCATAACATGTGGAACTATAATAGAACCCAGTTCTATTCCATTTCAGATAGCAAAGTACGTCAAGTCTTTATTCCATAATTAACATAACATAATTATCCGACATCCAACCATAGTAAATCATTTAAGTTATTACATGTCCCAAGTCTAGTTACTCAAATACAAGTCCACAAGTAACTTAATCAAATTATAAACTCAAATCATCCAAGCTCCTATGCTTGGCCCTCCTTGCGTTCATCGTTCTCCTTGTTTCCTGTATCATCCACTAGGGTAGAAGTAGGGCGTTAGAACAACGCGCCCAATAGGTATTTCAATTAGGGTTAACACATGGTTAGTACAAGACATGCATATAACATTATAATAAATCCATATAAAAACAATGTCATGACATGTGTAGTATGCAATGAGTCTCACCCATCATAAACACATGTATCTTCTTGATGGAATTCTCATCATCAAGGTACCCCCACATAGGTCTTTCGGACGCCTCGACAGAGTGTGGCCCCTCCGGTTTTTTTTTTTTATGGGATTCTCACCATCAAGGTATCCCACATAGGTTTTTCAGACGCCCCGACGAAGTGTGGCCTCTCCGGTTACATATCCTTCACCCCATGCCATGCATGAGATGCCAATGAAACACATGCTATTTTATAATGTAAACATAGCATTAAAACTCACATTTAAAACACATGCTATTTTATCATTTAAACATAGCATTAAAACTCACATTTAAAACATATCTTTTTCCACATAAAATCTTCAAAGAAGGTAAGAAACATTGTACATAAACCCATGGTTTCAAAGAGGTGGAATCCTACCAAAGATCACTAACGTGTTCTTACGTCTTTCGTCCGGTAACTGCTCACGATCGTACACACCTTGTGAGGTCCCGTTACGTTATAATATAACAATCAATTAAAACCAAGTCCCACTTGATTTACAATAATGTCCAAGTCCATAAACCAAACTTGTGGGGTTCGGCCATACACCATGGCCAAACCTCACTCCTTTTTGTTTTAGTTTCCTTTTTGCTCATTTATTTAATTAAGTCCACACCCATGCCATCTTTGATTCATAAAATCAAACAGTTATAGATCAATCAGTTAACCTTATCAAGTCCATAAAATCATTCCCCATGGGGTTCGACCATGCACCATGGCCGAACCCATGGTCCCTTACTTTCACGTAATTACCAAAATGCGATCCATGGCTATCATTTTCAGCCGATATTACCAAATTGCCATTACTTCATGTTTGTTTCAAAATTGATCATTCATAAAATTGATTCATAAAGCCCCCAAGTTTACCAAATATTTCTTCATGGGGTTCGGCCATACACCATGGCCGAACCCATGGTCCATTAATTCTACATAATTACCATATTGCCATCCAAGGCTATAATTCCATTATTCTAATCATAAACCGATTAATTATCTAACATTCATCAAACCTTAAGTTCAGCAAACATTCCCCATGGGATTCGGCAATACAGCATAGCCGAACCCATGGTCCATTGATTCTACATAATTACCATATTGCCATCCATGAAACTTAACCAATGTTCCTCCATGTGGTTCGGCCCTTCATCATGGCCGAACCCTATGGTTCATCAACTTCTCTAAAACCATTTAAATCCTTTAAAAATATTATTATCCTTTCCATGGGATTCATCCTTCAAAATCCCATAATTATTACCAACACAACTCCATGGGGTTCGGCCATACAACATGGCCGAACCCTATGGTTCATCCCCTTTTATTAAACCATTTAAATCCATATGAATTCATTAACCAACTCCCATAGTTTTCATCATTAGAAATCCATAATTAAACCATGTCTTTCCATGGGGTTCGGCCATGCACCATGGTCAAACCCTATGGTCCATTCTTTCCATTAAAACCTCATAATTCGTCCCTCAATTTTCTTCCATAAATTAAATACTATGATCATCCAATTTCCTTCCATGGGGTTCGGCCATACACCATGGCCGAGCCCTATAGTTCCTTATCTTAAACAAAAATATCAAAACTACTTACCGGTTCCGCGATTCCTCCAGTTTTCCTTCGCTCCAACGTGTTCTTCCAATCTTCTTTTTTCCTTAGCCTCCTTGATCTTTCACAAAACTGAGAACACCTTCTTGTCAAGAGCACAATGCATCAATCCTTCCCTAGATTGTGTGTTGCCGTGTGCCCCTTGGTGCCTTTCTTTATAAAACCTCCACTTGGCCAATCTTAGAAGGTGACGAGATAGCAATTGCTAATCCTCCTTTTCTTTACTCGGCTGCCCTTTCCTTCTCTTGATTTATGAATGCTGTGTGCCCCTTATGTCTTGTTGACCCTCTTCTATAATACCTTCCATCGGTTCCATATTTAGAAGGTACCATGCACCCCTCTTGTTGCCTCTTTTATAAACTTCCATTTTATCCTAACTTAGAAGGTGCCATGCGCCCTATGTTTTTCTTTTATTAAACCTCCCCTTGGTCCCAACTTAGAAGGTACCAAGACCCTTTAAATTAGCCATTGCCTAATGCCGTTGTGTATTTTTAATACTTCCACTCGGCCAAACTTAGAAGGTAGTGTGCGCCCCTTCTTTCTTAGCAATTGCCTTAGTTCATTTTTAATCAAGGAAAGGCCCCTTTTTAAGTGATCTTATGCGCCTAACCTTGGATATGGAAATCCCTATACACGGCCTAAGCACAGTTATTTAATTTTAGACATCTCATTATTTAGCAATCCCCTTTTTAAAGATATTCTAACATATCTATGTGGATATGAAAACCCACATACATCTCATGCGCATATTCTTAATCTAGATAGGTATATGTTTCATGTCAACCTCACATACACGGTCATGACAATTAATCCACATACCTTTATGTGCATAATAATTAATTATAGACATATTGCATACCCTTTTAATTCAACCCCATTTAAATTTTATTGAAACCATTTTAAAACCGTTGGGTCTTAATTGGGCAATGACCCAACACTTTATCCATCTAAGGTCCATATTTAATAATTCACAAATTAAATGGGTAATTTTCATATACATTAATAACTTGAAAATCCGAGGTGTTACACATTTGATACCAAAATAATTCAAGTAAAACATTCACATATACATAATCTATGGTTTTCAATAAGGTAGGAATCCTACCAATGACCAACTAATGTGTCCTTGTGTTTTTGTCCTAAAACTGCTCACCGATCTCGTCAAGCCAATCGTACACCGCTTGTGAGATCCCGTTATCTTATTACATATCAATAAATCAAACCCAAGTTCCATTTGATTTCCAACCATGTTTAAGTCCACAAACATGCCTTAGTGGGGTTCGGCCATGTTGGGGTTCGGCCATACAACATGGCCGAACCTCACTCACTTGGTTTTGGGTCCCTCTTTTTAATCCTTGATCTTTTAAATAAATGTGGGTCTAAGATCATTCCCTCTTTTGATTCATTAACCAATCACACATAAGTTAGTCATTTAGCATTAATAAAACCCTAAGTCCACAAAACATTCTCCATGGGGTTCGGCCATACATCATGGCCGAACCCATGGTCCATCATTTTAACCATATTTCCCTCTTAGCCATCATTCTTTCCATAGCTAATCGCTTAGCTTATTTACACATGACTTAAGTCCCAAAAATGATCCATACTTGATTCATTAATCATAACATAAAACCTTAATAGATCCCTCCATTCCTTGGCTTGATCATTCATTCATTTAAACATGCATAGATCCATAAATGACCCATTGAATGGTTCATGGGGTTCGGCCATACAACATGGCCGAACCCATGGTGTCCCATTTTCATCCTCTCTTTTAATCATTTACCACATTAGGTCCATAAATCAAGTCTCTCCATGGGGGTTTAATCATACACTTAGGTCATCATTTTACAACCCAAAGTCCATCAACATGATTTCCATTATTTTCATGGTCCAAATGCATCTAAGTCCATCGACATCCCTCCATGGGGTTCGGCTATACAACATGGTCCATGGTTCTTTACCATTTACAACATTTTAGATCATGCTTTGCAATATTTAAGACCTATTACAATCACCAATAATCTCCCATCATTATCATCCTTTAAAACCTTTTAAAATGACTAACATACATCTATGATTTTCATCATTTAAACCCACTAAAAATCACTAATATCCTTCCATGGGGTTCGGCCATACAACATGGCCGAACCCTATGGTTCATCATTTTCTTTTAAAAATCATACATCCAAGATTTGATCCTTTGATGGGGTTCTTATACATAAAACCTAGGGTTTGGCCATACAAGGGCCAAACCATGATCCTTGATCATTCACCATTTCTTACATGGGACATGCATAAGGTCCTTAGCCATAACAAGATTAGGGTTCGGCCAAGCAAGGGCCAAACCATGATTTTTCATGCTTATTCATATCCATTAATCATATGGGTAACCCTAATCACCCTTCCTTTGTTCAATCCATCCCATTCCTTGGATGGATTTTAAATCCATGGCCCATTTTATCTTGGCCAACTCTCCAATCCAAAATGGGATGTTCTTTTTAACCTCTTTTCTTACTTAATAAAATCTCATCAAGTACTTACCGATTCCGCGACTGCTCTGGCTTCTTTCGTTCCGACTTGCCCCTCCGCTCTTTTCCTTCCTTAGACTTTCTCCTTTCTTCCTCGATCTTTGTGAGAGGGTCGGCCCTAGGGTTCTTGTGAGAGGGAAAGGAGCTTGAGATGGAAAAATCTAACGTTCTGGGCCCACATCGGGTTAGGGCGTGACAAGTTTCTTGAGATAGGGATGAGCTCGTTTGTTGTTTTAATCAAATAGTTGACTCAATATATAAATAAAACAAGTTTAAAAAGAAAAATATAATAATTTAAAATAGTATCTTCAATTGAGGGAGAATAAGTAGGAGGATCAAATTTCTTCATAGTAATGCATATATAATTTTTTTACATGTCTCTAGGTCCATTTTCTCTTTTTATCTTAATTTTTGTTCATCTTAAAGAAACATCAACAACATGAATTGAAAGTGATATCATGATACAAGTGAACCGAATTTTATCCTTTGTCACTTAATTTTAGTAGTTCAAATTAGCAAGTGTTCTTAGAAAAATAAGAGATGTTTGGTGATCTCAACCATTAAAAAGAAGTGACTAAGGATTGAGTTTGGGACTAAAAGTTGGTGGTCTAGTTATTGGCATCAAGTGTATTTTCAACGGGTATAGTTAATTTTTTTATGGCCTCCAGAACTAAAAAAGAAAAATAGACCAAGTGTGACCGGATGTGACTAGTTGCATTCGATCTAGACTCATCAAATGAATATTGACAATTAATTAATTAAATGATTGACCACTTTTATGCAATATGATGAGTCAATTGCTAAAACTTTAAGTAAGTATGAGACCTGAACAAAATCATCTTGATCCAATTATAGAAGTCAACTTTTTAACCTATCTATATTTTCAAGAGTTAAAACTATTTTTAATTCACTGAATTTTTGCATCCTATGTGGGCTAACTTTGCCTCATATGATAGGTTCTTTGAGTAAACTTTTTCATCCATGAACATGATATCCAAAAATTCACATCAATTCAATCATCAAAGTCATGTTCTTAACATTTCTTAAATGTGAATTATTTTAAATTATTTTTAAATCCCAACAATTTTCAGTATATGTGAGAAAAACTTTCACTCCACTTGATGACCTATTAAAAGATTTTAATACAAATATTGAACTTCATAGATATCAATTGATTTAAGTTCTCATAATTTAAATGACTTAAAATTATTTATAATATAACCCAAAGGAGTGAAGTGATGGCCAAGAACCCACATCAGGAAACAGAAGTCTTGAGTTTGATTCCCACTCTACTCGAAGGGTCACATCCCGCAGAGTTACACGGTGTGTGTGTGAGGAGGCTTGCACATACCTCAAAGATTAAATCGGGTTCTCTAAGAGACTGGACACCTTGGTCATAATTTTCTTTTATTATTGAATATTTTCAGATATATTGTCTTTTACTTTTAGTAGTTAATGTATATAATATTTTTTCTCTTTAGTGAACATCCATTTTGATCCAATGTTATTTTATACATGTTCACCTTTATATAAATTTAAGTAGTTTCATGTATTTTATAATTTAATATAATTTAATAAAATAGGTATCTTTTGAGGTAGACACGTGCAAAATATACCCCAATAAATTAGAAAAGAAAATAAAAAACTCATAAAATTCAAAAAGAATCCATACATCACATATCTTACAAAAAATATATATTGAAAATTTTAAAAAATAGGCATTGAACAATTTTGCTTTTAAAAGAAATCTATGATCAACCAAAGAGTAGTATAAAATGACTGCTCCTTTATTGAGGTAGGGTTTGATTGGTATTATATGTATATTTTAAACAAGGTGTTCAGACGTTTCACCTGACTAATCTTCAGGACAAGTACAAACCTTCTAGTTTCAGATATATCGACTAAGTTTAATGGGGAGTGACCCTTTAAAGTTAAATGTGAATCGAACACAAGATCTCGCTTCATGAAGCGGATTCTTAACCGTGAGAAATCATACAATATCTAAAAGGAATCACACCAATCCCACGTAAAGGATGTTGGGAGTGGCTTGAATTCCTTGTCCAATTGGATTTGTGAGTCACAGTGGAAGACTCCAATGTCAAGGGGACATGAAAGGATAGGATGGAGCTCTCCATGAGTCAAGCACTTCTAATGTAATTGGGTTTCCTTGGGAGCCTCTAGATAAGGCACCACTCTATACAATAGAGTTGTGTGCGGAAACTACACAAGTCTTTATGAGAACGTGAGAATACAAGTTCCTAATCTGAGTGGAACACAACAATCGTAGAGGTCGGTGGTCTTTATATATAAAGAGACTTGCAGCACGATGGGTGTGTGTGAGATCACACCGTGTAAGCGAGGAATTCAAAAGAGGGCATCGAGTGAGGGACAACCAAGATGGGCCTCTATGGCCGTGTGCATGGTGGCACACTAGGGGCCCACCCATGCTAGAGGTGTGCATGGGGACCCACCCATTCTAGAGGTGTGCATGGGTGTGTGTTTGTATTGTGTCTCAGAGGAAGCCTTCGAGTGGTGAGAGTGAGAGATGGGTGTGCATGGGACTCGGGTGTTAGGTTTGAGAGTTAAACTCATGGAGTCGTGTTATCGTACTGTGTATTGTTAACTTTTCTCTCATATAGTGAAGTTATTCGTTGCTCCGTGACGTATACTAGATGTTGGCCGAAACACGTAAAATATTGGTGTGTTGTGGTGCTTGTTTTTTTATTATTGTGCTTGTTTGTTTATTCTATTGACATTATTTCCGCATCGGGGTTTAAATCCCAACAAGTGGTATCAAAGCCAAGTTTCGACCTGAGAGGAGGATTTGCTGAACAGAATATAGCATCGGGAATGGTGAGAGTTGGTTGAGAAAAGAAGGAAATAGATCTGTGGAGATCAAATTTGCAGCCAACGGCTGGGGTAGGTGGAGCAGTTGAGAAGATAGAGACGATAAAACAATCACAGATAGCAGCATCCAATGAGGTAGGCAACACTCTTGCTATTACGTGAACAACAGTACACGGCAACCAAAGCAGCGTGGAAACAGGTGATGGCACTGGAGGAGTGGCTGACGTGGAACTCCTAATCATATTAGGAGGGTGCTAAAGGATCAGTATTGCAGATTGGTGCAGATCTGAGATATTAGGCTGCAGCATAACGGTTCAGCAAAGAATGGAGGTTGTTGTGGTTACAGCTGATATATAGAGAGAGAAATATCAGAGAGTCAACAGTTGATTTTGTTAGACAGCATGTTCTCTTTTAACAGGAGAGTGACGCTAATGCAGAGAGAAGATTGGAGATCTGCAACACGTTAGAGAGGAAAAAAAGGCTTGCAGATCAGGTAGCTGCAACATACGATAGTGAATACCAACAAGAGAAACGGTGTGTAGAAGTGTATTCGTGAGAGACTATCGAAGAATCTTTTGCAGAGAGTACCAACCTTTGAAAAGGGGTTGCATGGTAAACGGAAAGGACTGAGGCAACACTAAAGATCAGTGTTAGTACACCGGCTTGGTCAAGTCCCTTGTTTGTCAATTCCATGACTCGGGAAAAAGCACTTCCTAGAAGTTTGAAGACCCAAAAGGGATCAAGAGTGAAGATCATGCTCTCCCGGATTAAAGCTTATCGTTATGGCAATCACAAAAGATGTATTATGGCAATAGATGACTTTAGGTGGTTCCCACACCTTAGAGAGGACCATTCCCCTAGAGAGGAAGTTTGACAGTGAATTGTAACCCAACTTTGAAATAAATATTTGGTTTCACTGTCAGCTCGTCCTGTCATTCTCACCGACCCCTCGGTGGGGACAGGATCGACCCATCATGGTCAAAGGCTGGTCGAGCAGATTGACATAGGTTCTGGGTCAAACAACTGTCATTATGGGAAAAGCCTCTGATCGAGAGTCTTCTATGCACCGATCCCTCGGTGAAAAGCTAAAACGATCCCTCATGGTCAACGACTCTTCGATCAAGATTTATGAGTTCTAGAACTTTGAACTCAAGAGGGCTCTCGAAGAAACAAACATATCGGTACTTCAAGACCAATCGAGAGTACTAAGACCGACCCCTCGGTAAAAGGTTACAGGTCATTCTGGGTAAGACAAGTTTCTAGACTTGAAACTACTGTTAGCATGGTGTTGCCCCAGATCGAGACCATCGTATGGACGACCTCTCGGTGCCATAACTATCGACCCATTGGTGACACCGATATGTCGATCGGGAAAGAATATTACCATTGGGAGTACATTATTGCGCAACAGCCGGGTTGTTGAACGATAACATTTCTAGTCACCGACCCCTAGGTGCACTGACCTGCAGGTACATTATCGTTGTTGCTGCAACTGGTTGCCTTCTCTATATAAACCAACCTTTATGCAACCAGTTGGCATCCTTTGGCAAAATCAGTTGGACCCTCATTATTATTAGTGAGCTTAAACAAGGGCCAACAGAAGGATCACTCTCTCTCTTGACTTCGGGAAACATATACAACCAATCATATGGATTGAGTTTGTGAGAGAGATGAGGAGGAAAGTAAAATCATAAACAACCAATCTATTGATTGAGTTTGTAAGTAAGAAAGAGAGATGAAAGGATTATAAACTAGGAAACCTTTGGTATAACCAGTTTCTTTGTCACCCTAGATTGTGATTGCTTTACGACGACTAAAAGGTGGAGCGTCGGCTCACATTGGGTGGATCTTAATGAAGCACACTTCAAGAGATATAGCTATAAAGGCAAGTGCTTCTTGGTTTTAATTTTATTTTAAAACCTTTGACGCGAAAGTGGATTAAGAGGGATTTACTCCAGAACCACTATAAAAAACTCTAGAGCGTTTTCTCTGGCACAGTGGTGGGAGGAATTCTCGGCCAAATGGATAGGTGGAATTCAAATTCTACGGTGGTGGGTGAAATTCCCAACCGATTGAGTGAGGTGGAATTCCTACTCTAATTGTGAGGGTGTATATCCCCATTTAGTGGATTTGGAGATAACTCAAGGTTGAGTTAGTCCTTACAGTAGATGTAGGCTGGCTAATCGAACCACTTTAAATTGGTCTTATGGTGTTTGATCTTTGTGTGTTTTTATTTACTATTATAATACTCTTCTCAACAAATATCACTTTGCATGTTGATTATCTTATTCTACACATTGTGCATAAGCATTGATAAACAAGCAAAATACAAAGGGTGAAAATCTTAGTGTGATTGTTTAAAGAAATTAGAAACAATCTATCACACTAAACAAATCGCTTGGTTAACGTTCCAATGCACTTATAACAATGAAGAAATTTGTAAACACCATGGAAAATGGGATTGACCTATTTCCCAACCCACCCCCCCCCCCCCCCCCCCCCCCTCCCTCTCTCTTCTTGAGTCAATCGTGTTGTTCTACGCACATTAATAAAGGGACTTTCTATTGGTATCAGAGCCTTGTGCTCTTTGTAAAGGATCTAACCATCCGAGTTGATCTGTGCTAGAAAAATGGATATGAGAAAAATCCATGATATTTCCAAACCTCTATTTGTGATGAAAAATGGGATGAATATTTTTGAATGTTTTCATCTATAAATATGTTCGGAAGTAGGTGAATAGAAAATGGTCTATGCTTATGGAAAATGTATTAGGTAAACCTTCAACGTCCATGACCACTTAACTCAAAGACCAAATTGCTTGGACTAGTGATGAATTGGCTATGCACTTTAATCAAATATTTGTAGCATTCATCATTGTTGCTTCATAACATGTTTTTAAAATATTTAAAAGATATGAAACACCAAAAGAGGCTGAAAGAATCCACAAAAAAATGCCTCTTCTAGCCCAATAGATGACACCACCTATCTTGACCAATATGTGTACTAAGAATATAGGTGAATGGTTTATCCATTAAGAGAATAAGAGGATAGAATAAATGAACTTGATGAAGGGAGTGCCCTCCAAGTATCCTATGTGGCCATGTACCAAAATGATTGCCTCTCATGTTTAAGTCAACATCGTGGTACAAAATTTGGAAGCTTTGATAAGTAAAGTCAAATGGGAAGGCACCCAAGATTAAAACCAGATTTGAGAAAAGACAATCACTGAATTGTGGACTTAGATTCCAAGTCTCACAATGTTATGTTTAAATGTGTAAAGGGCTACCATTGTTGGTATTGCATTTGAAACATGTTTTGGAATCACCTTGTATCTTGCCTACAATCCATGTGCTTGTTTGTTTGTTGGATTGATCTTATGCAAGATACTCATATGTACATGTAGTTTTGCACTCTAGTACTAGATTATACTTGTCTCATTTCATTTCATATGCCATGTGATTTATGCATTTTATAAAATGAATGTAATTTGTGCATTGCCTCATGTATAAAGTGTGTATGATACTGATACACAATGTCGTTTCATTCCAAGTTCTTAAACTTGTGAATTCCATGTGGAATGAAACATGATCTGCGCCCTTAAATGGATTTTTGGTGTGACCTACCAAAAGTGTTGATCAAAATGATCAAATGTGTTTATCTAAATCCATTTATGTACCAGCTCTTTCAAGGAATTGGAGTATACTTGAAAAAATGGGCAAAATGTTTATCGTAGTTTGGGTAATAACATGATAACATGCATGAGAGCTACGTGTGTAGTGTCATACTTCATTTCTATATGCATGATTAATGTAATCAAAACGGGAAATGAATGCATGATTGAGTGTGTTTAGTGTCTCATTCCAATATCCATTGTACAATACATTATGTGGAATGAGTTATGTTCATGGAACACCTTGTCTTTCCTAAAGCCTGGAAATGCCTCGTCTCATGACATCACACACTTGGGCAATACATTGAAACAGGAAATTAAATGTACCCAAGGTATTTGGACTGGTTTGGATCCAGGAAAAGAGATCTGTAATCCATGTTTTGTTCCTACCTTCAGAGGGATGTATTGAATATTATAAAGGCCCAAAACTTGTGTGAATGTATGTATCTACACTGTCATTAAAAGGTGTATAAGCAAAGCGTGATGATCAAAGAACATCGAAAGCACATACACACACACTTACCCAGTTTTTCTTCATAAAACCTAGGTCGAAGGATAGACTAGTCGGAGGAACAAACATGTCGGTATTGTTGGAAATCAGAACACTGTCTGAAAGGGGGAAAAATCGAAAGGAGAGACAGGTTAATATTTGTCGATATATCGACACAGGCCGGTCGTTGGTCATGACATGTCGATGAATCAGAAAGATTAAGTTAAAAAGACTCTTTCTGCGAAAAAGATAGATCAATTTAAAATCGTCGTTCCTCCTCCCGCTGGGCTCCGGCGATTTCCCTCTTGCCTCCAGTGCCCTAGATCAGTCGATAGGATCTCCCGGAGAGAAATCTCGACGGAAAACCATAGGTCTTTTGTTTTTCTCACTTCAAAAAGGAAGGGTGTCATGGTGTTTGTGAGATTTAGTGTTCGGGTAAGCCTTGGTCAGCTCTTCCCAAGCAACCATGTCGAAAAAGGAGAACTAAATCTCGGTCTTCGACCACTGGAAAAATCCTTGAGTCTAGCTCCCATTTCCTCAAGAGATCACCCAGATTCATGCAGGATTCTCCAGAATCGAGCTCTTTTCCTCAAAGTACTCCTCATAGAAGAATCCCGCCCCTAGGACCGCATTAAGCCATCGGTACTCTCTCAGGTCTCAATCTGCACAAAACCTGAGAACTGAAGCAGAAGTAATCTCCTTGATGGATAGCTCAGATGAAGAAGGAGGAGTGAATGTCGAAAATGCAGACAACCCTGAGTCACCGCCCCTGATTCAATTTATCTGCAAATCGAAGATCGTATCTCTCAAATTGAGGTACATTTGGATGGGCTAGATGACTTTGTGGAAAGATTCACTCAGAGTGTCCACGAAGAAGTCTCTGCATTACGACAATCAATTGTCAACATTTCCTGACATATCAACCCTTCCCCTCCAGCATCTTCCCCTCTGGATGGCTCCACTTAGGATAGTTTTTCATGACTTATGTTTCATATTTTGGAAAAACTGTGTTAATGTTTTGTCTAAGCATCCATTTGCCCCTCTCCTAAACCATATTTACTGATTTGTTTATCAATGAAATGATATGGTTTGATTTAGTGTGTGTGATAATTTGGTGAAAACCTTCTATCTCATGTCTATTGCTAACATGGATTTTGTTAAATAGACTAACATGCAGGATCTGATGAGTTGGTTTCATATTGGCATGTAAGGGTGATAAGGATTGGGCTGTAATAT
The DNA here is from genome assembly GCA_013350335.1 of Chimonanthus salicifolius. Lineage (NCBI taxonomy): Eukaryota > Viridiplantae > Streptophyta > Magnoliopsida > Laurales > Calycanthaceae > Chimonanthus > Chimonanthus salicifolius. The sequence continues at coordinate 79,218,804 of CM023532.1, read as the reverse complement.
TGCACACACCTTGGAGTTTGGGGGAGCACAAAATATGTGCTGATTAGCTGCTGTCACTGGTCATGACAGTACGAGGAGGAAGGTGAATGCAAGTTTGAAAGGAAGCTTGAAGGAAAATAAAACAGCTAAGTTTATGGGGAGAGAAACTGGAGAAACAAAAAATTATAGCTTACTCCATGGGAGAAATGAGTCAAAGAAGGTACAAAAAATAGCTTGGAGAATGGGGGAGAAAACTTTAGGGAATCTAGAACATTAGCTTAACTCATGGAAGAAACCAGTTTAGTTGGAATTTAGTTTGTGTAGAGGCAAACTAACCTTGATGCACGAGAAGCGTGCATTGAACCATAGGGGAGAACTGTGAGTTAGAGTAGAACTTAGTCAAGTATTAGATGCAAAAAGCATGGGGGTGTACTTGAAAATCGATGTCTGCCTACTAATATTTGTCAATTATATGACAAAATGGGGGAGAAATTAGTAGAAGCTAGAAGACATCAAAACCAATTATGGGGTGTAAGTGGTAAAACCTAAGTACGGGTCTCTAGAAAGAGAGAGCCTTAGTAGGGAGAAGCCAATAGACATAGAAGAATGTCTATGCTTGGAGTTTGGGAAATCAAACTCAAAGAAGATTGGAGGTGAAATCTTCTCAATGCTGATAGCTTGGATATGCTATGGATAGTGTTGGTCACTAGAAAATCAGGAAGTACGGGGGACTTTGAATACAAATCTTGTTTAGTCCATGAATGCATATTTATGTTTTGGGACTAACCCCTCTAATGATTTTCTAGTGTTGCTTGCTTATGTACTTGAACAGAAAAAATGAAATGAAGCAAGCTGAAAAAGAATATGCAAAGATCATAGTCTTGTTTTCCATTTGAATATATACATGTAATTAATGTAATAACTTGTATTCAAATGAGATGTAATAAGGGTGGGATTGGAGCAGTAGAGAAAATAAGGCAATCACAGATAGCAGCATCCAATGAGGTAGGCAACACTCTTGCTATTATATGAACAACAATACACGGCAGCCAAAGCAGTGTGGAAACAGGCGATGGCACTGGAGGAGTGGTTGACGTGGAACTATGGAGGAGTGGCCGACATGGAACTTCTAATCATATTAGGAGGCTGCTAAAGGATCGGCATTGCAGATTGGTACGGATCTGAGAGATTAGGCTGCAGCAGAATGGTTTAGCAAAGAATGGAGGCTGTTGTGGTTAGCTGATATACAGAGAGAGAAACATTAGAGAGTCAACATATGTTTTTTTTAGACAACATGTGCTCTTTTAACAGGAGAGTGACGCTAATGTAGAGAGTAGATTGGAGATATGCAACATGTCAAAGAGAAAAGAAGAGGCGTGGAGATCAGGTAGCTGCAACATATGATAGTGCATACCGACGAAAGAAACGGTGTGTAGAAGTGTATTCGTGAGAGACTATTGGAGAATCTCTTGCAGAGGGTAACAACCATTGAAAAGGGGCTGCACGATAAATAGAGAAGACTAAGGCAGCACTAATGATCAGTGTTAGTACCCCGACTTGGTTGAGTCCCTTGTTTGTCAATTCCATGACTCGGGAGGAAGCACTTGCTAGAAGCTTGAAGACCCAAAAGGGATCAAGAGTGAAGATCATGCTCCACCGGATTAACGCTCATCGTTATGGCAATCACAAAATAGGTATTATGGCCATATGACTTTAGGTGGTACCCACTGTAACGCCCTGCCCTTTTTCACTCGTCGAAAATCAGAGTCTTTTTTTTTTTTTTTTGAAATAAAGAGTGAGAGAGAGCGGGACGCCACGACGCGAGCTAAGTCCGAGCTTCCAAAATCCGGTTCTTAACTGGCCAACCTTACGTGTGCATGGACTAAGTCCACGAAAACGGTTCACATGCATTAAGGCTAAACTTACGGAATAAACGTAATGCAGAATTATAATAGAGTTACTATTCTATTCAATTTTAAGCAAGGAAGTCCATCACATAAATTAATCTTAAAAAATGTCCAAAATTAAAACCAAACCATAGTAGGATAGTTCTAAGTTATTACGGTCCCAAAATGCGAATAACTCAAATTACATTGTTCGAAATAAAAACTTAAATAAAATAAATCTAAATTATCCAAGCTCCTAAGCTTGGTTCCGTTCATGTCCTTCGCTTCGTGCATTCCCTATGTCATCATCTAAGGTAGAAGTAGGGCGTTAGTCAACGCGCCCAGTAGGTATTCTGAGTAGGGTGAAACACACGGATTAGTATAAAAATCACAATAGATATATAATGTCAAATCATGCAAGTCTATGCCATGCCATGGGTGTCACATATGCCATGATTCCCACCCATCAACCATATCACAATCCATAAGTAACCCTCTTGATGTACAAGCCACATCAAGGTATTGTCATGACTCCCCACGTATGTCTTGTCATCCCACCGAATGAAGCCTGGACTCCTCTTTCATTTCAAACATTATAATTGGAATTAGTGCGGATCCCTCCCCACGTTTGTTTATCGGATATCCGAATGGAGCGTGGACTCTCCTCATTTATTCCCTCCCATGCCATGCATGAGATGTGAGTACATCATGTCAATTCATATTAAACATATAGCATTGAAATCTCATTCTTAAAACATAGCACTTTGATACCAAAACTAGATCATAACACATGGGAATAAAACCATTCATATACATAGTCCAAGGTTATCAATAAGGCAGGAATCCTACCAACGTCCAAATATAGTATCCTTGCGTTTCCGTCAAAAATCGATCACCAATCACGTCAAGCCGATTGTACACCCGTTTGTGAAATCCTGTTACCTTAAATTAATTGCATCATATAAAATGGTCAAATTAATTATCCAATTAATTTACATCATACATTCCTTCATCCCATGTTCATGTCCACCCAAAACTCATTAGTGGGGTTCGGCCATACAACATGGCCGAACCTCACTCTTTGGTTTTGACCCCCTTGTTAACCTTTGTTTTATTTTAGACAAAGTGGGTCCAACATCATTCATTCTTTGATTACTTAATCTACTAATATTCCATAGTTAAACATTTAACTTTATAAAAACACACTTAAGTCCATGAAAGTCCTCCATGGGATTTCGGTCATACAATAGGGCTGAAAAATGTTTAAATCCACAACAAGAACCCATCAATGGGGTTCGGCCATACAACATGGCCGAACCTCATTTTTTTGTCTTCTTGACCCTTTTTTTAGTCCTTGTTTATTTTAGACAACGCGGGTCCAACATCACTCATTCCTTCATTTCTTAACCTAATATTCCATGGTTAATTATTTAACTTGATAAAACACACCTAGGTCCATGAAAGTCCTCTATGGGGTTCGGCCATGAACATGGCTGAACCCATGGTTCTCTATTTTTATCATCTCCCCATCTTAGCCATCCTTTAAACCATATTTTGATCCATAAAAATTCCTCCATGGGGTTCGGCCATACAACATGGCCAAAACCATGGTGTCCTCCTCTTCATCCTCTTTCCATTTTTAAATCACCTTGAGGATAGTTTTCTTAAAAAATTACATACAATAAGCTTTAGGTCATTTGATGGGGTTCGGCCATACATCATGGCCGAACCTCATCCAATCTCTTTTTGAGCCCTCATATGATCCATACATAAAAGTTTAGGGTTCGGCCATGCAAGGGCCGAACCATGTTCTTCCACATTTGTTTCAACCGTTTGATCATTCTTTATATTTAATTATGCATGTTGTTATCCATAAATCATGTATACACAGATCTTACCCACCAACAAGGTTAGGGTATTTTCATTCCAAATGCTTAACCATCTCTTTGGATGGATCTTCCTTGTACATTCCATGGCCCATAACATTTTGGCCAACCTTTTCAATTCCATATGGAACCCCATGGTTTCCTTAGCTTCGTTTTTAATCAATAAGCCTTGTTAACCATACATACCTATTCTGCGACTCATCCATTTCTTTAAGTCTGATTTTGCTCCTCCGTCCTTCTCCTTCCTTATTCCTTGTCTTTCCTCCAAGTTTAGAGCCGAAATGGGAGGAAGAGAGATTGAAAGCCTTCTTGATCTTTAGTGGAGTATTCGGCCAAAGAGGTTGCTTGAGAGGGAGAGGGTTTGAGATGAAAACCCTAAGGGAGGGTTTGGCCAAAATGGGTGAAGGTTTGAGAGGGGAAGAGATGAAAAATCTCTAACTCTTTTTGTCTAAGAGAGGGGATCAGCCCTAGGGTTTAGAGAGAGGGAGAGAGGGAGAGAATGAGATGGAAAAACCCTAACTCTTTTTGTCTAGAGAGGATCGGCCAAGGAAGGTTTTGGTGTGTCTTGTGTAAGCCCTAACTCCCAACCACCCTCTTTACATTTTGGTCTTTCCCATGTGTCCCTTGTCTAGCCAAGAGGGCACATGGCTTACACTTGGCCTCCTCCCCTTTCCCGACGGCTTTGTGTCTAGGGTTTCCATGAGATGGAAACCCTCCACCTCCCTCCTTGATTCACTTAGAGTCCTTTCCACTTGCCTTTTAACTCACTTGATTATTTGAACTCACCTCCCAATCAACTCAATTTTGATTTGAACTCATCCAAGCAACTCTTAACTCAAGACTTAAATTTATTTCCTTAATTAATTCCTTAATTCAACTCTCTTCATTTAATCCTCTTGAACTCACATTTGAACTCACCCATGGTTGACCGAGTCAACCATGGTGGCCGGCCCTACATGTGACCTTAGACCACACGCCACCTCACTTGAGGAGGTGGACTTGGGTCCCACATGGCTGTGCCACTTCCATGTCACCTCATACACTTGCCACCTCACTTGATGAGGTGGATCCCATGCCTTTAGATCTTAATTGGTTAAATGACCAGATTAAATGTAACGCCCGCCCCTTTTCACTATGCTTAATTGACCGAAAATCAGAGTCTATTTTTTTTTTTTTTTGTTTTAAGAAGAGTGACAAAGGGCATGGGACATCACGACGCGAGTTAAGTCTGAGCTTCTAAAACCTGGCCCTTAACTGGCCAACCCTACGTGTACGTGGAACTAAGTCCACGAGAATGGTTCACACGTAGAAAGTAAGCTCGCAGAATTATAACTTAATGCGGAATTATAATAGAGTCTATCGTACCAATTTTTAGATAACAAGGAAGTTACATTACTTAAATTACTAAATTACCTTAAAATCATAATGTCCAAAAGTAAAGTCCAAACCATAGCAAGTAGTCTAGATTATTATAGTCCGACGAGCTAAGTTACTCAAATTACATTCCAAAATAAATTTAAGTAAATCATCTAGCCCGCTTCCCCAAGCTCCTACGCTTGGCTCCCGTCACGTCCTCCATTTCCTGTGTCGTCATCTAAGGTAGAAGTAGGGCGTTAGACAACGCGCCCAGTAGGTACTCCTAGTAGGGCCAACACATGGATTAGTAATAACAAAACACATAGATAATAATATATCAAAACCATGCAATTAGGTGCAATGTCATGCAATGGGTGTCTTATGTCATGAATCCTACCCATCAAGCTCATCATCATTGTACAATGTCCCTTTTTCAACCATACATAATGTCCCCCTTGATGGAAAAGCTTCATCAAGATAAAATCACACAAAGTATCCCCCTTGATGGCAAAGCCTCCTCAAGGTATAATAATAAATACGAATATCCCCCTTGATGGAAAAACTTCATCAAGATAAAATCACACAAAGTATCCCCCTTGATGGCAAAGCCTCCTCAAGGTATAATAATAAATACGAATATCCCCCTTGATGGAAAAACTTCATCAAGATAAAATCACACAAAGTATCCCCCATAATGGCAAAGCCTCATCAAGGTATAATAACAAATACAAATATCCCCCTTGATAGAAAAACCTCATCAAGATAAATCAACACAAAGTATCCCCCTTGATGGCAAAGCCTCCTCAAGGTATAATAATAAATACGAATATCCCCCTTGATGGAAAAACTTCATCAAGATAAAATCACACAATGTATCCCCCTTGATGGCAGAGCCTCCTCAAGGTATAATAATAAATGCGAATATCCCTCTTGATGGAAAAACCATCATCAAGGTATAATAAATACATAGTAACATTCTTGTTTGAATAACCTCATCAACATATCATAAAACCCATAGTAACCTTCCTGATGGATAAAGCACATCAAAATATCCCCATGTTTGTTTATCGGTCGCCCCGAAGGAGCATGGACTCCGGTTTCATTTCATCCTTCCCATGCCATATCCCTCCCATGTCATGCATGAGATGCAAGTGTTAATATACTATATGATATCACAAACCATGGCATTAAAATCCCATCAATAAAACATATAATTTGATTACCACAAATAAGTCAAGCAAGGCATCAATATACACATCATCCATGGCTTACAATGAGGTAGGAATCCTACCAAATACCGACTAGTATTCCTTAGCGTTTCCGTCCAATAATCCGGTCACCAGTCGCTCACCTCTTGCGATGTCCAATACCTTATTATACATCAATGAATCAGCCCCTATTTTAACCATGTTTAAGTCCCTAATAAATGCCTTAGTGGGGTTCGGCCATACACCATGGCCGAACCTCACTATCTAGGTTTGTGGGCCCCATTTAATCCATTAATCATTTAATTATGTAAGTTTAAAATCCAGCAACCCTAGGCTTCAATGATCCACAACTAAGGTCATCTTAAATCGCCTAAGTCCAAGTTCATTCTCCATGGGGTTCGGCCATGATGGTTCTTCATTTTGGCCAATATTAATGTTTATGCCACTCCTCTTCCATGGTTAAATTACCTCTTCTATCCATGCACATTTAAGTCCATAATTGACTATAAACTTGGATCCATTAATGACCCATCAACCATGTCTTAAAATCATTAAAATCAGCCACTTAATTAACCTAATACCCATTCAATTAATCTCATACATAGACCTTAATCTTGGCCCATAAAATGGCCCTCAAATGAGTCATGGGTTCGGCCATTCACAATGGCCGAACCCATGATGTCTTTTTCTTATTTTTCCTTGGACCTATTTACATCATTTAGATCCACCATAGGTTCCACCATGAGGGAATTTAAATCATACATTTAAATCATCATTCCTTAATCATCATTAGATACATTTTGGTCCATCAACTTAACCATAATTCCCATTTATTTTTCATGGTTCCAAAATACCTAATCCATCAAAGTCTCCCCATGGGGTTCGGCCATACACCATGGCCAAACCCATGGTCCATGGTTTATCACTATTTTCAACCCTTTAAAACATTATATACTATACTTAAAAATCCATTTAAAAGTATCAACCTTCTCCATCATTTTCCATCTTTTTACCCACATTAAAATTATTAAAACATCACCATAGGGTTCGGCCATACACCATGGCCGAACCCATGGTTCATGGTTCATCCCCATCTACCATTCTTGAGGCCATTAAAATCATTAATCATCTTCCATGATTTTCCTCATTAAAACCCCTTTAAAAATCACTAACATTTAATCATTAGAACCTTGAGATCATAAATCATCATTCCATGGTTTTAACCCTTAAAACTCCATTAAAATTATCTAATCACCTTCCATGGGGTTCGGCCATACTACATGGCCGAACCCTATAGTCCATGGTTTCTTCAAAAATCATGTTTCCATACTTGAATAAATCTTAATACATAGTGTCCTTAATACATCCTTTATTTTTTTCTTAACCTATTTTATCTTTCCCATTTTGTCCATTTCTCATCCTTTCCTTGGATGGATTTTTGATCCATGCCCATGATATTTTGGCCACCATTAAATTCAAGGAAAATGGATTCCATGGTCTCTTTTTAATCTTTAAAAAAATAACCTCTTGTTTAAGAACACTTACCACTCCTCCGGCTCCTCCGGCTTCTCTTTTTCTCCTCATGATTTCCTTAGCCTTTCTCCTTTCTTCTTCTCCTTGATGTTCGGCCAAGATGTGCTTGATCAAGATGAAATCCTCAAGGTTTGGGTTCGGCCAACATGGAGTGGGTTTGAGAGAGGGAAGGGAGGAGAGGATGAGAAAATGTCTAAGTCTCCTTAGTCTTGGAGTGGTGGGCCAATGCTTGAATTTTTCTTCTCTTTTCCTCTAAGTTTTTCTTCTTCTTTTCCTTTGTGTAGGATCGGCAATGAGAGGGAGGAAGAGAGGGAGAGAGAGAGATGAGAGTGGGATGGAGAGATGAGATGAAAACCCATCTCATCCCTTTGGTTTGCTTGGGCCACACTCTTCCATCATTTCCCTCCACCCACCAAGCATGGGCTCACATGCCTTAGTGGTGGTGGTTGGGATAAAACCACCACCAAGCCAATGGTTTTGAGCCTTTGAAATGGGGTGGTTTGGTCTTCCCATCTTATCCATTTGATCATCATCATGGGGGGTATGGGTCCTCATGCTTTGGGTGGTGGTGGTTGAGATGAAACCACCAGCCTTAGTCCATGGTTTTGTTTTGTGTTTCTTTAAGTGGTTTGGGTGGTTTCAATGAGATGAAACCACCCTTGACTTATTCCTTTGACTCTCCATTGACCCATTTGACTAACTTAATTAATTAATTAATTGGATCCTTAACTTAGGTTAATTAATTCTCAATTAACCCTTGTAATCTCCTTGATTCTTCTCCATTAATCCACCCATGGTTGACCAAGTCAACCACGGTGGCCTGCCCCACTAACTCCTAGCCTACCCACCACCTCACTTGGTGAGGTGGAGGTGGGCCCCATTCGGCCATGTCACCTAGGCTTAATCAAAATTAACTTAGGTGATTCACATTAATTAAATCACATTAATTCACTTTGATCCTCTTTAATTCCCTTTGACTTATCCATGGTTGACCAAGTCAACCATGATGGTCGGCCCCACCTATGCCTTGGTCCACACTCCACCTCACTTGATGAGGTGGAGGTGGGCCCCACTTGGTTATGCCATCTTGATCATTTTATCACTAACTTAGGTGGTTTAATTCCAATTCAATCCATTCCAACCAATTGGGTCACCATTGGGCCCATGGCCCAATTAAATTTATTTCCTACTCATTTACCTTAGAGCTTAACCATCTTGACCCATTGGGTCCCAAATGGGTATTTGACCCAGTTTGACCATTCTTGACCCAATTAATCATTATTGACCAATTAAATGAATTTCATCCAACCCATGGTCCATTGGACCATACTTGGGCCTTTGCCCCAAATTTTGATCCACTTAACATCTATTCCATCAAAATTCCCAATTTCCATCATTAAAATAAATAATAGCCACATATATATATATATATATATATATATATATATATATATATATATACATATATATATATTGATTTAAAAATTTCGGGCTATTACATTAAATCAATTACGTACCCATTTACCCTAAACATCAATTCATCTTGACTCATTGGGTCCCAATTGGGCATGTGACCCAATTGACCACATTTACCCAATTAATTAGAATCAACCCTATCCATGATCCATTGGACCATACTTGGGCCATTGCCCCAATTCTTATCCATCTAACATCCATTCCATTTATAAATCTTAATTTTTAACAATTAAAATAGATAATAACCAATATAATAATTGCATTGAAAATCCGGGCTATTACACCCACACCTTAGAGAGGACCATTCATAGGGTTAGTTGAACAAAATGATAAAACCATTAAAATCCTAAAGAGGAAGCTTGACAGTGAATTGGAACCCAACTTTGAAATAAGTATTTGATTTTTAGTTTTGCTCGAGGACTAGCAAAATCTAAGTGTGGGGGTATTTGATGAGCATAGGAAAATTACTACTTTACCCTTTTATTTGGACTAGTTAGCCCTTGTTTTGTGTGTTTTATGATATATTTAATGGGATTTTGGATGTTTTGCAGGATTTGTAGGGAAATACAAGATATGGGAATTCAAATGGTGAATTTTGAAATTTATGGGCATAAATTGATATTTTTGGAAAGTTATAATTTTTAATAATGATTTTACCACAATTTTAGGGGTTTTATTTGTAAACTAATTAATTTAAATCCATTTATGAGAGTTTGGATTAATTTATTCATTTTTAGAATTGATTGTAAGTGGTAAAATTATTTATTAGATTTTACATACTTTGAAAAGCCCAATTATTAAGCCCATTAAGAAAAGGCCATGAAGAAATCCACATGTGTGAAGTCTATTTTCATTATCTAAAGATACATATGAGGAAATTCAAAATTTAAAAGTCAATATAAGAGGATTTTCGAAAAAAGAAGGAAGGTTTGACACAGCTTCAGTATTTTGATAATAAATTTTCACTCCAACATTCAATTGCTTTGATTCATTTTGGGTTGGAAAGAAGACTTCAAGGGATACAACTTTGTAATTTACAACTTTTCGTGATTCGGACGTTAAATATGTTAAAACTGAGCTGCAAGATGGTATATATATAAAAAATAGAATTTTGTACCCACTTTTCTTACACGAATTTTACTATTTTTTTCCACCTCCTTGCATCCTTTAAGCCATTCTATGTTTACCACAAACCATATCAGCCCTCCAAGTGTCGCTTGCTTTATTTAAAATTTTAAATGCAAGCCATTCATTCCACCTCCTTTTATCTATAAATACTTCCACTCTCCCATTGAAAAAATTGAACTTGGCTAAAGAAATTGAAAGGTTGTGCATAGAAGAGGAGGGAAAGAAGAGAAGAAGAGAAACTTTGGCAATTTTGATTTCCACAAAGGTTTGAGGTTGGTGGTTTTTAATTTTCCATTGTATTGTTGAGTTCTCTTAATTCCAAAATCCTTTGTTTTGTAATTCTAATTTCATATTTTAATAATAAGATAAAGGTGTGATGAAATATTTAATCTATGGTTTTCCAATTATTCTGTAACACCCCGCCCTTTTCACTCTAATATCAGAGTTTATTTTTTTTTAATAATAATAAACAAGTGATTGGAGCGGAGTGTCACGATGCGAGTTAAGTTCGGACTTCTAATGTCCGACCCTCAACTGGCCAAACCCATATGTGCATGGACTAAGTCCATGAGACACATTTCACAAATGTACTAATTTAAACATGCGAAATAAACCTAATCTAACTGAGGGTTATAATAGAACCTAGGACTACTCCATTTTAGATAGCAATGTAAGATAGCAATTTAGATAGCAAAGCACAAGTCTTAATCCAATGTTACCTTAAACTAAACATTCATTCTACCATAGCAAACCATAGCAAATATTTAACTAAGTTATTACATGCCGACAACTAATTAACAAATTACATGTCCATGTAAACTTAAATAAAAAGTCCATAAATAAGTCCAATCAAAAGCCTCAAGCTCCTATGCTTGGTTTCCTTCGCGTTCCTCGACTTTCCCTTTTCCTGTGTCATTTACTAAGGATAGAAATAGGGCGTTAGATCAACGCACCCAGTAGGTCTTCCGATTAGGGCTACCACAAAGTTAGCATAAAAACATGCATATAACATATAATACATGATCATCAAAAACTTACAAAACAATGCTATGTATGTATGCAAATGTAATGAGTCCCACCCATTACAAATATACATAGCCATCACCAAAGTACCCCACAGTGTCTTTCGAACGCCCCGACGGAGTGTGGCCTCCGGTTTCCTCTTGATGGGATTCTCATCATCAAGGTACCCCACAGTGGTCTTTCGGACGCCCCGACGGAGTGTGGCCTCCGGTTATATAACCATCACCCCATGCCATGCATGAGATGTCCATGATTACATGCCATTTGTAAGTAAACCATAACATTCAAATCTACTTTGAAACATATTAGTTAAAACCCATATTTCATAAAACCAACATAAAAACCAGCAAGTATATATTGTGGTTACAAAAAGGTAGGAAACCTACACGATGTTCACTTAGATTGATCGCTCTTTTAAACCGTCACCCGTTCACGACTTGTACACCGTTCAGGAAATCCCGTTACCTTGTTTATATAACAGCAAGTCAAACACATGTCCAATTAATTTCCAACTAAGTCTAAGTCCCAAAAACCACTTTGTGGGGTTCGGCCATACCCCATGGCCGAACCTCACCCACTTAAATTTTGGTCTCTCTTTTTATTTAACAAAAACCATACAAATAACTTATATACAAACCCCAATCCACCAAATGCAACCTTGTGGGGTTCGGCCATACACCATGGCCGAACCTCACTTATTTTTGTTTTAATCCCTCCTTTGGATTCTTAAGCCCAAACACACCATTCAAATAACTTAATTAAACGCCTCAACTACAAACATACCTTGGTAGGGTTCGGCCATACAACATGGCCAAACCTTGCCACTTTGATTTTGACCCTTCTTTCCTTTGAACATTTCATTCATATTTACAATCTTGCCACTTGCATAACCCTTGTTTAATTTTGCTTAATAACTAATGTCCATAACAAACCCACCTTAGTGGGGTTCGGCCATACAATATGGCTGAACCTCACCATCTTAATTTGATCATTTAAATCCTTCATACATCCATCTCCAATTACCTTATAAGTTAACCACTAAGTCCACCAAATGACCATTAGTGGGGTTCGACCATACAACATGGCCGAACCTCACCCTATGGATTTTTATCCCTTGTTCCATCATCTATCATGGTTGATCACCTTAATACTAAATCCATAAATAACCATATGTGATTCTTAATCAAAAGCATATAACAATTCATAATTTCCAAACATATTCTTAATCCGATTATCCCATCAAAATAGTCCATGGGGTTCGGCCATTTGGTTCTCTTGACTCAATCATTCCATCATTTATATATAATTTAGGCTCAACACTTTAGCCATAATAACCATATGGTTCAGCCATCCAATGGCCGACCCAAAATATTAAACTTAACTCCATTTAAAACACCTAAAAACCTCCATGACATTGTATGATTTTTAACTCTCACAAACCCTAAAATTATCAAGTCCTTTCATGGGGTTCGGCCATCCCAAGTGGCCGAACCCTATGATCCATGTTTTACCCTTTTTAAACAACATAATCCATGATCTAAACCCTTGATAGATTCGGCCATACAATGGCCGGATCATATTCCCTTAACCAATTTCTTTAACAAGGGTTTATTGTGCACTTACCAATACCGTGACTCCTTCGGTTCTTTGACTACTTCTTGATCTTTACTCCGGCTTGTTCTTCCGTTCCTTTCTTAGTCCTTCCTTCCTTCTCCTTTAGCCGAGACTGATCTTGCTTGGAAACTCCATGAAATGGTTTAGCCAAAATATTGATTTGATAGAGAGAGATAGAAATTTGGCCTTGGATGAGAGTGATGAAACCTTGATGCAAAACTCCTTTGCTTTATGTGTACTTTGTCTTGGTGGAGGGATCGGCCAAGGACTGATTTGAGAGAGACCACCAGCTAATGTCTTTGTCTTGGAAGATGGAGAACGACCAAGGAAGAGAGATAGAGTGAATGGAGATGAAATTCTATCTTTGGTTAACCAACTTCAGCCTAAGGTTGGCACCACATGTAACTCCCCTCCCATTCATTTCCATCACTTATTTCATTTGGGCAAGGATGAAACCCTCCAACGGTTTTTGGCTCTTGGCAGCCCTAGATGCAACCTTTCTCCATCACCTCTCCATGTGTGAACCCATATGTAACTCCAATTTTCTTAATGCCTCCCTTGGGGTTTCATCCTTGAGATGAAACTCCCAAGGTACCTAACGTCTCCCATGCATGAGTTAGTGTATCCTTTCCTCCACCAACCATCTCTCATTAACCTTGCATGTGAGAGTTTCATATTGAAATGAAACTCCCATATGCTCCAACGGCTAGCTTTTGGTTGGCCTTGTGTAACCTCCACAAGTCTATTCATCTTCCATTATTTACCCATGTGGGAGTTTCATCCATGAGATGAAACTCCTACATGCCAACGGTTTTGTGTCTTTAACCCTTGAATCATCCAACTATCCAATTCCCCTTTTATCCTCATGCATAGACTAATTTCTCATGCAATTCCAACGTGCATAATGTTTGAATTTGAAACATAACCTCTCACCTTATGTAACTCCCAAAACCGCCACCCCATTTATTTCTTATCTAGGAGTTACATGCATGAAATGGCCTCTCCATGGAGCCAACGTTTTTCCTTGTTTTAAACTTGAAATTAAGACACTCCACTCTCATTCACACACTTCACTCACTTAAAATTAATTTAACTCTCTCAACTCAACCCATTCATTTAATTCAACTTAACCAATAAATTCAACTCCACATTAAACTCAACTCCTTCATTTAATTTGAGTTAACTTAAACACTTGTTAACATTCCCATTCAATTTAGCCTAACCCAATTAAACTTGGGCTCTCCAATGGTCAAACATGTCCACCACGACCCATTGGGTCCCAATTGGGTCCTTTGACCCAATTAACCCCCTTGACCCAATTAGATGCATATTACCCATTTACTTTAATTTGACCTTATAATATGTACATTGGTCTTATTTGAACAATGGGCCCCACAATTTTACTCATCTACAGTCATATCCTTTTAATTCATAATTTAATGGCAATTTCGTAAATATTAATATATTGCAAAATCTGGGGTATTACATATTCACTTTATGTATGGTGATTATTTGATTTTATTTTTATTCTTTAATTAAGTCTATGTGTGTATTTATTTTAAGTGTTCCAAATTAAATGTGTTGAAAATTTAGATTGAATAGATTTCATTCTTCGATCGGCTCTTATTTTAAGAGGGCGATGAAATATTTTAGATTTGGAGAAAAAAATTTAAATTCTATTCATTCTAAGGTTTAATTTGAGATTTTTAATTTAATGAAATCTATAGATTTAATTCTTAGAATAATTAAAAATGAAAAAATTGAGTGCATGATTGGTGATTTACGTGAGCTCCGTATTCTAGGCCCTTGTTTTATTTTGAAGTATGGAAAATAATGCCTCATTGATTTACCTGAACCAGTTCCATTGTAAATATATACATAGGTAATTTAGGTGTCTTTAATTTTATTCTTGTTTTTAAAATTCAAACTCTTAAAAAATTGGAGAACTAGGTTGGTAATTAAGTAATTGCATCTTAATTTTGTTTTCTAAGTTAGATTAAGATTGTTTATATTTTTAGATTAAATCCACCATCTTAATTTGATTTAGGTAAAAATGGATTTTCCATTTTATTTTCTATCTTTAGAAGGTTTCTAAATTAAAATTAAATTTCTTAGATTAGATAAATAATTTCATATTTATGATTTATCTCCTTGTTTTCTAAATTTCTTAAATTACGTAATTCAGTGGTGTATTTTTCACGAATATATTTTTCTAAGTTTCGATGGGCTCAACCTCGCATTCAATTGCAATACTATCTAATGGTTCGTGCGTTTGTGAGTTTTAAATTTAAAATTTGCACAGCAGTGGTACCTACACCTTAGAGAGGACCATTCCTAGGCTTACTTGAACAAAATGATAAAATCATGAAAAGTCTAGAGAGGAAGCTTGATAGTGAATTGGAACCCAACTTGGAAATATGTATTTGGTTTCACTATCAGCTCGACCAGTCGTTCTCACCGACCACTCGTTGGAGATAGGATTGACCCATCGTGGTCAAGGACTGATCAACCAGATTGATATAGGTTCTGGATCAAAGAACTGTCATTTTGGGAAAACCTCTGACCGAGAGTCTAGTATGCACCAATCCCTCGGTGAAAAGATAAAATGACACCTCGTGGTGAATGACTCTTCAATCAAGATATATGAGTTCTGGATCTCGAACTCAAGAGGGCTCTCAAAGAAACAAACATATCTGTACTTCAAGATCGATCGAAAGTACCAGGGCCGACCCCTCGGTAAAAGGCGACAGGTCATTTTAGGTAAGACAAGTTTCTATACTTGAAGCTACTGCCAGCATGGTGTTGCCCCAGATCGAGACCATCGTATGGACCGACCACTCAGCGTCATAAATGTCGACCCATTGGCGACATCGACATGTCGACCGAGAAAGAATATTACCGTTGGGAGTGCATTATTGCACAACGGTCAGGTTGTTGAATGGTAACATTTCTAGTCACCGACCCCTCGGTGTACCCGACCTGTCGGTACATTACTGTTGGTGCAACTGGTTGCCTTCTCTATATAAACCAATATTTATGCAACTAGTTGGCATCCTTTGGCAAAATCAGTTGGACCCTCATCATTATCAGTGAGCTTAAAGAATGGCCAACAGAATGATCACTCTCTCTCTCTCGTACTTGGGGAATCATATACAACCAATCATATGGATTGAGTTTGTGAGAGAGAGAGGAAGAAAGTAAAATCATAAACAACCAATCTATTGATTGGGTTTGTAACTGAGAAAGAGAGAGGAAATGATTATAAACTAGGAAACCTTTGGTATAACCAGTTTTCTTGTCGCCCTGGATTGTGATTGCTTTACGATGACTAAAACATGGAGCGTTGACACACATTGGATGGATCTTAATGAAGCACACCATCAAGAGATAGAGCTACAAAGGCAAGTGCTTCTTGGTTTTAATTTTATTTTAAGACCTTTGACTCTAAAGTGGATTAAGGGGGATTTGCTCGAAAACCATTATAGAAAACTCTAGAGCATTGTCTCTAGCACAGTGGTGGGTGGAATTCCCAGTAAAATGGATAGGTAGAATTCCTATTGTACAGTGATGGCTGAAATTCCCAGCCGATTGAGTGGGTTGGAATTCCTACTCTAATTGTGATGGTGTAAGTCTCCATTTAGTGGATTTGGGGATAACTCAAGGTTGAGTTAGTCCTAACAGTGGATGTAGGTTGGCTAACCAAACCACTTTAAATAGGTCTTATGGTGTTTGATCTTTGCGTGTTTGTATTTACTATTTTAGTACTCTTCTCAACACACATCAATTTGCATGTTGATTATTCTATTCTACACATTGTGCACAAGCATTGATAACCAAACAAAATGTGCAGGGTCAAAATCTTAGTGTGATTATTTAAAGAAATTAGAAACAATCTATCACACTAAACAAATCTTTTGATTGATATTCTGTTGCACTTAAAACAATAAAGAAATTTGTAAACACCATGGAAAATGAGATTGACCTATTCAACGAACCCCCCCCCCCCCCCCCCCCCCCCCCCCCCCCCCCCCCACCCTCTCCTCCCTAGGGTCAATCATGTTGTTCTAAGCACATTGAAAAATAAACTTTCAATCGGCAACCTACTGCCAACATGAGGGGTAGGGTGTATGTTGGTACAACAATGTGCATCCAGATACAGAGAAACACGGACACTCACAACAAGTTTCCTAATTAACAGCGTGCTTGTGGGCTGCTAGGAGGTGGTTTTGGTAACGAATTGTACCAGGTAAAGCATGGACTGGACGAGACATACTATAGGTGCTGCATGTGTAACACCCGGATTTTTCAAATCATAAATATATTGGATTGGTTTACTTAAATTGTTTAATTGGTTGAATTTAATGTTAGAAATTGAAATGGACCCTAAATGGGCAAGGTAATTGGGTCAATTACCCAATTAAGGCCCAAGGGGTCATGGATAAGGTTGAATTGAAAATAAACGGGTAAGCCTTGAATAAATGGGTCAATTGCCCAATTGGGACCCAATGGGTGATAGATGAACCGATTTCAAGGAAAATGGGTAGACTTAATTTAATTGGGTCAACTACCCAATTAAGACCCAAATCCACCTCATCAAGTGAGGTGACAAATGGGTGGGGTGACGTACATGGTCGGCTAAGCCATGGTTGACTTGGTCAACCATGGGTGAGTTCAAAAGAGTTAAGTGAATTGAGTTGAGTTAAGGAATTATTTAATTAAGAAATAAATTCAAGTCTTGAGTTTAAGAGTTGCATGAATGAGTTCAAGTGGGCTAAATAATGTTTGAGTTGGGGATGAGTTAAGATGGAAGTTGAGGAGACTTCCATCTTAAGTGAGTTAGGAGGGTAGATGTAGAGTTTCATCTCATTAGACCAAACCCATGCACATGTTGGAAGATGGAGGGGTGTTTCAACTCAAGTGGTGCCTTGGTTAAACCAAGGGACACCTTGGTAAGATGAGACCTTATTGAGGGAAGTGAAGGGTTTAGATAGGATCACAAAGAGACACAAGCCAAGGGGCTGCTCACACCCCTTGGCCGAACTCCACAAATTGAAAACAAAGAGATTGCATTTTCTTCTCTCTCTCAACTACACCCTTGGCTGAATTCTTTATGGTAAACAAAGAGATTTTCCTCTCTTCTCTCTCTTCCATCTTCATCTCTAGACTTAGTAGAAGTCAGCGAAGAAACAAGGAAGTGAAGGATTAAGGAAGGAGTTGGGCTGATTACCAAGAGACACCACACCTTTGGCCGATCCTCTCTCCATTGAGAGCAAAGGGATTTCCATCTTCTCTTCTCTCTCCCTCTCTCATCTTCGTTGGTAACTTGGAGAAGGTTGCTGGAAGAATCGGTGAAGAAACAAAGAAGAGCTGAGGAATAAGACAGAACGAAAGAAACGAAGGAGACGTGGAAAAAGGTATGTAATGTTTAACAAGGATTAAATGAATGAAAGAAGCTAAGGGAACCACGGTTTTGGCTATGGAATGGCCGAAACCATGGGGTTCATATTTGATTTAAATGGACGGTCAAAATGTTATAGGACCATCGACTTTGAAATCCATTCAAGGAATGGTGATGAGATTGACATAAAAGTAAGGTGATGTTCAAATTTTAGATATGATGCTAGAGATTGAAAGATTAATCGACAAAACCCTAACTTTGGTTGGTGGGTAGAGTATGTCCACTGATTTTTATGTATAAATGATTTAATACATGTTTAAAAAGGATAAGGGGAGATTTCATGAAGAAAAGAATGTAAAAACATGCAAACAAAAGAGGACTGAACACGGGTTACACTGTCTGCTGGACGGGTACTACCATCCGCGGACGGATTTCAACCGTTCGCGGGACGGGTAATAGACATGGATAGGATGTTGTCTGCGGGAAGATTGTACTGTCTGCGAACGGGTTTCTATCGTTCGCGGGACAAGTTTCGACCCTCCGCGGACGGGTAACAGACATGGACAGGGTGTTGTCTGCGGACGGATTTCACTGTCTGCAGGGGGGGTGTTTCTATCTTCCGCGGGACGGGTTTCTACCATCCACAGGACGGGTAGCGGACGGCAATCTGCCTAGTTAAGTCGGCTGAATTCTTGATTCAGTCGACTGAATTTAAAAGTGAAATTTGATTTTAAATAATTTTTTTCAGGAATGATGATTGACTCGCATTGTTAAAATAAAACAAGGATTAAAAAAAAAGGGGTCAAAAACCAAAGAATGAGGTTCTGCCATGTTGTATGGCCGAACCCCATTGACGGGTTTTTGTGGACTTGGAACACTTTTCAGCCATGATGTATGGCCGAACCCCCTTGAGGGTCTTAACTGGTTTAAGAACTATGATATGTAAATGGAAATAAACATGGGATGATCTAAGGGATGATGGAAATCAAATGGATCATCAATTTGATTTATTTATGTGCTAAATGTAATAAGGAAAGGAGATTCGCAAAAGGGGTTTTGCAATTCTGTTTTGACATGATCATTGAATGACCTTGACGAAAACAACAAGGATATCATCTTGGACGTTAGTAGGATTCCTACCTTATTGAAATGCAACGGGATCTATATATGTATGTGTTCTTGGTTTGATTTACAGAATCATTTTGGTTAAAATGAATGGAATATGTTTTGGTGAATTGTTTTTCAATTAAATATGTATTTTGATACAAAATGACAATTGTGCATTCATGATCTCATGCATGGCACGGGAGGGAACATGAAGGAGGAGTCCATGCTCCATTCGGTGATTCCGATTAACATGCATGGGGAGGAGTCCACGCTCCATCGGTGATTCCGATTAGCATACGTGGGAGGAGTCCATTCTGATTCCTAGTGACATATGTGAGAGGAGTCCATGCTCCATTCGGTGATTCCGATTAACATACATGGGAGGAGTCCACGCTCCATTCGGAGTTTCCGATCAACATACGTGGGGAGGTATTCAGTGACCTAGTGGTACATCACAAAACACTGTGGAAGTAATTGGCCAAGGAACACTTGATATGATTTGTATGGTATATGATATGGAGATTGGGTGGGGGATCATTGGCATATGACACCATGGCATTGACATATACATAAGCATGATTTGGATATGATTATAATGCACTGATTTTGATACTATGATATGTTATGGTTTTCTAATATGATACTCTTATTGTGATTTTTACATTGATCCTTTATGTGTATAACCCTACTTGGAATTCCTACAGGGAGCGTTGACTAATGCCCTACTTCTACCTTTTAGATGTTGGAACAAGAAATGGAACGGGAGATGGACGTGAAAGAAGCCAAGCTTAGGAGCTTGGATAGCTTATGCTTACTTTATTTAATATTTATTTTGGAACAATGTATTTGAGATAATTGCACTTTGGGACTATAAACCTTAGATTTATTTTGCTATGGTTTGACAATGTGTTGGATATTTGAACCTCAATTAATTTTATGTGATTGACTTCCTTGCTTAGAATTGATGTTATGTTTATAGATGAAATCTTAATCCATATGTTTATTCCGCAATTGATGTAGCGTGTGAACTGTTTAGTGGACTTGGTCCACGCACACGTATCGTTGGCCAGTTAAGGGTTGAATTTGGAAACCCGGACTTAGCTTGTGTCGTGGCGTCTTGCTCTCTCTCACTCTTTATTTAAAAAAAATATATACTCTGATTTTCGGCGAGTGAAAAAGGGCGGGCGTTATAGCATGGAACTTACAAAGGTCCCAAAGGTGCAGCAAAAGGCAGCATCGGCAAAGTCGTCGGTATCGTGTCAACTTCCACCTAGACCAAGTAGCCACAGTTACTGTAGCGGTGGAGCAGTAGCAGTGCAGCTAGTGGAACTGTAGGCAATCAGAGCGTGTGAGGTGCGTTGCTTGAAGTTGGCTTTGGTAGCTAGGCATACAAGTGTGATTATCACACACTACAGCGTGAAAGAGCAACGCAATCTATCAGATGGTTTGCTCAAAGGTGCTACCAATGAGAAGACGGTGTGTGGCAATACACGACAGCGTGGCTGTGTGAAATCTAGAACAACCAGATCTCTCCTGGGCGAGAGGCAGCATCTGTTGTAAGAAGAAGGCATAGAGAGGAGTCTTCTTTATGAGAGAGAGATTCTAGTGTATGGGTATTATGATCTGAGGTCAAGAACAAGAACCAGAGAGGGTTCTGTAAAACTAAACATGACCCACATTAAATTTGGGGCTCCACATAGAGGATATTGAATCAGGGAAACTGTGTTTAATTAAGAAATGTCTATTTTAGGAGAGTTCTAAAGGGGGTTAGTTTCCTATTTTGATGGGAAGTAGGAATGGAAAGTTCTAATTGCCTTAGGGGTCCTCCCTCTGCCTATAAAAGGGTCTCTCTCCATAATTATCTATCAACTTAAGTCAACCCTAGTGTCTAAAAACACTATTCACGAAATTGGAAGAGGGCATTAAGGAGGCAAGAGGCAGAAACTCTAAGGTGGGTGTTTTCTCATGTTTTTGGACTTCATGAAGTATTGACATATTAAAGGGAAGATCAGATCTCACTCTTCTTCATCAATGGATCCAGGTATGTCTTATAATTACTACGTTAATGATTTCCGCATTAAGATTGATCAATGTTTCAAGCATTAATCGATTCAGATCTTGTGGTTATGTTGTTCGAGTATGTCAAACATTAAGTGTAATGATGAATGAATGTATGGTTGATTCTCAATCAATAAACTCTAATATTATGATGAAGTATTACATGTGGCATTAAGAGCCTGATTCATAGGATCAACTATTGCTTGAAATAAAGAATAATTAAAGTAACAAAATTTTAAGATCTCAAGGAAGAAGACGACCCTTTATAGATTTAAAGTTTATAGGTTTTAAAATTATGGATTTAAAATTGTATAGATTATGGTTTTTAAAATTATGAAGCTTAAAATTTTATGGATTTTAAGATTATGATCTTATGGACTTAAAATCCAGGGGTTTTTCCTCTTATGTTTTTGGGAAACCAATAATGAGCAAAACCATTATTCTTGACCTAATACCATATTATGATACGATTTGGTTAGTCACCAAAGTGGCCCAATCGGAATGTATTTGGACATCAGGTCATATAAATGTGGTCCAATACTCTTCCTAAGTGTTCGATAATAATGACTTTCCTAATCGTGATCCCTAATCACAGAGATATTAGCTTGGCCCAAAGGTGCACCGTTCCGAGTGGTTAACGAATTGGGATAGGATGATTGGTGGGTACTTGTGGTTTGTATTTGTCTGGACACCCAAAGGTGGCAGTGGTATTTGATCACTTGTATTTTGTTGGTCAGTTCTATCGGTGATTGGGAATCACCATAATGAAATAGCATGCCATAAGATTACCCAAAGGTAGATCCGGTAATATTGTTTGCTAATGTTGATTGTTTGTGTGTTTCAATTAAGTTTAACTCATAGTGTAGTGTAAGTAAGCATGAAATTATGTAATTGTTGCAACATCTCTCCCTGTTAGACTGTATTCACAAGCTTTTGTTGTTTCAATGTTGACTAAACTTAAATTTCTTTGAATGGAATGAACAAGTTGAGTTTCACCTCGGTGTGCTTGATCTTGACAAAGCATTAATTTCTAATAAGCCTACTATTACGGGCACAAGTACGACTTTTGAGAAAAAGTCCTATGAAATATGGATCAGGTCAAATAGACTTAGCCTTATGTTCATACGCATGATGGTAGCAAATAATATCAAGACTTCGCTACCCAAAACTGAAAGTGCTAAGAAATACCTCCAAAATATTGAAAATAAATTCAAAACAGCGAACAAGTCCTTAGCAGGGACTTATGTCCATGCTGACCACCATTAAGTTCGATGGAAGCCGTGGCATGTATGAGCACATAACGGAGATGACAAATATTGCTGCTCAACTGAAGAATATAGGGATGAGTGATGATGATACTTTTCTTGTCCAATTCATTCTAAATTCTCTGCCTCCTCAGTATGGGCCATTTCAAATAAATTACAATACTATGAAAGATAAATGGCAAGTAAATGAACTGTCAAGTATGTTGATTCAAGAGGAGGGCAGACTTAAGCAGATGGGACATCACTCACTCCATTCAACACATCAGGAACCCAGTAAGAAAAGAGGATGGAAGCCCAAGAAATTTACGAAAGATGGAAAGAAACCATTTGAGCCTAGTACGTCTTCAAGGACTCAAAGTCAGGGGACATGTAGTGTGAGGTGCAAATTCTATGAGAAACAAAGGCACTTCCAGAAAGACTGCCATAAAAGGAGATCGTGGTTCGAAAAGAAAGGTAACCATTCCATTTCTATATGTTTTGAATCTAATCTCACTGAAGTTTCCTCTAACACTTGGTGGCTTGATTCTGGAGCTACAACTCATGTTTCTAATACGATGCAGGAATATCTTACGACCTAGACCATTGATCCAAATGAAGCCTTCATTTTCGTGGGAAACTGACAAAAGGTGCCAGTTGAAGCCATCGAGACTTATCGTCTTTTCCTCGACACTGGGCATCACTTAGATTTATTTGATTGTCTTTATCTTCCTTCTATTGTCAGAAACATTATTTCAATTTTCAAACTTGATGTTAATGGTTATTATTGCAAATTTGGATATAATGCCTTCAGTTTTTTTAAAGGTCTTTCTTTTATTAGGCCTGGATTATTGATTGATAGCTTTTACTATTTAAAGGTTGATGATTCCTTTGTTAATTCTGTCCTAACCCTGCATCATAATGTTGGTATTAAACGTGGGTTGATTAATGAAAATTCCTCTATTTTGTGACATAAACGTTTGGGACACATATCCTGCAAAACAATTCAAAGATTGGTAAAAGATGGGATTCTCCCGAATCTTGATTTTACTGATTTAGGTGTGTGTGTGGAATGCATTAAGGGAAAACAGAACAAACACACTAAGAAAGGAGCCACAAGATCTAAAAGCCTACTTGAGTTGATCCATACTGATATTTGTGGCACATTTGATGTTCCATCTTTTGGTGGAGAGACCTATTTTATCATCTTTATTAATGATTTTTCGAGTTATGGTTATATTTATATGTTGCATGATAAATCTCAAGCAGTTAACAGCGTAGAGATATTTATCATTGAAGTTAAAAGGCAACTAGATAGAAAGGTGAAAGTCATAAGGTCAGATAGAGGTGGTGAATATTATGGTAGGTATGATGAAACGGGACAACACCAGGGCCTTTTGCTAGACTACTTGAAATTCGCAGTATAATTGCACAATACACGATGCCCGGTATGCCTCAGCAGAATGGTGTTGCTGAAAGGCGTAACCGCACACTTAAGGACATGGTTAGGAATATGCTATGTAATAGTATTGTACCCATTTTGTTTTGGATGTATGCATTAAGAACTACAATGTACTTGCTTAATCGGATTCCTACTAAGTCAGTTCCTGAAAGTCCTTTTGAACTGTGGACAGGAAGGAAACTTAGTTTGAGACACCTGCATGTATGTGGTTGTCCTGCAGAAGTAAGAATTTATAATCCACATGAAAGAAAACTTGATGAACGGACAATCAGTGGTTACTTCATAGGTTATCCTGAGAAGTCCAAAGGGTACAGGTTCTCTTGTCCGAACCATAATATGAGAATTGTAGAGACCGGTAATGATAAATTTATTGAAAATGGTGAGGTTAGTGGGAGTGATATAATGAGAAACGTCGGTGTGCAAGAAGTAAGGGTACAAGTCCCTATGCCCCTAATTTCAGAAATTGTTGTCCCTAATGTTACTGAACAACCCGATGAACAACACCTGAATGATGAATCACTCCATGACAAAATCATTACCAATAATGAACCGATTGTGGAACAACCACAAAAAATAACATTAAGAAGGTTTGAAAGACAAAGGAGACCTACTATTTCAGATGACTATGTGGTATATCTATAAGAATCGGAATATGATTTAGGGGTTATTAAGGATCTGGTCACTTATGAAGAAGCCATAGAATGTGATGATTCTAGTAAGTGGTTAGACGCCATGAAAGATGAGTTAAAGTCCATGGCCCAGAATGAAGTCTGGGATCTAATAGAATTGCCTAAGGGATGCAAGAAAGTTGCATGTAAGTGGGTCTTTAAGACCAAACGAGACTCTAAGGCAATATCGAACGATATAAAGTAAGACTTGTGGCCAAAGGGTTTACTCAGAAAGATGGCATTGATTAGAAAGAGACATTCTCTCCTGTATTCAGAAATGACTCTTTCAGAATCATTATGTCTTTGGTGGCTCATTATGATTTGGAGCTTCACCAAATGGATGTTAAAACCGCATTTTTGAATGGTAATTTAGATGAAGAAGTGTATATGAAATAACCTAAAGGATTCTCCAAAGAGGGTAAGGAACATATGGCATGCAAATTAAAGAAATCAATTTATGGCCTTTAAGCAAGCCTCCAAGCAATGATACTTTAAGTTCAATGATACTATTACCTCCTTCGGTTTTAAAGAAAACACCGTGGATCGGTGTATATACATGAAGGTCAGTGGGAGTAAGTTTATCCTTCTGATATTATATATTGATGATATTTTGCTTGTTATTGATGATCTTGGTATGATATTTGAAACAAGAATTATCTCTCCAATAATTTTGAAATGAAAGATATGGGAAAGGCAACATAAGTGATTGTAATAGAGATATTCCGTGACAGAACACGTAGTGTGTTACGGATGTCTCAGAAAGGCTACATAGAAAAACTATTAGAGAGATTCGGTATGCAAAATTGTTCCTATCAAGATGCCCCTATTCAGAAGGGAGATAAATTTAGCTTAAATCAATGTCCGTATAATGAACTTGAAAAGAAACAAATGGAGGGAATTCCTTATGCCTCAACTGTAGGTAACCTGATATATCCCCAGACCTGATATTAGTTTTGCTGTTAGTATGCTGGGGAGATACCAAAGCAACCGTGGAATGGATCACTGGAAAGCTGCAAAGAAAGTAATGAGGTATTTATAGGGTACTAAAGACTTCATGCTTATGTTTAAGAGGTCCAATAATCTCGAGATCATTGGCTACTCAGATATGGATTTTAGTGGTTGCATCGATAGCAGAAAGTCAACGTTTGGTTATTTGTTCCTTATGGCTGGCGGAGCAATATCATGGAAAAGTGCTAAACAGTCTATCACTGCAACATCAACCATGGAAGCAGAATTTGTGGCGTGCTATGAGGCCACTGTTCAAGGAATGTGGCTGCGGAACTTTATCTCAGGACTTGAAATTGTCGACAGCATTGCCAAGCTGCCAAGAATTTACTGTGATAATTATGCAGCAGTAATCTTCTCTAAGAACGATAAGTATTCGAATGGATCGAAACGTATGGAATTGAAGTACTTCGTCCTGAAAGAAAAGGTTCAGAAACAGGCGGTGTCTATTGAGCACATTAGTACTTTACTTATGGTGGCAGATCTGTTGACAAATGGATTAACTATAAAGACCTTTACGGAACATGCTAATAGAATGGGTCTTGAACGTAATCTATTATGATGTAATTATATATTTTGGACTGCATTATGAATAAATGTGCATTATTTGACATTTGATTACTCATATATGCGTTTTTTTATTATTGTTCCTGTTTATTATTGTTATGTATATACATTATATGTGTTTATTTTGACACTAACAGGAATAATCATTTGTTATGACACTCATGTGGACCATTATGAATAATCGCTCATTTAAGAGCTATGCTAGGTAGATCACTTGTATTGTAGTAATGGAAGGGATCATGTCGGGATAAGATGATGTGCAACTGCCATTGCTCGCATTTGTGGTTTGTTTAGTATTAGCATTATGATGTTGACCGCATTATGTTGTTAAATACAGTTTACGTGTACACGTTATGATATACCTGTTTTAAATCTCATGTAGGAGAATGAAAAACTAAACATGACCCACATTAAATTTGGGGCTCCACATAGGGGATATTAAATCAGGGAAACTGTGTTTAAATAAGGAAGGTCTATTTTAGGAGAGTTCTAAAGGGTGTTAGTTTCCTATTTTGATGGAAAGTAGGAATGGAAAGTTCTAATTGCCTTAGGGGTCCTCCCTCTATCTATAAAAAGGGTCTCTCTCCATAATTATCCATCAACTTAAGCCAACCATAGTGTCTAAAAACACTATTCACGAAATTGGGAGAGGGCATTAAGGAGGCAAGAGGCAGAAAATCCAAGGTGGGTGTTTTCTCATGTTTTTGGACTTCATGAAGTATTGACATATTAAAGGGAAGATCAGATCTCACTCTTTTTCATCAATGGATCCAGGCATGTCTTATAATTATTACGTTAATGATTTTCGCATTAAGATTGATTAGTGTTTCAAGCATTAATCGATTCAGATCTTGTGATTATGTTGTTCGGGTATGTCGAACATTAAGTTTAATGATGAATGAATGTGTGCTTGATTCTCAATCAATAAACTCTGATATTATAATGAAGTATTACAAGTTCTGATATTTGGACCGTATACAGATAGAGAATAGACGGTGAATGAGTGGTTTCCTAATGCAACTAGGACACAAAGAAGCTGCTAAGGACCTGTGGATGATATGGCTAAGTAATCTTGCTAAGAAACTGTCGTGGGTTTATCGTGAGTATACTCAAAGAAGGGTTGTATGAAAGAGTGCTCTTGAATAAGGGCTGAATATATTTTTCTAACAGATCAAAACATAGCCAGCGTGGTTGTGTGGAAGGCAGTCAGCCGAGAGGAAAACAAGGGTCCGTTGTATGCAAGGAGATTCAGCAAATATGTTGTCACAGTGGCTAATATAGATAATACAGTGCTGAGAGGAAACATCATTTGTTTCCTGGTGTGATACAACAGCCTGTATAGTAAGTTTTCTAATTGGGTGGAGCATAGAGAAGCATCCTGATAAGCACTAAAAAACGATAATTATACCCTTGAATATTTGATTAATTAGTTCTTGAAATTTGCTTATTTTATATTATTATTGTGATATATTGAATATCTACAATTATATTTGTTAGCATTTTATTTTATTTAAATAATGTGTTTTTGTGTGTTCTATGTGTTTTCTCAGCTTCAATATATGATTAGGTTGATGAAATATGGGATGACATCAAATTATGCTATGCAATTTGATTTCATGAATGGTAGTAGGAGTGCAATTGTGATATGGAGTGAGTGGGTATTGAAAATTTAAAGAAGGCGTGGGAAATAAAGAAAGTGTGAATTGAAGATTACAAGAAAGAAGAGCAGCACCTTTGCTTAGAGGCAGCCAACAAATACATGAAAGCAATATTACAATAGAAATTTCATACAGTAGCAAGTCTTTTGTTTATACAACAGATTTCTTGAAGCACCGAAATACAAAAGCAGTCAAGGCATGACCAGAGGAGTTGGATCGGTGGCTAAGAAAAAGAGAACACAGGGACAACAACAAATCATATATGATTGGTTAAATAAAGAAAAAGAAAGAGGTGTTGGCTGGTTGTGTTGTATATGGTGGAGCATAAAATTGAACATCAGATGCAGAAACACTATCGTGCAGCCATGAAATCAACCGATAGTTGAAGCAGAGAATCATGTTACAACCAGCCAAGCAAATTTTCAAGAGCAAAAAATACAGCAGTAAGAGAGGACGGGTGAGGAGTTGTTTTCGGAATGAAAGCAAACAACAAATCAAAAGGGGTTGTGGTATTGCATCAAGCACTACCAAACTACAATCAATTGCAGAGTCAAAGGAAAAGAGTAAGGAACAGAGGAGGATAAGTAGAGACCAGCTAAAAGAGATGAATTGGTTTGCTGTATGGGGGATGTCCCGAGTGTTGTAAGAGAGAGCAGAGAATAGAAGTGATTAAGAATAGAAAGAAGAATCGTGTACAAAAGATAAAACACGGATGAAAAAATATTAAGCAAACAGAGAAGGTGTCGCTTGAAAGGAGAGAAACGAGGAAGGTGGCTACTGTTCTTACAAATAGAAAGAGTTGAGAAAAAGAAAGAGAAGCACGGCAGAGAAAAAAATAGAAAAGAAGGATAGTGGGACGGTGGCTATGAATGAAAAAAAGAAAGGAGAGACTCGGCTGAATTTGGAGTGGGTCCCATGCCTTGCTGATTTTAACCCTCTAAACCTCTATAAATTGAGCTCCCTTTGATAGAGAAATTCAAACCTGGCTTAGAGAATTTGGAGTTTTGAGAATTTGGAGATTTTGGAGCATTGGTGGATTTCACGAATTTTGGTTAGTTTCTTTTTTTTTTTTTTATTCTTTTGCAATTAGTTCTTCAAGATTAATTCCTTGTCTTGTAATTTGATTAAATTAATGAGAGTAGAATTTCATGATATCTTTTTCTTTTTAATTTTTAAATTTAGTGTTAGTGTGTGATTAAATTCAGTAATAAATTAAAAAATTCCATGATCTCCTTGTTTTTATTCGAAAATCCCAATGTATTATAATTCTCAATTCCAAATTTTCATTAATAATTGAAAGGCATAAAAATACTTAGAATTATGGCTTTCCACTTATTTATTTTTGTATAATGAAAATTTGATTTGATTTGATTTAATTCTTTTTATTGATTTATGTGAGAGATTATTCTAAGTTACTCAAAGAAGGCAGAAAAATATTTTAGATTAAATGAAACTTGATTTTATCAGTCTAAGACTTTTTAAGAGAAGAAAATTTTTTAGATTTGAAATTGCAAGTGGAAATTTTATTTAGCTTAAGGCTGGATTTGAATTTTCCTAGTTTGGTGGATTTCATAAACTTCATAATAAGAATTTTAATAGATGAAAAATTTGAGTACATGATAAATAATAAATTTGAGCTCCGTATTCTAGGCCTTGATATTAGTTTTAAAATATGGAAAATAAAGCCTCCTTGATTCTTTGAGTCAATTCCACTGTAAATATGTATAGAGGCAATTTTGGTGTTCTAAATTTTATTTTTTATTTTTAAAATACAAAAACTCATCAAATTGGAGAACTAGGTTGGTAATTAAGTAATTGCATCTTTTATGTACATAGGTAAATTTTATATCATGCTTTTCCAATTGAATTTTATGAAATTTATGCTTGGAAAACTTTTACATAGTCATATTAATGTTAGCAAAAAGAAGAGTATTCATGAGCTAAGTAATCAGCAGAAGAATACCAGTGGAGACTTGTACCCAGTGAACTTTAGAGCCATTAGATTTTTCTGAGGGTTCTAAGTCATTCTTTATTTTCTTTGATGTACGCATTATTTTTGTTAGATCTCATTATTCTTTGTTTTAGTCAAATTACTGAGAACGACATTAAAATTGGATTATTGCACTTCTTTTTTTTTTTGAATTTATTTGAAGCTAATGAAATATTCATATGAAGCTTAGGAAATGATATAAGCCATTATTTTTAGACTGTTTGAGCCTTTGATGTGTAACACTTCGGAATTTCATGTTATCAACATTTACGGAATTTGCCATTTTAATTGTAAATTAACGATATGAACCTTAAATGGGTAAGGTGTTGGGTCAAAGGTCCAATTAGGACCCAACGGTTATGGTATAAGGTTCAATTTAAAAAAAAGGGGTAAGACACATTTAATTGGGTCAATGTTGCTATTTGGGTCAAAATGCCCAATTGGGACCCAATGGGTCATGGTTAACTTGGTTGACCACCAAGTGAGTTCAATTTAAATTAAATGGTGCTGAATTAAAATAGTAATGCAATATATATATAAATAAGGGATCTGGATTAATTGTCATGAGCATAAAGAGACTTGGAATGGAAGGTATTGATGGGAAGATTTTATGATTGTCCTAAGATGACACACACACATGGATAAGTTGGGATTAGGCAATGACATCTCATTGCCTAATCCAAATAAAGAAAATGTCTAAGAAAAATTAAATAGAGGTTGCATGGCCGTGTGTGGGATTTGCATATCCAAGATAATGCGCTGGAATCCCTTTAAAAGGGGTCCTTCGTTTGTTAAAAATGGCACTAGGCAATTGCTAAATTGAAGGGGCTCATGGAATCTTCTAAATATAGGACCTATTGGAAGTTTTATAAAGGAGAGGCAAGAGGGGCACATGGCAACTTCTATGTATATTACACGGCTAAAATCATTACTTGCTATCTCAGCAAGATAGGACCGATTGGAAGTTGATAAAAGAGACGAAGAAGGGGCGCACGGCGTACACATTCAAAGAAAGGCAGCAGCAAAACCAAGGGGTTTCATCAAGATCAGTCTCGCTAAAGATCAAGAAGAAGGAGGAAAAGGCTAAGGAAGAAAAGGATCGGAAGAACAATTCGGAGCGAAGGAAAATTGGAGGAGTCACGGAACCGGTAAGTAATTTCGATAATTTTGTTTAAAGAAATGAACCATAGGGTTCGGCCATGGTGTATGGCCGAACCCCATGGAGGAAAATTGAGGGAATGATGATGGTAATTTATTGGAATAATGAACCATAGGGTGCGGCCATGTTGTATGGCCGAACCCCATGAAAGAACATTGGTTAATTTTTGTGGGTTTTTGAGGGATGAAAACCGTGGAATATTATGTATGTTTTAAAAGGGTTTAAATGGAAGGTTGTTGCTAAAGAACCTTAGACCATGGGTTCGGCCAAGGGGTATGACCGAACCCCATAAAGAATTATGGAATTATATTTGTATAGTTAGATCATGGAAAGGATGGCAAAGTTGTAATTATAGGTTAAAATGAAAGATCATGGATTCGGCCAGGGTGTATGGCCAAACCCCATGAAGTCCTTTATGGATTTAAGTTGTTAACCATGTTAAACAATTGTGGTATGAGTGATTACCTAAGGAAAGAAAGGCACAAAACCAAAGGGTGAGGTTCGGCCATGTGGTATGGCCGAACCCCACCAAGGAGTATATATGGACTTAGGGTTGTAGATATTGAATTTAAGTGGACTGTTTTAATAATTTTAATGGATGAAAATAATAGATGAAGGTTAATGATTTAAATGGTCTTAAACATTGGAAATGGTGAAGAACTATGGACCATAACCCCATGAAGAGTTATTGGTGGACTTAGATGTTTATGGACCTATGTTTTGAACCTAAACATAAAGTGATGGAGGAAATGGCAATATTGTAATTTAAATGGAAACCGAACCACTATAAAATATTTGTGTTATATGTGATTGAATGCATGGATTGATTGTTTTGCTCACTTAAACATATAAATTGGTAAGAAAATTTTAAAAGGGAATTAAAATTGAAAACCGACCTATTCACCCCCCTCTAGGTCGTGCATACGTCTAGTAGTGGAATGTCAATTGGTATCAGAGCTCGGTTACTCTGAGTTGGACTTAACCGTCCGAGTTGATCCTTTACTAGAATCATGCACAAAGGTGATAGTCACCCCGTTTCTAAACCTCCCTATTTTGATGGCTCCAATTATGCCTCTTGGAAGGCAAAAATGAAAAGTTTTTTTATATCACTTGATGGAGCTGTTGGGAATCAATTGTAAGAGGTTGGGAACCACCGATTGAGGAAATCATAGAAAAACCTACTAAAGATGAAGCTGGAAAATCTGTACAACAAGTTATTGGTACCAAACTTAAAGATTATTTCACTTGGACAGACATGGAAAAAATGTTATACATAGCAAATGGAAAGGCTTTGAATGCCATTAATTGTGCTGTTTCACCTGATGAGTTTAAACGTATCATGACTTGTATAACAGCTAAAGATGCTTGGGACATCTTAGAAAGAACATATGAAGGTACTTCTGTTGTTAAAAGGTCTAAACTCCAAATTCTCCAATCAAAATTTGATAATATACGAATGGATGAAAGTGAGATGTTTATGGACTTTTACTCTAAGCTGAGTGATATAGTAAATTCTATGTGGGCCTTAGGAGAGATAATTCCCGAATCTAAAGTTTGTACCAAGGTACTTAGAAATCTGCCCAAGAGATTTAAACCTAAGGTAGCAGTTATTGAAGAGTATAGAGATGTATCCTTCATGAAAATTGATGACCTAGTAGGATCCCTTCAAACTTATGAACTTCATTTTGAAGATGAGATACCTAAAAAGAAGTCTGTTGCTTTAAAATCATCTTCAAACAGTGAGAAACTTAAAGAAGAAAAATCTGAATCTGATAGTGAAGATGATGTTGCCCTGTTAGCTAAAAAATTCTTAAGAAACTTCAATAAAAGAAATAAGTTTAAAAACTTTAAAAGAAGTGAATCAAGGGATAAAAATACCAACAGAATAAAAGATACCAACAGATTTAATACATTGAAAGAAAAAGGAAGAGACAAAGACAAAGAACAAAAATGTTATAATTGTGGAGGTCAAGGACATTTTGCTGTTGAATGTCCCTCAAAAAGAAATAAGAAAGCCTTGACTGGAACTTATGAAAACACCTCTGAATCGAAAAGTGAGTCTGATGAATCCACTCAAGATAAATCTGAAAATCTAAAAGGGTTCATAGCCTCTATAGCAACTGTTGGAAGTGACTCAGAAAGTGAGTCAGAAAATGATGAAGATGATGATCTTCAAGAGGCCTATGATTCTCTTTTCCTGGAAAGTCAAAAACTGGCTAAGAAATTAAGTAAAAGAAAATCTGAAAATGCAAATTTAATAAGTCAGTTGGAAGAAGAAAAAGGAATAAATGAAAATCTTGTAAGAACTCTAAAAACTACAAATGAAGAAAATAATAAATTAAAAGAAGTTCAAATTGAGTTACAAGATAAGTTAAAAAAGTATAAGGATGACATTAAAAAATTGGAAGATATTAGAAGTATCTTATCAGAAGAAATTATTAATGCTCATTCTAAAATAAACAGTTTTAATAATCATAAACTCAACTTTGAAAATAAGTTTACCCAAGGACAATATAAATTAGAAAGATTACTAAAATTGGGTAAAACTTATGGGGACAAGACTGGTCTTGGATACAACCAAGACAATGTAAAAACTGTGAACAAAACTATTTTTGTTAAAGGTCAATCTTCTAGACCGTCAAATATCAGTTGTTTTTACTGTGCTAAAAGGGGACACTTCAGATTTGAATGCAAACTTAGAAAAAGAAACATTTGGGAAAAAGCAAATCAGAAAAAATTTGAAGTACAAAGTTATGAAAAGGAGAAAAGGAAATATCATTATCGTGAAAATTTGGCTCAAAGATTGAACAAAACATTAAATGAAAAAATAAGCAAAAAATTCGGATATAACCTTCAAGAATCTGTCCCTAGAAATTTGAAAGCCACAACCACATTAAAATGGGTCCCCAAATACAAAAGCCTAATTGTTTATACAGCACTAAAGGTTGAAAACCAGTCAAAATGGTATCTTGATAGTGGTTGTTCAAGGCACATGACTGGTGATAAAACATATATGTCCAACCTTGTAGATTTCAATGGACGTTCGGTTACTTTTGGGGATGGAAATTTGGCTCAAGTTGTAGGGAAAGGGACCTTAGAATTAAATGATTCTCTTACCTTAGATGATGTGTTGTTGGTTGATGGTCTTAAACATAATCTTTTAAGTATATCTCAAATATGTGAAAAAGACCATTATGTTACCTTCCGTAAGAATGATTGTCAAATTTATAATAATGAAGGAGAAGCTGTTCTTAAAGGGTTGAAAACTTCTGATCAGTGTTATGCTCCTGAAAATTGTCCAACTCCTAAGAAAAATCATTGTAATTTGTCTAAACTTAATGAAGCTGAGTTATGGCACAAGAGACTAGGACATGTAAATTTCAAAGATCTGTCTAAATTGAGTGAACATATTAAAGGACTGCCTAAGATAAGTAGATCAGCTCAAAAATTTTGTGGTGAGTGTCAAAAGGGTAAACAAATGAGAGCTACCCATAAGAAAGTACATGTTGTGACTACCACTAGACCTCTTGAGCTTCTACATATGGATTTAGTTGGACCAACCCAGAATATGAGTGTAGGAGGAAAGATGTATTTCATGGTTATTGTTGATGACTACACTAGATACACATGGGTAGGCTTTCTTAGAGAAAAATCTGATGCGTATCATCAATTTAAAATTATTGCAAAACGAATTGTGATTGAAAACCAAACACCCATAAATAGAATTAGAAGTGATCATGGGGGTGAATTTGAAAATCACCGTTTTCTAAAATATTGTGAAAAACATGGTATACATCATGAGTTCTCAGCTCCTAAGACACCCCAACAAAATGGGGTGCCTGAAAGCAAAAATAGTGTTCTCCAAGATATGGCAACGGTCATGCTAGATAGTAAGAAACTACCAAAAAATTTGTGGGCCGAGGCTGTAAATGCTGCTTGCTATATCATAAATAGAGTTTATCTAAGAGCTGGCCTAGATAAAACAGCATTTGAATTATGGACCGGGAGGAAGCCAAATTGTACATATCTTAAGCTTTTCGGTAGTAAATGTCATATTCTTAGAGATCGTGAAAACTTGGGAAAATTCGAGGCGAAAAGTGATGAAGGAATTTTTCTAGGATACTCTAATACTAGCCGAGCCTATAGAGTCAAAAATATTAGAACCGGTGCCATAATGGAATCTATTAATGTGGCCATTGATGACCAGTCTTTGGATATACATGAACCCATAGATGAGGAGGATCAATCTTCAAATCTAAGTGACAATTCCCCTCCGTCATCTTCAACATCCATGGAACTGAAACCAAATAAAAAGCATCCTATGTCAAACATTATAGGGGATCCCATGACAGGAGTAAAAACTAGGAAGCAACTAGAAAACATATCTAGCTGTTTTTGCTTCACCTCACAATTAGAACCCAAAAATATTAGTGAAGCATTATTGGATGAAGATTGGGTAAATGCAATGCAAGAAGAGCTGATTCAATTTACAAGAAATGATGTAAGGGATTTGGTACCAAGACCAAAAAATACAAATGTAATAGGTACCAAATGGATTTACAAAAATAAAATGGATGAACATGGGACAATAGTCCGTTATAAAGCCCGTCTTGTTGCTCAAGGGTATACACAAATTGAGGGAATAGATTTCGATGAGACGTTTGCACCTGTAGCACGTCTTGAGTCTATACGTATTCTGTTGTCCATTGCATGTTGTTTGAAATTTAAACTTTTTCAAATGGATGTCAAAAGTATATTTTTGAATGGCTTATTAAATGAAGAAGTTTATGTAGAGCAGCCTAAAGGGTTTATGGATCCAAAACACTCTAGTCATGTCTACAAATTAAAGAAGGCATTGTATGGCCTTAAACAAGCTCCTCGGGCTTGGTATGAAAGACTTACACAATTTCTAGTAGATAATGATTTTCAAAGGGAAAGTGTTGACAAAACACTGTTTGTTAGAAAATCTAATGAAGCTATACTTATAGCTCAAATTTATGTGGATGATATTGTGTTTGTATCCACTGATGAACAAGCTGCTATTAGTTTTTCCAATCTTATGAAATCTGAGTTTGAAATGAGCATGGTTGGAGAGCTAAATTATTTCCTTGGTTTACAAATAAAACAACTTAATGATGGATTCTTCATTTCACAATCCAAGTATGCCAAAGATCTTGTTAAAAGATTTGGACTTGAAGGCTGTAAGCACTCAAACACTCCCATGAGTACTACTGTTAAATTATCAAAGGATGAAAATGGAAAAGATGTTGATCCTAGCATGTACAGGAGTATGATAGGCAGTCTTCTATATTTGACTGCAAGTAGACCTGATATTTCTTTTAGTGTGGGTGCATGTGCTCGATTCCAAGCCAATCCTAAAGAATCACATGTTAAAGCAGTAAAACGTATTATAAAGTACGTATCGGGAACATTTTTATATGGAATTTGGTACCCATTTGATACATCGTCTCATATTGCGGGGTACACCGATGCGGACTGGGCAAGGAACTTAGATGATAGAAAATCTACAAGTGGGGGGTGTTTTTACATTGGAAACTGTCTGATTGCTTGGCACAGTCGAAAACAATCTTCCGTATCTCTTTCAACTGCCGAGGCTGAATACATAGCTGCAGCAAGTTGCTGCACTCAACTTGTCTGGATGAGACAAATGCTCTTCGACTATGGCATCACAGGAGGGACAATGACTCTCCATTGTGATAATAAAAGTGCCATAAATATCTCCAAGAACCCTGTCCAGCACTCTCGTACCAAACACATAGACATTAGACATCATTTCATTCGAGAGTTAGTTGAAGAGAAAACCATCGAGTTCGAATATATTTCCACTGATAATCAACTGGCTGATATAATGACAAAACCACTTGACTCAATTCGTTTTCTTGCTTTGAGAAAATCAATTGCGGTGTGTATAGTATCCTAAACATGTCTGATACTATGATTAGTCAGTGGAGATAATATTTCAAAATATAATAAAAAATTTAAAATTTAAAATTAAAAAAAAAAAAGGGTCTAGTTCTAGATTATCGGCTCTGTATTTCACTTTCACTACCACCGTCAGCGAGCCCTCGTGCCATTTCTCGAGCCCTCGTGGTTGAGTTCTATCAGTCATTTTTTTCGAGTTGCCTAACATCACCGTCAGCGAGGCCTCGTGATTTCACTCGAGCCCTCGCCATAGAGTCCTTGCTTCCGTTTTTCGGTTTGACTTACAAGCACCGTCAGCGAGGCCTCGCTACCTCACACGAGCCCTCGCCATCGCTCTTCGTGTGGTCCCCTCTTTTTAAAACTTCCCATATGTCTCTATCGGGAGTTTCGTTAGAGATAGGGCTTCCACGGTCAGGGTCGCGGGAACGAAAAGGGGAAAATGGGCTTTCTATTTCCGGTCATCATCGTCACTTTTCAAGTCTTGATCCTTCGATTCTCAGTTTCAGGTATTCTTGCTCCTCTGATTTAGCCCTCTTTCGTTTGTTCTTTGCTTCGATTTATTGGAACCATGGCTCGAAAATCTGCAGTTATCAAAAGACACCATACCCGCAGATCCTTGCGGAGCGACGATGCCTCATCGTCAGCCCCCACTCAGCCTCCTCCACCGCCAAGAAAAAGGAAAATCCGGGCTTATAAAAATCCTGATCGGGTTCTACCATCCGCCTCTGTAATGGTTTCCTCTTCTGATGACGAACCCGAGGCTACTCCTCAGGCAACTCCTCAACCGTCTCCTCAGGCAACCCCTCAACCAACTCCTTCACCCTTTACTCGTCCCTCTCCCAGCTCCTCCAGATATTCCCGTTCCACGGATGTCCGTATTGACGGGTCTGATGACTCTTCAGCCCCCTTCAGATCCTCCCCGTGCTAGGCTTTTCAGGTCTGTACCGAAGGAACACTCCTTCAAAAATTTCAATGTCGAGCGTACCTGCTATCTTCCAGATCTTGAAAAATACAGTACCTTCAAAGTACTTCAGAAGGTTGGCTGGGAACACATTTTGAGTTGGGGTGGCAATGCCTATCCCTCTATGGTAAAGGGCTTGTACTCCTCCATCCATAAATCCATTGATGATCCCCCTCATTCGTTCATTGTCAAATTTTCCAATCGAGAAAAATTCACTGTCACACCTGAGCTGGTTTCTCAGCTCATGAACATCCTTGTATTTAAAGGTGGGGACATCTCTGCAGCCCGACATGAGGTCACCCCAGCAGATTACCACAAAATTATTAGCAAACTCTGTGGTGGTGGTATCGAACGGGAAGGAAAAATCCAAATTCACTCCTCTTCTCTCCTTCCCAAGTACAAGATCTTACATCTGATCTTCACTTACAATGTATATCCTCGTCTGATGAACAAGTCCCAGCTGAGTGACCATATGATCAACGTTTTGTATGCTGTGGCTATGGGGAGAAAAATCTGCCTTCCTTCCTTGATTTGTGAACATATTAAACGCTTCTGGAAGTCGTCTGCCCAAAGTGTTGTACCCTTCTGCTATCTCATGACACGTCTAGGTACTCATTTCAGAATGGTATCTTATCCTGGAGAAGTTCCTCTCAATGTACGTCCTCTGACAAAGACCAGCATTGAGAGAAGTATCGGCTCATTTCGCCCATCATCTGGAGGCTCACCCCTTTCCGCTCCCTCTACTGATTGCCTGCCTCGAAGGCATGCTACCAGTCCGTCGTATTCTATTGATCGTAAGTATTTCGATGAGCGATTTGCCGAGCTGGAAACGCGTCAGGAATCCTCTCTCTCTGACTTGAGCAAGCGTCAAGATCGTCTCCTATATCAACATCAGGAGCTCTCTGTCTATGTCCGAACATCCATGCGGCGTATCTTTCGCACTCTCCAACAGATTACAGATTCGTGCCGTCGAACTGATGCAGAATTTCCTCCCCCATCTCCTGAGGATTGAAGACCTTTTTATAACACTCTGATTATTTTGTCTATCATCAAACTATATTTTGGATCTGTAATATTTAAAACTAGCTTTTGTTATGTTAGTTATGCTTCCCTATTATGCATGTTCGTTGCTCATATGCTGTTTTTTCTATGTATATCAGACTCCATGAGCTCAATATTTGCTTTGCTTGCCTAATTTGCATATCTATTGTTTCTGGTTGCCTTCCCTTTGTCGATTTTCTTGACAAAAAGGGGGAGTAACATATTGCTAATATTGAGAGGGAGCAGCACACAAGTCCCACCAGTATCTCTTTGGTTGTATGCAGGAAAATGAGACATTCATTGTGTCTACGTATGGCACAAGTTAAAGGGGAGAAACTTGGGGATTTAATTTCATTGTACTTTTTAAGGAGTGGTCATGTGTGAATATGTAATTTTTGGGAAATTGGTGTAATGGGTAGATCTTAGGTTTTTGTCACGAAATTGACAAAGGGGGAGATTGTAAGTGCCCCGGTTCGTCTGAGTCACCCTTATTGTCAATTACGTGACTCAGTTGGACTTGCCTTGGATGAATAAGAAGATCTACTATGAAGTTGAAGCGGCTATATCAAATACAGTATTGGCACACAGGTAAGTGACCCGTAGGAGACCTTAGGCTAAGTCATATACCTAGTATTCAATTGGAAAATAAATTAAATAAATGACTTTCAGCCTCGAGGCCTCATGTAATCTGCCGAGGCCTCGCAACCAGCTATGCTGAGTTGAGTGCAGCTGACCCTGTGTCGAGCTGACTCAGACTAATATGTGACTGTTTAATTAAGAGGTAAATCATGGGAAATCTATTGGCAGCCAATTATGGTAAATCTATTTGGATAAACAAATAAACCCATTGTGAGATATTGCCACCTCGGTTGAAATTTGAATTTGGATATCCTTGAGGAGCTGTCCATAACAAGTATGGAAAGGCTCCTCCATGGCTAAGGAAAATGTTGAAAATCTTCCATCTGATTCTTAATTGATAGCTAAGGTAAATATTGAAAATCTTTCATCTAATCCTTGTTTGATGGCTAAGGAAAGTATTGCAAATCTTGCACAGTAAACACGAGCTGGCTGGTATCTATATGGATTGGGTTTGTCAGCTTGCACAGCACATATGTGTACTGTCTTTCCTAGTCTAACGCTGGCGAGGCCTCATCAGAATCTGCAAGGCCTCGCAGGCGTGACTAACAGGACTGTTTGAAACTGTTTATAAAATAACAGTAAGGGGGGCTGTTTAATGTACCGAATCCACTCAGAAAATACAGAGGAATAAGATTATTAGTGAAAGAGCATTCGGCCTTCCCTCTAGACATTATTCTTCATCATCCTTCTTAATGATATTCGGGTAATCAAGATGAAGAAGAAGGTGTTTTAAATAGGACTAAAATCAGTCATACTTTGTCCTACTGCTGTGCCTACAAAATACGCTGCTGATACCGAGTTGATGGAAAGGAGCACAGAGATTCAGTAAAGAAGAAAAAGCTAAAAGGAAAACGGTTAAGGCCCAAGGCAAGTTTTCTTCTTGTTTTACTTTTAAACATTGTAAAGTGGATTAGAACAGTGTGTTCGAACCACTCTAAAAAATAGGTGTAGAGGATTAGACCGATTGGGTTGAACCTCTATAAAAAACTAGGTTGTACTATTTGGGTGTGAGACCCTTACATAGTATATTTGGGATGACCCTAGAGTTGGGAAGTCTAACAGTGGATGTAGGTTTGATGAAACCGAACCACTATAAAATATTTGTGTTATATGTGATTGAATGCATGGATTGATTGTTTAGCTCACTTAAACATATAAATTGGTAAGAAAATTTTAAAAGGGAATTAAAATTGAAAACCGACCTATTCACCCCCCTCTAGGTCGTGCATACGTCTAGTAGCGGAATTTCACGTACATGAAAAGATGGATGTGAAAAAGAAAGAAAAAAAAAGTTAGAAAAAGTCTGAAAAATACAATGCTTTGAAAGTGTTGAGAAAAATAGAGGGAAAAAAATCCTAGTGAAAATTTTGAAGACCTCTACATTTTCTGTTCAAAGTACTTAATTTTAGAGTCTTTTTATCCTTTTTTGATATGACCGGTCCTAAGCCACGTTTCATAGGAAGTCCTATTGATCTTCAATTAATATGGTATTTAAAGTGGAGAATAGATGAATAAAGGTGTATTATTTCAATGTTCTTAGAAAAATGGCATCCATTCATGAGATCTATGTTTATTTGTTATCATCTATTCTTTGATGATAAATATGTGAGATATTTGTATTTGAGAATTTTTTCTGCTTATATATACTTCTGAGAGAAATTTAATCCAATCTCTGAGCGAAAATCTTTCTGAGAGATATACCTTGTGAGATTTGGAGTCTAAGAGCATTTTCGACTGGTGGTTTGCAAAACTTGTGCGTATTTTGAAAAAGAAGGTTATGTTACTATTGGCTATCACACACTACACTCCGAGTATAAGTTATGTAAAATAATTTTGCAGTTGTATGATGTTTAAATTTTTGTTTAAATATTTTTGGTGAAATTTGATGTTTGCGGGTATCATCACTGGAAGCCCTCACGAGACTATAACTCGTCCACTAGTGGTGAGCTAGAGGTTTAAAGTCTTATTGCATACCCTAAATGCAATCGAGAGTGCCAGCGAAAGTGGTGTAGTTTAGGATTTTTATTTGATTTTTAGTTTTTAGTTTTTGTTTTGCTCGAGGATTTTTATTTGATTTTTAGTTTTGATGAGCATATGAAAATGACTAGTTTACCCTTTTATTTCGACTAGTTAGCCCTTATTTTGTGTGTTTTATGCTATGTTTAATGGGATTTTGGATGTTTTACAGGATTTACAGGGAAATACAAGATATGAGAATTCAAATGGTGAATTTTGCAATTTATGAGCATAAATTGATATTTTTGGAAAGTTGGAATTTTTAATAATTATTTTACCACAATTTTAGTGGTTTTATTTGTAAACTAATTAATTCAAATCCATTTATGAGAGTTTGAATTAATTTAGTATATTTTTAGAATTGAATGTAAGTGGTAAAATTATTTATTAGATTTACTATACTTTAAAAAGCCCATTAAGAAAAGCCCATGTAGAAATCCACATGTCTGAAAACTATATTTATCATCCCGAGATACATATGATGAAATTCGAAATTTGCAAGTCAATATAAGAGGATTTTCGAATTTGGCAAGTGGATTAAGGAAAAAGAAACAAAATAAGAAGGGGAGAAAAATAAGGAAGATTTGACACAACTTCAGTATTTTGGCCATAAAGTTTGATTCCAATGTCCAATTGCTTTGATTACTATTGCGTTGGAAAGAATACTTCAAGGGATACAACTTTGTAGTTTAAGACTTTTCGTGATTCGGAAGTTAACTAGGTCAAAACTGAGTTGCAAGGTGGTATATGTGTAAAAAATGGGATTTTGCACCCACTTTCCTTGTACGAATTTTACAATTTTTTCCACCTCCTTGCCTCCTTTAAGCCATTCTATATTTAGCACAAACTATATCAGCTCTCCAAGTGTCCCTTGTTTATTTAAATATTTGAATCTAAGCCATTCATTCCACCTTCTTTCATCTATTAATATTATCCTTATCCCATTCAGAAAATTGAACCTGGCTTAGACAATTTTGAGTTTTGGGATTTTGGAGCTTTTCGAGCATTGGTGGATTTCATGAATTTTGGTTAGTGTTTATTTATTTTATTTTATTCTTTTGCAATTAGTTCTTCAAGATTAATTCATTGTTTTATAGTTTGATTCAATTAATGAGAATAGAATTTCATGAAGTCTTTTTCTTTTTAATTTTTAAATTCAGTGTTAGTGTGTGATTAAATTCAACAATAAATTCAAAAACTCCATGATCTCCTTTTTCTTTATTTAAATCCAAATTTTCAATGCATTATAATTCTTAATTCCAAATTTTTATTAACAATTGAAAGGTAGAAAAACACTTAGAATTATGATTTTCCACTTATTTATTTTTGTATGATGAAAGTTTGATTTTATTTTAATTTTTTTTATGGATATATGTGAGCAATTACTCTAAGTTTGTAACGGCCCACCATTTTTCACTCGCCGAAAATCAGAGTATTTTTCATTTTTTTTTCAAAGTAAAGAGTAAGAAAAGAGCGACGTTACGACGCGAGGTAAGTCCGAGCTTCTAAAGTCCGGCCCTTAACTGGCCAACCATACGTGTGCGTGGTTCTTTTGGTCTCAAGGAGGATCGGCCAAGGGTGTAGTGAGAGGGAGAGAGTGAATGAGATGAGAGCCCTAGGGTTTTGGTTGATGCTAACCCTAATCTCCCCAACCACCCTCATCAAGATGGGGTCTTTCCCATGTGTCCCTTGGCTAACCAAGAGGGCACATGGCTTACACATGGCACTCTCCCTCTACCCAACGATTTTCTTGTCTAGGGTTTCCATTGAGATGGAAACCCGCCACCTCTTTGACTCACCTAATCTTTTCAACTTCCAAGTGACTCACCACACTTAAATGAAACTCAAGCACTTGGATTTATTTCCACCCAGCTCAAGTGATTTTAATTAGATAATTCAACTCAACTCACTTCACTTGATCCTCTTGAATTCACTCATGAACTCACCTATTGTTGACCAAGTCAACCATCGTGGCCTGCCCCACAAGTCACCTTAGACCACACGCCACCCTCACTTGATGAGGTGGACTCCATGTCTTGGGTCGTAATTGGGTACATGACCTGATTAAATCAATTCTCCTTGACCTATTTACCCTAAACCTCAATTCATCTTGACCTATTGGGTCCCAATTGGGAATTTAACCCAATTAACCACATTTACCCAATTAATTAGAATTAACCCTATCCATGATCCATTGGACCGTACTTGGGCCATTGCCCCAATTCTTATACATCTAACATCCATTCCATCTGTAAATCTTAAGTTTTAACAATTAAAATAGATAATAGTCAATATAATTATTGCATTGAAAATCTGGGCTATTACAATATTACCCTCTTTTGAAATTTTCGTCTCGAAAATCGAGCGAAGTAGGGTTTCAAACAACTTATACAAAAAGCTCAGGATGAGCTGCTCTCATTTCTGATTCAAGTTCCTAGGTGGCTTCCTCATTACCATGTCGATCCCATACCACCTTGACGAACTGAATAGCTCGGTTCCGTAGC
This sequence comes from Chimonanthus salicifolius, assembly GCA_013350335.1. Lineage (NCBI taxonomy): Eukaryota > Viridiplantae > Streptophyta > Magnoliopsida > Laurales > Calycanthaceae > Chimonanthus > Chimonanthus salicifolius. Next base: position 79,174,298 of record CM023532.1, on the reverse strand, counting down.
ACCCTCTGTTCTTTCCCGATCACTCTGACCGACTTCTCCACACAAGTTACGTCGCTTTACACATCAACATCTTGTACGTTCAACACGTGTTAAGGAACAAGGTTGTATTTCCACAACATAGAAAGATGGAATACATCGTGCAAAGATGACAACTGTGGAGGAAGTGCCAATTGATAAGCCACCTCCCCCACACTCTTTGGGATTGGAACGGCCCAACAAATCGAGGAGACAATTTCCCTTTCTTCCCGAATCACATGTGTCCCTTTCGTGGCGAGGCTTTCAAGAACACTAAGTCTCCCACCTCAAACTCAAGGAACCTCCTTCTCTTGTCAGCGTAGCTCTTCTGACGACTCTGTGCAGTAAGTATGTGCTGTCGTATCAACTTAATTTGCTCCGTAGCCTTTGCAACTAGCTCGGGTCCAATAAGTACAGTTTCACCAGCCTCTATCAACACACTGGTGATCTACAAGTCTACCATACAATGCCTCGAATGGAGCCATCTAGAGGCTTGCATAGTAACTATTGTTGTAAGAGAACTCAACCAGCGGTAAGTGATCCTCCCATCCACCCTTGAAGTCTAACGTGCATGCTCTCAGCATATCCTCCAATGTCTGTATTGTCTTCTCTGACTGTCCATTAGTCTGGGGATGGAACGTTGTGCTAATCAATAGATCTGCCCCCATAGCCGATTGCATGCTCTGCCACACCCTGCCAGTGAATCGGCCATCTCTGTCGGACACAATAGTCCTGGGGATACCATGTAGTCTAATGATGTCTTTGATGTACCGTTGACCCAAAGTCTCAGATGAATCTGTCATCTTGATGGGAAGAAAATGTACAGACTTGGTCAATCAATCTACCACGACCCATATTGCATCGTTGCCCTTTGATGACCTTTGCAACCCCGTCACAAAATCTATGGAGATGTGTTCCCATTTCTACTCCAGCACTGGTAAACCTGGTGGCTTCTGATGTTCAGTCTTAACTTGTTGACAAGTTAGGTAGTGAGCAACAAACTCTGCCACATCTCTTTTGAGTCCATACCACCAATAGTGTCTCTTCAGATCATGATAGATCTTGGTCCTGCACGGATGAATAGAGAGTTTAGTTTAGTGTGCCTCAATCAATAACTCTCTTCTGTAGCTCTGAGGCACATACATCCTGCCTCGGAATAAAAGACCATGTCCCGATTGCAACTCCCATTCCGGTATAACCTCACCAGTAGATATTTTGGCCCATTTCTCCTCCACTTCTGGATCTGTCCGTTATTCCTGTTCAATCTTGGAAACCATGTTGAACCGTATGATCAGATTATACATACTCCCATGGTTCTTATCGTACAAATTGAATTCTCGAATGGTATTCAGCATCTCCCATTCCTTTGTAATCAAAATGGCCATTGTTGCATGTGACATGAGGCTGAGGGCATCCGCCACTTTGTTCGCCTTGCCAGGATGATATCGGAGCACAAACTCACAATCATGTAGATATTCCATCCATCTGCGCTGCCTCATGTTGAGTTCCTTCTGATCAAACAAATATTTCAAGCTTTTGTGATCTGAGAATACCTCTAACTTCTCACCATAAAGATAATGTCTCCAGTTTTTAAGAGCGAAGACCACTGCGGCCAATTACAGATCATGAGTGGGATAGTGGTGTTCATGAATTTTCAACTGTCTTGAACCATAAGCCAACACGTGTTGACTTTGACTGAAAGAACACCCAAGTCCCTCTCCTGAAGTGTCAAAATATACTTCATAGCCCTTGCCTCTTTCTGGCAAAATCAGAATAGGAGCAGTCGTAAGCCTCTCCTTCAGTTCCGCGAATCTTCGGTTGCATACATCAGACCATTCAAATTTGGCTCCTTTCTGAGTGAGTCGGGTAAGTGGAGATGCAATCTTGGAGAAGTCCATGTAAACTTCCTATAGTAACCTGCCAATCCCAGAAAGTTGTGGATCTCGGTCACATTCTTTGGTGCTTTCCATTCTTTGACTACCGCCACCGTAGCCGGGTCCACGGCTATACCTTCTACTGATATGACATGCCCCAAGAAGTTAACCTTGGATAGCCAGAATTCACACTTGCTTGCTTTGGCATACAACTGGTTCTTCTTCAGGGTGTCCAGGACTATCCGCAAATGCTCAGCATGCTCCTCCTGACTTTTGGAATAAATTAGGATGTCATCAATGAAGACAATTACAAACTTGTCCAAGAAAGGACGGAAGATCATGTTCATGAGATCCATGAACATAGCTGTTGCATTGGTAAATCCGAACGGCATGACCACATACTCATATAGTCCATACCGCGTCCTGAAAGCCGTCTTCTCTATGTCTTCATCCCTAACCTGGATTTGATGGTAGCCTGACATCAGATCAATTTTGAAGAAGTGACTGGAACCCTTGAGTTGATCGAATAGATCATCAATCCTAGGTACAGGGTACTTGTTTCTGGCTGTCAGCTGGTTCAATTTTCTGTAATCTACACACATCCAAAGTGTACCATCCTTCTTCTTTACAAATAATACTGGTGCTCCGTAAGATGTTGTGATGTTCCGGATGCATCCTAGTTTGAGTAGTTCATCAATTTGCTTCTTTAACTCTGACATCTCAGCTGGGGCCATCCGGTAATGTGGCAATGACACTGGAGTGGTGCTAGGATACAACTTGATCTCAAAGTCAATCTCCCTCTTGGGTGGTAAGCCAGGGAGTTCTGTCGGGAATACCTCCACATAGTCTTTCACTACTGCCGGAAGTTCAGCCACCGGTGCCTTGTCTAATCAATGTTGTTCAATACAAGGTGGTTCAATTATTCATGCAGTCTTCTGGTCATAGGGATGCTCTGTTTGTCAGCATGTACCACGTATCGCTTTCCCTCGGGTGACCAAAATATCACCCTGCGGAGATGGCAGTCCATCTGGCCTAGAAGTTAGTCAACCAATCCATGCCAAAGATGATGTCGTACTCAGTCATTTCGAGTACCAGATAATTGAACTCAAATCTAAATCCAGCGAGTTCAGTGTTTACCACTGTGCATATGAGTCCCAGTGATGTGTCTCCAATGGGAGATGCAATAGTGAGTGCAGTGGGCAATTTTTGTACTAGGGTGACAGTAGCAGATATAAATGCAGCAGATACAAAAGAGTGGGATGCTCCAGAATCAATTAATGCGAAAGCATAGGAACTACCAACTACTGCCATACCTTGAATCATAGAGTGATCTACCGTCTTCGGATGAGGAGCTAAAGTGTACAGTCGTCTAGATCTTGTCGGGTTAGGTGCCCGCCCTGTCTGGTTGTATGCCCTGGATCCTTATGAATGAGTTGATCGGGCTGGAGGGTGAAATGAACCCTAGAGTGAGAGGGTCTACTGTTCTGTGGATATTCCCTCTTGAAAGGTCTTGCTGGCCACACTGAAAGCAGGTGCTCGCACCTCGAGGAACCTGAGAGACTGATACTGATGGAGAGGGCTGATTGGGATGAAAGCCCCCAGATGACCAAGTGGAATGTGATGGTCTCCCAAAGTTAGGTCGGAACCTCTTGTTAGGACAAAAAACACTTCCCCTGCTCTGGCCTCGGCGGTTGTCCACAAACCGCACTGTCTCTGTCATCTCTTGCTTCTCTATGGTAGCTCTACTGACCACCTCCGTCAGTGTAGGTGACTTGAAGATAGTCACTTTGGCCCTGATGCTCGGTCGAAGGCCCCGCTCAAATTTGCGAGCCCTTCTCTACTCCGTGTCCACCATGTATAAAGCATAACATTATAGATGGAGGAACTCCTGATGATACTCTGCCACAGTCATGGTGCCTTGCACGAAAGATATGACCGCTTATGTGTGGCGCTCTTTCTCCTCCTCTAGAAAGTAGTGATCTAGGAACATAGCCGAGAACTGGTCCCATGTCATCTCAGTCCTTCCCTTCCGGAATCAATGCCCGTTGTTGCTCAATCACTTCCCACCATTTGGTGGCATCATCAATCAACTGTGAAGTAGCCAGCAATATTCTATCTTCGTTACTGGTGATCTTCAATAATGTCAAGATCTGGGTGATGTTCCTCAGCCAGTTCTCCGCTCTAGCAGGTCCTTCTTTCCCTTTGAAGTAACGGGGACGCTGCGGCTGGAAGTCTCTAACCATCCTCCGATCATGTGCCTCGTTGGTGATCGTACTTCCATTGTCATTCATATGTTGTTGTAGAACGGAAGTGACCACAGCTTGTACTAAGTTTTGCAGCTTAGGAGGTACCACTGGAATATTCACGCTATTCTACTCCTCCTCCAGTGTGGTTTTTGCACCTCTTCATCCACATGCGGGTTTTGTCGAGTTCTTCTTCTCGGAGGCATTTTCGTAAGTCATTGAAACATCATCGACTTAGCTTCTTCGTCAAGTTTCGTGTTTACATTTTTTGGGGAAATTGCCAAATAAGCACACTTATATTCCTTTGTTTTTGGGGAAGTTTTCCTAAGTATCAAGTGTTGTTTCTCAATTTGGGGAAAAATCCTGATGTTTCTCATTTTCGAGGAAATTTTCCTATGTATCAAGTGTTGTTTCTCAATTTGGGAAAAAATCATTAATGTTTCTCTTTTTGGGGGAAATATGTCCTATTTTGCTATGTTTGATAAATCCAACTTATAGTGATTATCCTTCCCTTGCTATCATTCCTTTTTCGTCAAGTGTTGCTCTCAGATTGAATGCTTCAGTCTGAGTCTAACAAAAGTAAATTAATCCGGCCCCCGTGCAGCGGACTCCGAAGAGTCGGTCAGTTGGGATTCTTATCTTGTTAGTGAGACATGATACTGTTTTAATCTTACTTCGAAAGATTCATCATTCTGGTTTCGCTCTGATACCAACTGTAACGCCCCGCCCTTTTTCACTAGCCTAAAATCAGAGTCTATTTTTTTTTTTTTGAAAATAAAGAGTGAGAGAGAGAGGGATGTCACAACGTGAGCTAAGTCCGAGCTTCTAAATCCCGGCCCTTAATTGGCTAACCATACATGTACGTGGACTAAGTCCACTAAAACGGTTCACACGTAATAAGGCTAAACATGCGGAATTAAACATAGTACGGAATTATAATAGAGTTACTATCCTATCCAATTTTAAATAGCAAGGAAGTACATCACTTAATGATAATCATCTTAAGTTAAATCCAAAATTAAAATCAAAACTATAGCAAATAGTCTAAGTTATTACAGTCCCAAAATGCTAATTACTCAAGTTACATGTCCAAAATAAAAACTTAAATAAAATAATCTAAATCTTCCAAGCTCCTAAGCTTGGCTCCGTTCACGTCCTTCGCTCCGTCCATTCCCTGTGTCATCATCTGAGGTAGAAGTAGGGTGTTAGACAACGCGCCCAGTAGATACTCCGAGTAGGGTCAAACACATGGATTAGTATAAAAATTACATAGATAAATATATAATCTCAAAACCATGCAAGTCAATGCCATGCCATGGGTGTCATATGCTATGAACCCGACCCATCAACCATATCACAATCACATAGTATTCCTCTTGATGTACAAGCCACATCAAGGTATTGTCATGACTCCCCACGTATGCCTTATCGGTCTCACCGAACGGAGCGTGGACTCCTATTTTCCTTTCAAACATCATATCCGGAATCAGTGCGGATTCCTCCCCACATTTGTTTATTGGCTATCCGAATGGAGCGTGGACTCCCTTCATGTGATCCCTCCCATGCCATGCATGAGCTGTAAGTGTACACATGCCATTTCATAATAGAAATCCCATTATTAAAACATAGCACTTTGATACCAAAATAAATCATCAAAACATGAAGTTAAAACAACCATTCATGTACATAGATCCAACTGTATCAATGAGGTAGGAATCCTACCAATGTCCAAATATCATGTTCTTGCGTTTTTGTCCAAAAATCGATCACCGATCGCGTCAAACTGATCGTACACCCGTTTGTGAAATCTCGTTACCTTATTAGACATAAATAGATTAAAACAATGACCCATTTGATTCCCATCATTCCATGTTCATTTCCACCTATGATTATAGTCCTTAGCCCGATTAAGACCCCCAAAGGGTTTCGGCCATACCCTAGGGCTGAAAATGTTTTAAGTCCATAACAAACTCATTAGTGGGGTTCGGCCATACAACATGGCCGAACCTCACTCTCTTGATTTTTGACCACCTTCTTTTAATCCTTGCTTATTTTAAACCATGCAAGTCAATCCTCATTCATTATTTTATTTCTTAATCCTAGTTAATCATTTAACTTAATAAAAACAACCTAAGTCCATAAAATATTATCCATGGGGTTCGTCCATACAACATGGCCAAACCCATGGTCCTTTATTTTCACCATATTCCCATTTTAGCCATCAACTCTTTCCATAGATAATCACTTAATTTATTTACACATAATTTAGGTCCATAAATGATTCATGGGGTTCGGCCATACAACATGGCCGAACCCATGGTTCCTTATTTCCATCTTCTCATGGTCTAACCACATTTAAATCCATCAACATTTCTCCAAGGGGTTCGGCCATACATCATGGCCGAACCCATGGTCCATTGTTTTCCATCCTCTCTTCATTTTAAATCATCATTCCTTTCCTTTTATTCCTTAACTAGGTAATCCATAAAAATCATAAATATACCTAGATTCATAAAACTTCCTCCATGGGGTTTGGCCATACATCATGGCCGAACCCATGGTCCATTATTTTATCTTAAAAATTACATACACATGTTTAAATCATTTGATGGGGTTCGGCCATACAACATGGCCGAACCTCATCCAATCTCTTTTGAGTTCTCATATGGTCCTTATGCATATCAAGATTAGGGTTCGACCATGCAAGGGCCGAACCATGTTCTTTGATCATTTCTCATATTTAACCATGCATGTTGTCATCCATAAATCATGCATACACATAGTCCTTAATAATCTTCATTTATATAACCTATCTTACCCATTAGGGTTTTGTCAATTTTTCCATCTCCAAAAACCATAATTCGGATTTTGAACCATACTTCACTTTTATGACCATCTCATTGACATTTCTTGGATGGATTTTAAATCCATGGCCTATAACCATTTGGCCAACTTTCCAATCCGAAATGGAACCCCATGGTTTCGGCCATTCCATAGCCGAAACCATGATTTCCTTAGCCTCTTTTTAATTAATAAACCTTGTTAAACTATACATACTGATTCCGTGACTCCTCCGTTTCTTTAGTTCTGATTTTGCTTCCCGTTATTTTCCTTCCTTAGTCCTTTCTTCTTCCTCCTCCGTTCTTCAGTGTCTCCAAGTTTAGTGCCGAAATGAGAGGAAGAAGGATTGAGAGCCTTCTTGATGTATCCAGCCAAAGGGGTTGCTTGAAAGGGAAACTCTAAGTTATCTTTGTCTCAAAGAGAGGGGGGGCGGCCTAAGGGTTTTGGTGAGAGCGAAAGAATGAATGAGATGAAATGCTCTCTAGTTCTTTTGGTCTCAAGGAGGATCGGCCAAGGGTGTAGTGAGAGGGAGAGAGTGAATGAGATGAGTGCCCTAGGGTTTTGGTTGATGCTAACCCTAATCTCTCCAACCACCCTCATCAAGATGGGGTCTTTCCCATGTGTCCCTTGGCTAACCAAGAGGGCACATGGCTTACACATGGCACTCTCCCTCTACCCAACGATTTTCTTGTCTAGGGTTTCCATTGAGATGGAAACCCTCCACCTCCCCTTTGACTTACCTAATCTTTTCAACTTCCAAATGACTCACCACACTTAAATGAAACTCAATCTCCTAACTCAAGCACTTGGATTTATTTCCACCTAGCTCAAGTGATTTTAATTAGATAATTCAACTCAACTCACTTCACTTGATCCTCTTAAATTCACCCATGAACTCACCCATGGTTGACCAAGTCAACACTGTGGCCGGTCCCACAAGTCACCTTAGACCACACGCCACCTCACTTGATGAGGTGGACTCCATGTCTTGGGTCCTAATTGGGTACATGACCCGATTAAATCAATTCGCCTTGACCCATTTACCCTAAACCTCAATTCATCTTGACCCATTGGGTCCCAATTGGGCATTTGACCCAATTGACCACATTTGCCCAATTAATTAGAATTAACCCTATCCATGATCCATTGGACCATGCTTGGGCCATTGCCCCAATTCTTATCCATCTAACATCCATTCCATCTATAAATCTTAATTTTTAACAATTAAAATAGATAATAGCCAATATAATTATCGCATTGAAAATCCGGGCTATAAAAAGTTATTCAATGATAGCAGAAAAAACCTTTAGACTGAATAGAACTTGATTTTTTCAGTCTAATGCCCTTTTTAAGAGCATAAAAAACTTTTAAATTTGGAATTACAAGTGGAAATCCTATTTAACCTAAGGCCGATTTGAATTTTCTTAGTTTAATGGATCTCATAAATTTCATATTTAGAATTTTAATGGATGAAAATTTTGAGTGCATGATAAATAATATGTGAGAGCTCCGTATTCTAGGCCTTGATATTATTTTAAAAATGTGAAAAATAAAGCCTCCCTAATTCTTTGATCCAGTTCCACTGCAAATATATACAAGGTAATTTTAGGTGTTTTCAATTTTATTTTTGTTTATAAAAACTCAAAATTCTTGAAATTGGTGAACTAGGTTGGTAAATTAATTAATTGCATCTTTATTTTTTTTTCTAAGTGAAATTAAGATTGTTTATATTTTTAGATTAAATCCACCCTCTTATTTCAAGTTCACAAATTTTAATTTTCCATTTTGTTATCTATTATTAGAATGTTTCCAAACAAAAACTAAAATATATAGATTAGATAAATAATTTCATAGTCATGATTTATCTCCATGTTTTCTAAATTTCTTAAAATATATAATTTAATAGTATGTTTTTCATGGATATAATTTCCTAAGTTCCGATGGGTTCGACCTCGTACTCAATCGCTATACTATCTAATAGTTCGTGCGCTTGCTACTTATAAATTTAAAATTTGCACAACACATGGATGAAAAAAAAAAAATAAGCACACAGAGAAGGTGCTGCTTGAAAAGAGAGAAAAGAGGAAGGTGGCTGTTGTTCTCACAAACAGAAAGAGTTGAGAAAAAAACAAAGAAACACGACAGAGAAAAAATAGAAAAGAAGGATAGCTGGGATGGTAACTATGAATGAAAAAATGAAAGGAGAGAATCGGTGAAATTTGGAGTGGGTCCCATGCCTTGCTGATTTTAACCCTCTCCATAAATTGAGCAGCCCTTTGACAGAGAAGTTCGAACCTGGCTTAGAGAATTTGGAGTTTTGAGAATTTGGAGATTTTGGAGCATTGGTGGATTTCATGAATTTTGGTTTTTTTTTTTTTTTCCTTTTGCAATTAGTTCTTCAAGATTAATTCATTGTCTTGTAATTTGATTAAATTAATGAGAGTAGAATTTCATGATGTCTTTTTCTTTTTAATTTTTAAATTTAGTGTTAGTGTGTGATTAAATTCAGTAATAAATTAAAAAATTCCATGATCTCTTTGTTTTTATGCCAAAATTCCAATGCATTATAATTCTTATTTCTAAATTTTTATTAATAATTGAAAGGCATAAAAACACTAAGAATTATGGTTTTCCACTTATTTATTTTTGTATAATGAAAATTTGATTTGATTTGATTTATGTGAGACATTATCCTAAGTTGTTCAAAGAAGGTAGAAAAATATTTTAGACTAAATGGAACTTGATTTTATCAGCCTAAAGCTCTTTTTAAGAGAAGAAAAAAAATTAGATTTGAAATTGCAAGTGGAAATTCTATTTAGCTTAAGGCCGGATTTGAATTTTCTTAGTTTGCTGGATTTCATAAACTTCATAATGAGAATTTTAATAGATGAAAAAATTGAGTAAAGGATAAATAATAAATGTGAGCTCCGTATTCTAGGCCTTGATATTAGTTTTACAATATGGAAAATAAAGTCTTCTTGATTCTTTGAGCCAGTTCCACTGTAAATATGTATAGAGGTAATTTAGGTGTTCTAAATTTTATTTTTTATTTTTAAAATTCAAAAACTCATCAAATTGGAGAACTAGGTTGGTAATTAAGTAGTTGCATCTTAATCTTCTTTTCTAAGTTAGATTATAATTATTTATATTTTTAGATTAAATCCACCATCTTAATTAAAATTAGTTAAATTGTTAGATTCTATGTTTAAGTCTAGAATACTTCTAAATTAAAACTAAAGTTCATAAATTAGAGAAATAATTTCATATTTATGATTTATCTCCATGTTTTCTAAATTTCTTAATTTATATAAATCAATAGTGTATTTTTCATGGATATATTTTCCTAAGTTTGGATAGGTTCGACCTCGCACTCAATCGCTATATTATCTAATGGTTCGTGCGCTTGCGAGTTATAAATTTAAAATTTGCACAACAAGTTTTTGGTGCCGTTGCCAAGGAACTTAGAAAATCACCATTGAATTATTTATTTTTAGAAATAATGCTATTTTTAGAAAATTTATATTTTTTGCAACTCTTTTAAATTGGATGTTTCTAGTTTTAGAAACATTACTTTTAAAATGTTACCTATATTAGATGTTTATACAAATAACAAAAATCTGGAGATTATCTAAATTTGGAAACACTTCTAAAATGAAAAACTTGTTATTTTTGGAAACTCCTATTTGTGGAAATTTCCAAATTAGATAGTTTCTCTTTTTAGAATTATAATTTAATTTAGATGCATTCTATTTTGGAACTTCTGTCTATGGAAAGTCCCCAATTTTTTTTTTTTCATTTTAGAAATTCCTATTTTTAGAAGGTAAAGAAAATCATTGAACAACGTTTGACTTTATTGGATTACTCTTGTACTTGAAATTCTAATGTTCATTAATTTGGTGGATGTTAATTTAAAATGTTTTATGGTCTTAATATAATTTGAAACTCTCAATTATGTTTCAATTTGTTAATTTTCTCTACTAGTTACAACATTAGGAGATTGAATTTAGATTAGGTTTCATGAATTTTTTATGAGATTTAGAATCTTCACCAAAGTTTGTGGTGTTCTATTTTGCAGGGATTTTAATCGTACGCTCTAAAATTTCTTGAAGTAAGCATTACAGGTTGAGGTAAGTGCCTAAATCTCTTTTATTTAAATTTTCAATTTGTCATGCATTTATATAGATTTTCTTAGGGCGTTTGCATTTTATTTTGTATAAAAAAAACAAAAAAATTGTATATTTAATTTCATCATACATATTAGGGTGTTAGTTTCATGCATTAGTCTAGTTATTTGATTATTGTTTGCATATTTGCTTTGAATCTTGCATTGTTAGCTTAGGTTGAATAAAAAAAAAAAACTTGTGTGAGTATTTGATAATAGATTTGGATTTGATTGTTCATGTTTGTGAGTTTGTTTGTCAGTCTGTTTAGGTTAGGTTTTTGAATTTTGTGTGAGTCTCTGTGTGTGTAGATTTTTGTCAGTGTGTTGAGTTTAGGTTTTCACTTTTGTTGAGTCAGTCTAGAGTCTTGGTTGTGTTTTTGTGTATTTTTTTTGTTTTACAGGTTTTGAATAAAGTGAGCCATCTCAGGTATTTTCTGAACTTTAATTGTTTATTTCTAATATTTTCTTCTAATTTGCAGGTGCACATGTAGATTAGGGAACATTGATGACAATGTCCAATTTAAGTTTGGGGGTATTGGGGGGTTACACTTATTAGCTTTGTGTGTTTGAGTCCATTTTTTTTTTTTAAAAAAATCTAGTCTTGCATTTGTCTTTTGAAAAAAAAAAAAGATTTTCAGCATTAATATGTGGATAAAAGTTTCTATATCATTCTTTTTCAATTGAAATTTATGAAATTTATGCTTGCAAATATTTTAACACTGTCATATTAATGTAACCTGAAAAAGTAGAGTACTCATGAGTTGAGTAATCACTAGAGGAATACTAATGGAGACTTATACCAAGTGAATTTTTGAGCCATTCGATTTTTCTGAGGGTTATAAGTAATTCTTACTTTCTTTGAATTGCGCCATATTATTTTTGAAAGATCTCATTATTCCTTTGATTTTGGTCATATACTGTGATTGACATTAAAATTGAATTATTACACCTGAAATTTTTCTGAATTTATTTGAAGCAAAGAAATGGTGATATGAACCTTAGGAAGTGATATAGGCCATTATTTTTGGACCGTTTAAGCATTTGAAGCCAACCTATATTGGTCATCTTATCATGTTAGTTCCCATTTTTAGCATTGAATAAAAATTTAGCCGATTTTGTTGTTAGCCATGTTATCCATACCCAACTCCGGTTGTGGAGTTTACCAAAATTGAAATATCTGTGACCTATTGAATACTAAGGACCCGGGAAAGTTTAGAGATAATTGTTATTGGGATGATACTCTAAGAAAAATATGGCATTTGAAAAAAAAAAGTTATGGCATTTGAAAAATATGGTGAAAGAAAAAAGAAAAGGGAACATCTATACATGAAAAGAACAATGTGAAAAAGAATATATATTGAAAAAAAAAAGACAGAAAAAAATGTTGTGAAAGTCAAGAAAAAAATAAAGGAAGAATATCCCATTTTAAAATTTTGAAGACCTCTAACTTTTTCTGATCAAAGTATTATTTTAGAATCTTTATATCCTTCTTTGATATGACCCGGTCCTAAGCCACATTTTGTCCTATAGATAAGACCTCAATGATCTTAAGTCTAAATATGGTATTTAAAGTGGAGAATAGATAAGGAAAAACTATGGTGTTTAATTCAACGTTCTCAAGAAAATGGCATCAATTTTTGAGATTTGTATTTTTCTTTGTTATAATTCGTTCTTTGTTGATAAATATGTGAGATATTTGCATTTGAAAAATTATTCCACTCACATATACTTTTGAGAGAAATTTAACCCAATCTCTTAATGAAGGTCTTTCTGAGAGATATATCTGGTGAGATTTGGAGTCGAAGCGCATTTTAAGCTGGTGGTTGAATTGTACGTATTTTGGAAAAGAAGGTTATGTTAATATTAGATATCACACACTACACTCTGGGTATAAGTTTTGTAAAATAAATTTGGAGTTGTATGATATTTAAATTTTTGTTTATATATTTTTGCTGAAATCTGATTTTGTGGGTATCATCACTGGAAGCCCTCACGAGACTATAACTCATCCACTAGTGGTGAGCTAGGGGTTTAAAAGTTTGTTGCATACGCTAAATGCAATTGATAATGCTAGCAGAATTTAATAAAAAAGGTATGAACCATAGGGTTCGGCCATGGTGCTTGGCCGAACCCCATGATGTTGTTTATTAAAGGAATTTTACGGGAGGAATGACAAGTAACCGGGGACCCACACTCCGTCGAGGAGTCCGTAAAACACTTGTGGGGGGATACCTTGATGATGAGAATCCCATCAAGAGGATAATATGTATAATACCTTGATGATGAGAATCCCATCAAGAGGATACTATGTATGAAGACCCTGGTGATGAGCATTCCATCAAGGGATACCTTGATGATGAGAATTCCATCAAGAGGATATTAAGTAACGGGAGCCCACACTCCGTCTGAATGTCCGTAAGGCAACTGTGGGGAATACCTTGATGAGGAGAATTCCATCAAGAGTATACCATATGACATGTGATGGGTGGGACTTATTGCATTTATCATCACTGCATATGATAGCATGGCATAGCATTGAATCGGCATGATTATGATCTTTATTATCATGCAAGGTGTCTGGTTTTATCAGTATGATTGGATCTCTATTATCATACACTGTTTTGGATACAATGTTTTGAAAGTATGGAATGATTTATTATAACTGGTTTTGATATATATATATTATATCTGGATTGTTGGTATTTTAAACCATACGAGTCAATCCTCCTTCGTTTCTTTATTTCTTAATCTAATATTCCATAGTTAATCATACTTAGATCCATAAAAATTCACCCATGGGTTTCGGCCATACAACATGGCCGAACCCATGGTTCCTCCTCTTCATCCTCTTTCCATTTTAACCATCATTTCTTTTCCTTTTATTCCTTAACTAGGTAATCCATAGTTAATCATTTAATCTTTTAAACATATCTAGATTCATAAGTACCATCATCTTCCCATCTTATAACACTTTGAAGATGGGTTTTTCTTAAAACATTTACATCCCACATGTTTAGGTCATTTGATGGGGTTCGGCCATACAACATGGCCGAACCTCATCTAGCCTTCTTTGAGTCCTCAATGATCTTTATATATCAAAAATAGGGTTCGGCCATGCAAGGGACCGAACCATGTTCTTTGATCATTCTCTTATGAGCTTCATTCCTCATATTTAATCATGGATGTTGTCATCAATTTAATCATGTATTACCATTATCATAACTTCATTTGTACAGCCTATTTTACCCAACAACAAGGTAAGGGTCTTGTCCATTTTTCAATCTTTAAAACCATATTTCGGATTTGAATAATACCTTACTTTTATGTTCATCTCATTGCTATTCCTTGAATGGATTTCAAATCCATGGCCTTATAATCATTTGGCCAATCTTTTCAATCCGAAACGGAACCCCATGGTTTCGGCCATTCCATGGCCGAAACCATGGTTCCCTTAGTTTCTTCTTAATCATTAAACCCTTGTTGAATATTACAAACCTCTCCAACGACTCCTCCGTCTCTTTAGATCTGATTTTGCTCCTTCTTTAGTGCTTCCTTCCTCCTCCTTCGTTCTTTGATTTCTCCAAGTTTGGAGCCGAAAATGTGTGAGAGAGAAAGATGAGAAGAGGCAATGCAACCCCTTGATCTACCTTGAGAATTCGGCCAAGTATGATGACAGAGGCAGAGGGATCGAGATGAAAAACCCTAAAGGAGGGTTCGGCCAAATGGGTGAAGGTTTGAGAGAGGGAGAGAGGGAGAGGATGAGATGAAAATCTCGAAATCTTTTTGTCTAAGAGAGGGGATCGGCCCTAGGGTTTGAAGGTTGAGAGAGGGAGAGGAGGAGAGGGTGAGATGAAACAATCTCTACTCTTTCGTCTAAGGGACGATCGACTATATGGGCTTTGGGTGTGTCTTGTGTAGCCCTAACTTCCCAACCACCCACATTAAGGTGTGGTCTTTCCCATGTGTCCCTTGGCTAACCAAGGAGACACATGGCTTACACTTGGCTTTCTCCCCCTTCCCAACGATTTTTGTGTCTAGGCCACCTCCCTCTTTGGCTCACTTAGAGCCTCTTCCACTTCCATTTCAACTCACTTGTTTATTTTGGACTCACTTCCCATTCAACTCACTTCACTTAAATGAAACTTATTCCCCTAACTCAAGCACTTGAATTCATTTCCATCTAACTCAGGTGATTTTAATTCTCAATTCAATATAATTCCACTCACCATATTTGAACTCACCCATAGTTGACCAAGTCAACCATGGCAGCCGGCCCCACAAGTTACCTTAGACCACATGCCACCTGACTTGATGAGGTGGAGTTGGGTCCCACTTGGCTGTGCCACTTCCATGTCACTTCATACACTTGCCACCTCACTTGATGAGGTGGATCCCATGCCTTAGACCTTAATTGGGTACATGAGCCGATTAAATCAATTCCTTACCCATTTACCCTAAACATCAATTCATCTTGACCCATTGGGTCCCAATTGGGTATTTGACCCAATTGGCCATATTTACCCAATCAATTAGAATCAAACTCTATCCATGATCCGTTGGATCATAATTGGGCCATTGCCCTAATTCTTATCCATCTAACATTTATTCCATCTATAAATCTTAAATTTAACAATTAAAATACATAATATCCAACATAATAATTGCATTGAAAATCCAGAATGTTACAATATTACCCTCTTTTGAAATTTTTGTCCCAAAAATCGAGCGAAGTAGGGTTTCAACAACTCATAAAAAAAGCTCAGGATGAGCTGCTCTGATTTCTAATTCAAGTTCCCAGGTGGCTTCCTCATTACCATGTCGATCCCATACCACCTTGACGAACTGGATGGCTCGGTTCTGTAGCACCCTCTGTTCTTTCCTGATCACTCTGATTGGTCTTTCAACATAAGTCACGTCGCTTTGCACATCCACATCTTGCATGTTCAACACGTGTGAAGGATCAGGATTGTATTTCCTCAACATAGAAACATGGAAAACATTGTGCAAAGATGACAACTGTAGAGGAAGTGCCAATTGATAAGCCACCTCCCCCACCCTCTTTTGGATTGGAAACGATCCCACAAATCTAGGTGACAGTTTCCCTTTCTTCCCAAATCGCATGTGTCCCTTTCGTGGCGAGACTTTCAAGAACACTAATTCTCCCACTTCAAACTCAAGGAACCTCCTCCTCTTGTCAGCGTATCTCTTCTGACGACTCTGTGCACTAAGAAGTTGTTGTCGTATCAACTTAATATGCTCCGTGGTCTCTGCAACTAGCTCGGGTCCAATAAGGTTCACCGGCCTCTATCCAACACACTGGTGATCTACAGGGTCTACCATACAACGCCTCGAATGGAGCCATCTGGAGGCATGCCTGGTAACTATTGTTGTAAAAGAACTCAACTAGCGGTAAGTGATCCTCCCATCCACCCTTAAAGTCTAACATACATGCTCTCAGCATATCCTCCAATGTCTGTATTGTCCTCTTTTACTGTCCATTTGTCTACGGATGGAACGCTGTGCTAATCAATAAATCTGTCCCCATTGCCGACTGCATGCTCTGCCATACCCTGCCAGTGAATATTCCATCTCTATCGGACACAATAGTCCGTGGGGTACCATGTAGTCTGATGATATCCTTGATGTACAATCGTCCCAAAGTCTCAGAGGAATCTGTCATCTTGTTGGGAAGGAAGTGTGCAGACTTGGTCAATTACCCATATTGCATCGTTGCCCTTTGATGACCTTGGCAACCCTGTCACAAAATCCATGGAAATATGTTCCCATTTCCACTCCTGCATGGGTAGGGGTTTGAGTAATCCTGGTGGCTTTTGATGTTCAGTCTTAACTTGCTGACAAGTCAGGTAGTGAGCAACAAACTCTGCCACATCTTTTTTGAGTCCATGCCACCAATAGTGTCTCTTCAGATCATGATACATCTTAGTGCTGCCTGGATGAATAGAGAGTTTGGTTTGGTGTGCCTCGATCAATAACTCTCTTCTGCAGCTCTGAGGCACACATGTCCTGCCTCAGAATAAAAGACCATGTCCCGGTCGTAATTCCCATTCTGGTATAGTCTCACCAGTAGACATTTTAGCCCACATCTCTTCCACTTCCGGATTTGTCCATTGTTATTGTTCAATCTTGGAAACCATGTTGGACCGTATGATCAGATTATACATACTCCCATGGTTCTTAACGTACAAATTGAACTCTCGAATGGTATTCAGCATTTCCCATTCCTTCCTAATCAAATTGGCCACTGTTGGATCTGACTTGCGACTGAGGACATCCGCCACTTTGTTCGCCTTGCCAGGATGATATCAAAGCGCAAACTCATAATCTTGCAGATATTCCATCCATCTGCGCTGCCTCATGTTGAGTTCCTTCTGATCAAACAAATATTTCAAGCTTTTGTGATATGAAAATACCTCAAACTTCTCGCGATAAAGATAGTGTCTCCAAATTTTGAGAGCAATACCACTGCGGCTAATTCCAGATCATGCGTGGGATAGTGGCGTTCATGAATTTTCAACTGTCTTGAACCATAAGCCACCACGTGTTGACTTTGAGTGAGAGAACACCCAAGTACCTCTCTTGAAGCATCACAATATACTTCATAGCCCTTGCCTCTTCTTGGCAAAATTAGAATAGAGCAGTTGTAAGCCTCTCCTTCAGTTCTTCGAATCTTCGATTGCATACATCCGACCATTCAAATTTGACTCCTTTCTGAGTGAGTTGGGTAAGTGGAGATGCAATCTTGGTGAAGTCCATAATAAACTTCCTATAATAACCTGCCAATCCTAGAAAGCTGGGATTTCAGTCACATTCTTTGGAGTTTTCCATTCTCTAACTGCAACCATTTTAGTTGGGTCCACAGCTATACCTTACGCGGATATGACATGCCCCAAGAAGTTAACCTCGGTAGGCAGAATTCACACTTGCTTGCTTTGGCATACAACTGATTCTTCTTCAGGGTGTCCAGGACTATCCGTAAATGCTCAGTATGCTCCTCCCGACTTTTGGAATAAATCAAGATGTCATTAATGAAAACAATTACAAACTTGTCCAAGTAAGGACGGAAGATCCTGTTCATCAGATCCATGAACACAGCTGGTGCATTGGTAAGTCCAAACGGCATGACCACATACTCATATAGTCCATACCGCATTGTGAAAGCCATCTTCTCTACGTCTTCATCCCTAACCCGGATTTGATGGTAGCCTGACATCAGATCAATCTTGGAGAAGTGACTGGAACCCCTAAGTTGATTGAATAGATCATCAATCCTAGGTAGAGGGTACTTTTTTTTGACGGTCAGTTGATTCAACTTCCGATAATATACACACATTCGAAGCGCACCATCCTTCTTCTTTACAAATAATACTGGTGCTCTCCAAGACCATGTGGTGTTCCGGATGCGTCTTAGTTTGAGCAGTTCATCAATTTGCTTTTTTAACTCTGACATCTCTGCTGGGGCCATCCGGTAATGCGGCAATGACACTGGAGTAGTGCCAGGATACAGCTTGATCTCAAAATCAATTGCCCTCTTTGTGGCAAGCCAGGGAGTTCTGTCCAGAATACCTCCACATAGTCTTTCAATACCGCAGGCAGTTCAGCCACCGGTGCCTTGTCTAGTCTGATGTTGTTCTATACAAGGTGGTTCAATCCTTCATGTAGTCTCCTAGTCATAGGAATGCTCTGTTTGTCAGCATGTATCACGTATCGTTTTCCCACGAGTGCCAAAATATCATCCTGCGGAGATGGCAGTCAATGCTGGCCTGGAAGTTAGCCAACCAATCCATGCCAAAAATGATGTCATACTCAGTCATCTCGAGTACCAGATAATTGAATTCAAATCTGAATCTGGCAAGTTCAGTGTTTACCGCTATGCATATCAGTCCCATTGATGTGTCTCCAATGGGTGATACAATAGTAAGTGTGGTGGACAATTGTTGTACTAAAGTGCCAGTAGCAGATATAAATGCAACAGATACAAAAAAGTGGGATGCTCCGGAATCAAATAATGTGAAAGCATAGGAACTACCAACTACTGCCATACCTTGAATCACTGAGTGATCCACAGTCTCTGGATGAGGAACCAAAGTGTACAGTCGTCCAGATCCTTTCGGTTTAGGTGCCCGTCCTATCTGGTTATATGCCCTAGATATTTGTGAATGAGCTGATCGGGCTGGAGGACGAAATGAACCCTTTGAGTGAGAAGGTCTACTGTTCTGTGGACATTCCCTATTGAAATGGCCCTGCTAGCCACACTGAAAACAGGTGCTCACACTTCGAGGGACTTGAGAGACAGATACTGATGGGGAGGGTTGATTGGGACGAAAGCGTCCAGTTGACCCAGTAGAAGGTGATGGTGTCCCAAAGTTGGGTCAGAACCTCTTGTTCGGATGAAAAACACTTCCCCCGCTTTGGCCTCGACGGTTGTCCACCAACCGTACTGTCTCTGTCAGATCTTGTTCAACTATGGTAGCTCGACTGGCCACTCCGCCAATGTAGGTGACGTGAAGATAGTCACTTTGACCCTGATGCTTGGTCGAAGGCCCCACTCAAATTTACGAGCCTTCCTGTATTCCTTGTCCACCATGTATAAAGCATAACATGATAGGCAGAGAAACTCCTTGTGATACTCAGCCACAGTCATGGTGCTCTACACAAAAAATATGAACGCTTGTGTCTGGCATTCATTCTCCTCTTCTAGAAAGTAGTGATCCAGGAACATAGCCGAGAACTGGTCCCATGTCATCTCAGTCCTTTCCTCTGCTGGAATCTGGCCCCGTTGCCGTTCAATCACTTCCCACCACTTGCCAGCATCATCAATCAACTGCGAAGTAGCTAGCAATATTCTATCTTCATTATCGGTGATCTTCAGTAATGTCAAGATCTTGGTGATGTTCCTAAGCCAATTCTCCACTCCAGTAGGTCCTTCTTTCCCTTTGAAATGAAGGGGGCGCTGCTGTTGGAAATCTCTAACCATACTCCGATCATGTGCCTCATTGGTGGTCGTACTTCCATTGCCGTTCATATGTTGTTGTAGAACAGAAGTAACCACAGCCTGTACCATGTTCTGCAGCTTGGGAGGTACCACGGGAATATTCACGCTATTCTGTTCCTCCTCCTGGTGTGGTTGCTGTACCTCTTTCTCCACGTGTGGGTTTTGTCGAATGCTTCTTCTCGGAGGCATTTTCCTAAGTCATTGAAACATCGTTTGACTTATTTTTTCGTAGAGGTTTGTATTTACATAGTTTTGGGAAATTGCAAAGAAACATCTTGTATTTTTTGTTTTTGGGGAATTTCCTATGTATCAAGTGTTGTTTCTCAATTTGGGGGAAATCCTGATGTTTTCTTGTTTCGGGGAAATATCTCCTATTTTGCTATGTTTGATAAATCCATCAATGTTTCTCAATTATTGGAAATCCTGATGTTTTCTGGTTTTGGGGAAATATGTCTTATTTTGCTATGTTTGATAAATCAATTTCATAGTGATTGTCCTTCACTTGCTATTATTCCTTTTTCGTCAAGTGTTGCTCTCAGATTGAATGCTTCAGTCTAAGTCTTTACAAAGTAAATTAATCTGGCCCCTGTGCAGCGGACTCCGAAGATGTAACGCCCCGCCCTTTTTCACTCGCTTCTTCCCGTAAATTCAAAGTCTATTTTTTAAAAAAACAGAGTAGAGTGATAGAGCGCGGGACGTCACGACGCGAGCTAAGTCCGAACTTCCAAAGTCCGACCCTTAACTGGCCAACCCTATGTGTGCATGGACCAAGTCCACGAAAATGGTTCACACATAGCAATATCAACTTGCGGAATAAAAATCATAACTGCGGAATCATCACATCAAATTGCGGAACATAATAGAACCAAGTTCTATTCCATTCAGATAGCAGAGTACGTCAAGTCCTTAATTATCATTCAAATACCATAATTATCAAAATTAACACCCATCCATCTAAGTTATTACATTCCAAAATCTAGATACTCAAATACAAGTTCATGAGTAACTTTTATTAAAATAATAAACTAAATCATTGAAGCTCCTATGCCTGGCTCGTCTTGCGTTCTTCGTTCCCCTGATTTCCTGTATCATCAACTAGGGTAGAAGTAGGGCGTTAGAACAACGAGTCCAGTAGGTATTCCAATTACGGCTAACACATGGTCAGTACAAAACATATATAATAATATTGTAATGTCAAAAACCATATAAATCCATGCCATGTAATGATGACAAATACAATGAGTCCCACCCATCACATGTACATAAAAACACCCACCACATAGGTTTTTCGGACGCCCTAACAGAGTGTGGACCCTCCGGATTCTTCCTGATGGAAAATCACATCAATGTACCGCACACAGGTTTTTCGGACACCCCGACGGAGTGTGACCCCTCCGGTTACAAATCCTCCACCCCATGCCATGCATGAGATGCCAATGAAACACATGCTGTTTTATATCATACACATAGCATTAAAAATCAACTTTTGAAACATAATCAACACATGCTATTTATACAATTAAACATAGCATTTGAAATTCAATATAAAGCATATCCTATGAAACATAATTTCACCAAACATAAAATAAACATATGTACATAAACCATGGTTTCAAAAAAGTGGAATCCTACCAAAGATCGCTACATGTCATCGCGTCTTTCGTCCGGTAACCGCATACGATCGTAAATACCTTGTGAGGTCCCGTTACCTTATAATATAATAATAAATCAAAACCAAGTTCCACTTGATTTACAACATTTAAAGTCCATTAACCAATCCCCATATTTACAAGATTGCCATTCATGGCCAACCTTCCATCTTAGCATGTATTCATAACTTTGCCCTTGGTTTAATCATTTCAAACCTTTCACTCCTTAACACATAAACACAGCAGACCCATACTTACTTCTTTAATCCCAACATATAGTCCAATAAAATAATTCATGGGGTTCGGCCATACACCATGGCCGAACCCATGATCCTCCAATTTTTTTGTCAATATTACCGAATTGCCACTACCTTATGTTTATGTCTATTCATTAATCCATTCACCTTATTAATTCCATACATGATCCATAAACCATGACATACAAACCATAACATTTGGTTCATGGGGTTAGGCCATACACATGGCCGAGCCCATGATGTCTAACTCCCATTTTCATCAACTTATTTTGTTAGTAAATCCATAATAAACAAGTCCCCAATTAGAAGGTCCATATTTAGAAAGTTTCCAAGTTTAGTATGTAACTTCTATAATTAAAAATCATCTCCATAAATAAACTCTAGCGGGGTTCGGCCATACACCATGGCCGAACCTCACCCAATTGAGACAATCCATTCACTTTCTAAATTAATTTAGCTTCCATAATTAAGAGCTTCCTAATTTAGCAACCTCCTTCCAAAAATAGAAACCTTCCCATTTTAAACTCCTCCTTCTATTTTTAGAAGGTTTCCAAATTTATCTGCACCTTCTATATTTAGAAGGTTTCCATATTTGAAACACATGAATCCTTCCATACTTAGAATGTTTCCAAGATAATCATCCAACCTTCCAAATTAGGAACCATCTCCATGGGGTTCGGCCATACACCATGGCCGAACCCTATGGTTCATGATCTTGACCCTTATTTCAGTCCATTAATTCAACAATAATACTTACACAATTCCATGGGGTTCGGCCATACACCATGGCCAAACCCTATGGTTCAAAATCCTCTCTTTTTAAAAATTACTAATCATTGATCTTCTATTTAATCGCTTCAAAATCACATATCTTTAACATCAAACACTTATTTAACAATTAACCAAACACCTTCCATGAAGTTCGGCCATGCACTATGGCCGAACCCTATGGTTCCATATTCCCTCTTTTAAATCCAAAACACTTAACCATCCAAGGTTTCCATGATCTGAAATTCATGAACATAAACCCATAATTATTTCCATCATTCAAACTTCCATTAATCAATCAATGTTCCTCCATGGTTTTCAATTTTCATAACCCAATAAACTAAACCATAACTTTCCGTGCATGGCCGAACCCTATGGTTCTTTCTTTCCATCTAAAATAATCATATCATCACCCAATCTTCTTCCATGGGTTTCGGCCAAACACCATGGCCGAACCCTATGGTTCTTTTATTTGAAAACAAAGTTATCAATTAAGACTACTAACCTTTTCCGTTTGATCTCTTGCTCTTCCAATCTTTCTCTTCCTTAGCCTCTTTCCACTTCTTCTTCTTGATCTTGCCGTGAATGAGAGCTTGAGAGAGGGATAGAGAGAGTTCAACAAAATTCAGCTATGAAGGGTGTAAAACCGTGTGCCCTTGTCCTCCTCTCCTTTTATTACTCCATCTTAAACCCAAGTTAGAAAGTGCTTAAGATAATCTTACCTCCTTGATATTTTAGTAATTGCCGTGTACCCCTTATCTTAGATTAATAATGCCGTGTACCCCTTGTCTTAGATAGCCATTGCCGAGTTTAGACTTCCCACTTTGGGAGAGTCCTAATTTTAATTTTAGACACTTCCCTAATGCCATTTTTAATACATTACCATCGGCCAATGCTAAGATAAGAATAGCAATGCCGTGAGCCCTTTCCTTGTGCCTCTTTTAGAGGATCTATGCACCCAACATAGATATGCAATTGCCGACCTTGGCTTCCCACTTTGGATAATCCTAAACAAAATATGCCATGCCCATAATCATAGATATGCAACCTATTAATCAGCCATGATCAATTATCTATTTAATTTTGCATTACTAATTAAATTTATCTCCATTTAATTTTTATTGCAACCCATTCCAAAACCATTGGGTCCTAATTGGGCCAATGACCCAACTCTTTGCCCAATTTAAAATCCATAACTAATGTTCACAAATTAAATGGATTATTTTCATACAAAATAATAAAATGAAAATCTGGGGTGTTACAATACAACCCTCTTTTTAAAATTTTTGACCCGAAAATCGAGTGAAGTAGGGTTTCAAACATTTACATAAATAGCTCAAGATGAGCTTTCCTCATTTCCGACTCGAGTTCCCATGTAGCTTCCTCAATGCCATGTCGATCCCATATTACCTTGACAAACTGGATCGCTCAGTTCCGTAACACCCTTTGTTCTGTGTCCACCACTCGGACAGGCCTTTCGACGTATGTCACGTCGCTCGAACCTCTATGTCTTGTACGTTCAGTACGTGAGAAGGATCAGGATTATACTTCCTCAATATCAATATATGGAACACATCGTGTAAAGATGCCAACTGTGATGGGAGTGCCAATTGATAAGCCACGTCCCCCATCCTTCTTATGATTGAAAACGGTCCCACATATCTTGGCGACAATTTCCCTTTCTTTCCAAATCTCATGTGTCCCTTCCGTGGATAGACTTTTAAGAACACCATGTCTCCCACTTCAAATTCAAGAAACCTCTTCCTCTTGTTAGCATAACTCTTCTGACGACTTTGCGCAGTCAATAGGTGCTGTCGTATCAACTGTATCTGCACTGTAGTCTCTGCAACTAACTTAGCTCCAATCAGTGCAGGCTCACCGGCCTCTGTCCAGCAAACTGGTGACCTACATGGTCTACCATATAATGCCTCAAATGGAGCCATCTAGAGGCTTGCCTGGTAACTGTTGTTGTATGAGAATTCTACCAACAGCAAGTGATCCTCCCATCCACCCTTGAAATCTACCATACATGCTCTCAGCATATCCTCCAATGTATGTATTGTCTTCTCAGACTGTCCATCAATCTGTGGATGGAATGTTGTACTAATCAGTAGATCTGTTCCCATGGCCGACTGCATGCTCTGCCATAGTCTGCCAGTGAGTCAACCATCTCTGTCAGACACAATACTCCGAGGAATACCATGCAATCTGATGATATCCCTGATATACCGCAGACCCAAAGTCTCAGATGAGTCTATCATCTTAATAGGAATAAAATGTGCTGACTTGGTCAATCGGTCTACCACGGCCCATATCACATCGTTGCCCTTTGATGACCTTGGCAACCCTGTCACAAAATCCATGGAAATGTGGTCCCATTTCCATTCTGGCACTTGTAAGGGTTTGAGTAACCTTGGTGGCTTCTGATGTTCCGTTTTAACCTGCTGACACGCTAAGTAATGAGCCACAAATTCTACTACATCCCCTTTTAATCCATGCCACCAGTAATGTCTCTTCAGGTCATGATACATCTTGGTACTGCCTGGATGAATAGAGAGTTTGGTCTGTTGTGCCTCAACAAATAACTCTTTTCTGCAACTCTTAGGTACATAAATTCTTCCTTGGAATAGAGGACCCTGTCCTGGTCGTAACTCCCATTCCGGTATGATTTCCAGTAGACATCTTGGCCCAAATCTCCTCCACTTCTGGGTCTGTCCGCTATTCCTGTTCAATCTTGGTAATCATGTTGGACCGTATGATCAAATTGTATATAGTCCCATAGTTATTGAGGTAAAGTTTAAACTCTCGAATGGTATTCAGCATCTCTCATTCTGTCCTGATCAAACATGCCACTGATCCATGTGATAAACGGCTGAGGGCATCTGACACCTTGTTCGCCTTGCCAGGGTGATAACGAAGTGCGAACTCATAATCCGCTAGATATTCCATCCATCTGCACTGACACAAGTTGAGCTTTTTTTTATCAAACAAGTACTTTAAGCTCTTATGATCTGAAAACGCTTCAAATTTCTCGCCATAAAGATAATGTCTCCAGCTTTTGAGAGCGAAGACCACTGAGGCTAGTTCCAGATCGTGCGTAGGATAGAGACATTCATGTATTTTCAATTGTCTTGATCCGTATGCCACCACACGATTACTTTGAGTGAGTGTACACCCCAGTCCCTCTCCTAAAGCATCGTATTGTACCTCATAACACTTGCCTCTTTCCTGCAAAACTAGGATAGGAGCAGTGGTAAGTCTTGTAACGCCCGGCCCTTTTTCACCCGCTTTCCGAAAATCAGAGTCTATTTTTTTTTTTTTGAAATAGAAAAGTGAGAGAGGGCACGGACGCCACTACGTGAGTTAAGTCCGAGCTTCTAAAACCCGGCCC
The DNA here is from genome assembly GCA_013350335.1 of Chimonanthus salicifolius. Classification (NCBI taxonomy): domain Eukaryota; kingdom Viridiplantae; phylum Streptophyta; class Magnoliopsida; order Laurales; family Calycanthaceae; genus Chimonanthus; species Chimonanthus salicifolius. Next base: position 79,148,085 of record CM023532.1, on the reverse strand, counting down.
TTAACTGGCCAACCCCACGCGTGCGCGAAGCTAAGTCCACGAGAACAGTTCACGCGTACGAAGTAAACTAGCGGATTATAATTATTGCGGAACATGATGATAGAGTCTATCCTACCAGTTTTTAGATAGAAGGGAAGATACAACATTGAATTACCAAAATGCCCCTAAGTTCATAATTATATAACAAAATGTAATCGTCCATAAGTAACGTCCAAACCATCGTAAGAATGTAAACTTATACAACCCGACAAGCTAAGTTACTTTCAAATTACATCTCCAAAATGTAAACATAAATAAAACTAAGACTGCACTGCCCAAGCTCCTAAGCTTGGCTCCTGTCATGTCCACCGCTTCCGCCATCCCCTGCGTCATCAGCTAGGGTAGAAGTAGGGCGTTAGTCAACGCGCCCAGTAGGACTCCGAGTAGGGCTACCACATGGATTAGTAATAATACACATACCGATAAAATAGCATATAACAAAATAAGCATGTAATGAATGCTATGCCATGGGTGCTTATGTCATGTGTCCCACCCATCATCCGTATGATCATACAATGTATTATCCCCATGTTTGCCTCTCGGTCGCCCCGACGGAGCATGGACTCCGGTTATAGCCCTCAAGCTATCCCCATGTCTGATTCTCGGTCGCCCCGACAAAGTATGGACTCCGGTTATGGCCCTCAGGCTATCCCCATGTCTGATTCTCGGTCGCCCCAACGGAGCATGGACTCCGGTTTGTTTATTTTTTTTGCCCATGCTATGCATGAGATGTAGTGCATTATGCTATGTAATATATATGTAACCCATATACTTGACATATCATACATTGCCATATAATGCATAATATTAAGATATAAACCATAAGCTTCATAAACTTATAACTCATCATAAAATAAATCATAATCATAGATCTATCATAGGCCAATTCAAAATAATTTAAAACACCATTACATATCCATCGCTTACAAAAAGGTAAGAATCCTACCGAATACCGTGTCGCGTTCCGTTACGTTTTCCGCTCGTTAATCCGGTCGCCGATCGCTTACCGTTTGCGACGTTCGATACCTTATTACACTTACCGAATTAGTCCATACGTCATCCATGATTAAGTCCCTAACTTTGCCCATTATCCATTGGTTTTAGACTCATACATAAATCCGATTTTTGGCCAAATTTAAAATTCCGATTTGCGAGCCTAAAACACAGCATCTATCCGTTTCATTTAAATCATTCGTCATATCCGATTCCATGTCTAATCCCCATAGGGTTCGGCCATGTACTATGGCCGAATCTATGGTTTTTTTCAATGTGGCACTTATTTACCGTTTTGCCATTCTTTCCTCCATGGTTAATCATCCATTCATTTATGTGCATTCTAAGTCCAAGATTCATTCATACTTAGGTCCCTTCAATCATGACCTAGCATCATAAAATCAGCCACCTAATATTTAATTTTTGAAAAACATTTACTCCCACACCTAATTCCATATTTTGGCCTAAGGTGTGGCCCACATATCATTTTTATAAATCCATCAAAATCTAGTATTCTTCTACATTATTTTCCATTTATTAAATCCACTAATCACTACCCCAAGGTTCACCTTTTTGGATACCATTTTCAAAAACTAGGTTTTGTCCCAAATAATCCAATTTAAAATCAATACTCCTCATTTATTTTGGCCCTAAAAAAATATCATACACTTTGTAAATCCATTAAAGTTTCATCATTAACTTAACCTAATTTCCATTTCGTTTAACTACATATATAAACCATACTTAGCCCATGAATGACCTAAAGACATGGGTCATGGGTTCGGCCATGGTGTATGGCCGAACCCATGATGTCTTTCCCTCATTTTTATCTTGGATTTTTAATTACATTTAAAATCCACTTCTACCACCCATCATTTCCTCATTACCTCCATAATTCAAAATTATTTACTCCACCACTTCCATCTTTCTATTCTTATAAAAATAATTAACCATCACCATAGTTCCATAAAAATTCTAACACATCATTCATGGACTTCATCATAAAACTTTTTCCAAAAATTTGCCTACATTTAACCCTTGAAACCCTAACCATCCTCCATCATTTTCCAACCTTAAAAACCATTATTTAAGAACCCTAACCCTCATAATCACTAACCATGGGGTTCGGCCACCTTGCATGGCCGAACCCTATGGTCCATGATTTCTTTAAAATATCATATTTCCAATATTTTGAGGCCACTTAAAATCATCTACATACCTCATAGTTTTTTTTTTCTTATTTAACACCTTTAAAACTTACCAACTTTTCAATCATTTTAAAATCTTGAACTCCTCATAAAAATCATTAAGCATTCTCCAACATTCTAAACCATATAATCTCAATTAAATTACCCATCATTCACCATGGGATTCGGCCATGCTACATGGCCGAACCCTATGGTCATCCATTCATTTAATCTTTCTCTCTCTAAGTTTATCCATTTCTTAATCTTCCATTGATGGATCTTAGATCCAAGGCCCATGATGTTTTTGGCCATTATCTAGTAAATGGATTCCCTTTTTAACCATAAATAAAAATCTAAACTCTTGTTTAGAAATACTTACGGATCCGACGGCTCCTCCGGTCTTTGTCGTTCCCGTCAATTTCCTTAGCCTCTTCTCTCCTTCTTCTTGGTCTTTGATCGGCTAGATGAGCTTGATCAATGGTGGGATATGTTTGGATCGGTTAAGGTAGAGCTGGGTTTGGGAGAGGGGAAGAGGGGAAGATGGTGGAAAGCAAGATCTTAGCCTTTGATCTTGAGTGGATGGACCAAGACTTGCTCTCTCCTTCTCTTTTCTTCTCTTCTTCTTCTAAGTTCTCTTCTCTTCTCCTTTGCAAGGTGAGTGCCGTTTTTTCTTGTGTGTGTGGGGAGATAGAGTGGAGTTGGTTAGCTTGGAAATGGGATGGAGGTGGTTGGAGTAGCCTTCACTCAAACATTAATTTCTTCACCAACCAAGCATGGGTTAGCTTGACTTGGGTGGTGGTGGTTGAGACCCAACCACCAAGCATGGCTCCCATGTCCTCTTTGACTTGTTTATGTTGACCCTAATTAATCAACCTAATTAATTAAGTTAAGTCCTCACTTAGGTTAATTAATTTCTATCCAATTTAATTCCATCAAATTATCTATCTAATAAATCCACCCATGGTTGACCAAGTCAACCATGGTGGACGGCCCCCACATGTACCTACCCCACCCGCCACCTCACTTGATGAGGTGGAGGTGGGCCCCACTTGGCCATGTTATTTTAATTCCATTAATTTTAACTTAGGTAATTTCACCATAATTTTAATCAATTTAATTTACCATAATCCACCTTAGTCATTCCTAAATTTATCCATGATTGACCAAGTCAACCATGATGGTTGGTCCCACTTTTTCCTTGGTCCACACGCCACCTCAATGGGTGAGGTGGAGGTGGGCCCCATTTGGCCATATCACTTAATCTTGATACATCTTAACTTAGATAATTTTATAATTATCTAATCCATTTAATTTATCGTAATTGGATTACCATTGGGCCCATGGCCCAATTATATTTTGTCTTTCCATTTATTTTAGGGCTTACCTACTTTGGCCCATTGGGTCCCCTATGGCCCTTTGACCCAAATCGACTATCTTGACCCAATTACTTACCATTGACCCATTAATTGTATTAATTCCCATTCATGGTTTATTGGGTAAACATTGGGCCCATGGCCCAATTAAATTCCCTCCTTTTCCACTTACCTTAGGGTTTGAACCGATTTTGATCCATTGGGCCTCACATGGCTATCGGGCCCACTTTGACCATCGTTGACCCGATTAGTCCTATTGACCCATTAAATGGATTTTATCCAATCCATGGCCCAATTGGGCCATCCTTGGGCCATTGTCCCAAAATTTGGTCCACTTGGCATTTTATTATATCAAGCTTCAAATTAACATGAATAAATGCCAATATATATAATTATCAAAAATTCGGGTTATTACAATAGAATCCTCTTTTGAAATTTTCGTCCCGAAAATTCGAGTGAAGTAGGGGTCCAAAACAACTCATGCGAAGAGCTCCGGATAAGCGGTTTTCATCTCCGACTCAAGTTCCCAGGTGGTTTCTTCACTGCCATGTCATTCCCATACCACCTTGACGAATTGAATGGCGCGGTTCCGTAGCACCTTTTGTTCACTTTCAATAACTCTGACCGGCTTCTCCACATATGTCACATCGCTTTGTACATCGATGTCTTGAACATTTATCACATGAGAAGGATCAGGATTGTACTTTCTCAGCATGGACACATGAAACACATCATGTATAGATGACAGCTGTGGAGGGAGCGCTAACTGATAAGCTACCCCTCCCACCCTCTTCAGTATTGGAAACGGCCCCACAAATCTAGGCGACAGTTTCCCTTTCTTTCCGAACCTCATGTGCCCTTTCCGTGGCGAGACTTTTAAGAACACTAAGTCTCCCACCTCAAACTCGAGGAACCTTCTTCTCTTGTCGGCATAGCTCTTCTGACGGCTCTGTGCAGTGACTAGATGTTGCCGTATCAGCTTAATCTGCGCTATAGTCTCTGCAACCAAATCTGGTCCGATCAACGCAGGCTCACCGGCCTCCGTCCAACACACTGGTGATCTACACGGTCTACCATATAAGGCCTCAAACGGAGCCATCTGGAGACTTGCCTGGTAACTGTTATTGTAAGAGAACTCCACCAGTGGCAGATGATCCTCCCATCCGCCCTTGAATTCTAGCATGCATGCTCTCAGCATATCTTCTAGTGTCTGTATCGTCCTCTCTGACTGTCCATCAGTCTGTGGATGAAATGCTGTGCTAGTCAATACGTCGGTCCCCATAGCCGACTGTAGGCCTTGCCATACTCTGCCGGTGAATCGGCCATCCCTATCGGATACAATAGACCGGGGAATACCATGTAACTTGACGATCTCTCAGATGTACCGTCGACCCAAAGTCTCTAATGTATCTGTCATTTTGATGGGAAGGAAATGTACGGACTTGGTTAACCAGTCCACTATGACCCATATCGCATCGTTGCCCTTTGATGACCTTGGCAACCCTGTTACAAAGTCCATGGATATGTGTTCCCATTTCCATTCTAGTATCGGTAGGGGTGCAAATAGGCCCGGTGGTTTCCGATGTTCTGCCTTAACCTGCTGACAAGTTAAGCAACAAGCAACAAAGGCTGCCACATCTTTCTTAAGTCCATGCCACCAATAGCGCCTCTGAAGGTCATGGTACATCTTCGTGCTACCCGGGTGGATAGAGAGTTTGGTTTGGTGTGCTTCAATCAACAACTCTCTTCTGCAATTCTTAGGTACGTATGTCCTACCTTGGAACATAAGGCCTTGTCCGGGTCTTAACTCCCACTTCGGTACAACCTCACCGGTAGACATCTTAACCCAAATCTCCTCCACCTCTGGATCTGTCCGTTGCTCCCGTTCAATCTCGGAGACCATGTTGGATCGTATGATCAGATTATATATGGTCCCATGATTATTGAGGTAGAGTTTAAATTCTCTGATGATATTCAGTACCACCATTTCGTCCTGATCATGCTGGCTACTGTCGCATGTGACAAGCGGCTGAGGGCATCCGCCACTTTGTTCGCCTTGCCCGGATGATACCGAAGTGCGAACTCATAATCCGCCAGATATTCCATCCATCTACGCTGTCTCATATTGAGTTCTTTCTGATCAAATAAGTACTTCAAACTTTTGTGATCCGAGAACACTTCAAACTTTTCACCATAGAGGTAGTGTCTCCAGCTTTTGTGAGCAAAGACCACCGCTGCTAGTTCTAGATCATGTGTGGGATAATGGCGTTCATGAATTTTCAATTGTCTTGATCCGTACGCCACCGCACGATTACTTTGACTGAGTGTACATCCAGTCCCTCACTAGAGGCATCGCAGTACACCTCATAATTTTTGCCTCTTTCCGGTAAGATCAGAATAGGAGTGGTCGTAAGCCTCTCCTTAAGCTCCTCAAATCTTTGATTGCATAGATTGGACCACTCAAACTTGACTCCTTTCTGAGTGAGTCGGGTAAGTGGAGCTGCAATCTTGGAGAAGTCCATGATGAATTTCCGATAGTAACCGGCCAATCCTAGAAAATTGCGGGTCTCGGTCACATTTGTCGGCGCTTTCCATTCCTTGACTACTGCTACCTTAGCCGGGTCCACGGCTATACCTTCCTCTGATATGATGTGCCCCAAGAAGTTGACTTCAGATAGCCAAAATTCACATTTGCTGGCTTTGGCATACAATTGGTTCTTCCGCAAGGTGTCTAGGACTATCCGTAGGTGCTCGGCATGTTCGTTCTGATTTTTGGAGTAGATCAGAATATCATTGATGAATACGATCACAAACTGATCTAAGTATGGACGGAATATCCTATTCATCAGGTCCATGAACACCGTCGGTGCATTAGTAAGCCCAAACGGCATGACTATATACTCATATAACCCATACCGTGTCCTGAAGGCAGTCTTCTCTATGTCCTCATCTCTAACCCGAATTTGGTGATAACCGGACATTAAATCAATCTTGGAAAAGTGAGAGGAACCCCTAAGTTGATCAAACAGATCATCAATCCGGGGTAGGGGATACTTGTTCCTGACAGTCAGCTGATTTAACTTCCTATAGTCCACACACATTCATAGGGTACCGTCTTTCTTTTACACAAATAACACTGGGGCTCCCGTGCGGATGTACTGTTCCAAATGAAGCCTAGTTTGAGCAGTTCATCAATTTGCTTCTTCAGCTCGGTCATCTCAGCTGGTGCCATCCTATAATGGGGTAATGATACTAGAGCAGCGTCGGGGTATAATTTTATTTCAAAGTCTATCTCCTTCTTGGGTGGCAAACCAGGGAGTTCTATTGGGAATACCTCGGCAAAATCTGTTGCTACCGCCGGAAGTTCAACCGTTGGTGCCTTATCTAATCTGAGGCTGTTCAAGGCAAGATGGTTCAATTCCTCCTGCAGTCTTCTAGGGATACCCTACCTGTCAGCGTGTACCATGTACCGCTTTCCTTCGGGTGACCAAAATGTTACCCTACGAAGGTGGCAGTCAATATGGGCCTGATATGTAGTCAACCAATCCATGCCAAATATGACATCATATTCTGCCATATCGATTACTAAATAATCAAACTCGAATCTGAATCCCGCGAGTTCCGTGTTCAATGCCGTACATATTAGTCCTAATGATGTGTCTCCGATGGGGGATACAATGGTGAGTGATGTGGACAGGTTTTGTACTAGTGTACCCGTGGCAGATATGAATGTAGTAGATATGAATGAATGTGATGCCCCAGAGTCAAATAAAGTAACAGCATAGGAACTACCAATTACAGCCATACCTTGCATCACTGAACGGTTCACTGCTACTGGAGATGGTATGGTGAAGAGTCGTCCAGATCCCGCAGGTTTTGGTACCCGCCCCGCCTGATTATGTGTTCTGCCTCCCCGTGACTGTGTTGGTCTAGTTGGAGGGCGGAAAGGGCCCCTGAAGTTGGAGGGTCGGCTAGTCTGTGGACACTCTCTCTTGTAGTGGCCCTGTTGGCCACATTAATAACAGGTGTTCCCACCCCGGGGAACCTGTGTGACTGATGCTGATGGAGAAGGCTGACTAGGGCGAAAGCTCCCAGTAGATCCTGTGGAGGGTGAGGGCCTGCTAGGATTCGGGCGGAATTTCTTGTTGAGTTGGAATGTTCCCCGCCCACCCTGCCCTCGGCGGTTGTCGAACCGCACTATCTCATTTAGTTCCTTTTCTGCGATGGTGGCCCTGCTAACCACCCCTGCCAGTGTGGGCTCCTTGAAAATGGTCACTCTAGTCTTGATGCCTGGCCGAAGGCCCCGTTCAAACTTGCGGGCCCTTCGATGTTCAGTATCCACCATATAGAACCCATAGATAGACAGCTTGAGAAATTCTCTGTGATACTCCGCCACTGTCATGTTGCCCTGTACCAGTGAGATGAAAGCTTCAGTCTGGCTCTCTCTTTCTTCCTCCGGAAAGAATTGTTCTAGGAAGGTGGCCGAGAACCACTCCCATGTCATGGGTATCCTTTCTCCTTCCGGTATCAATGCTTGTTGCTTTTCTACCACTTCCCACCAACTACCGGCATCGTCGATCAGTTGGGATGTGGCCAGTAAGATTTTATCAGCAGTACTGGAAATCTGGAGCAAATTCAAGATTTGGTTGATCCTCTTTAACCAGTGTTCCGCTCCCACATCCCCTTCCTTCCCCTTGAAGTAGGGAGGGCGTTGTTGTTGGAAGTCCTTGACCATCTTCCGTTTATTGGAGTCGTTGGCGGTTGCATTGCCGCTTGAATGTTGTTGTAGAGCAGAAGCGATTGCCGCTTGAACTATGTCCTTCAACTCGGGAGGTACGCCTTCTACGTTGATATTATTTTGTCCCTCGGCTGTATGAGGTGGTGGTACCTCTTCTTCCTGTCGAGGGGGTGTTACCTCTCTCTCCACTCGAGGGTTGCGACGGGTTTTTCTCTTTGGCGGCATTTCCTAAGTCATTGCACAATATTCATTGTCTTAGTTTTTTCATAAAATTGTCGTGTTCATAGCTTGGGACAATTTTCCTAAGTATCAATTATTTCTTCATTTTGGGGGGGGATTATCGATTTAAGTATACTTCATTCTTGGGGAAAAATTCCTAAGTATCGAATATCGTTTCTTTCATTTGGGGAAGGTTGCCAAGTAAGCATACTTGGTTTGGGGAAAACTTCCCATCTAGCTATGTTTGTCCATTTTTGTGAAATTGAGGGAAATTTTCCTACGTTTGATTAATCTATCAAAGTGGTAATGATTGTACTTCCCTTACTATCATTTTCTTACGTTAAATATGGCGCTCAGATTGAATGTTTCAGTCTTAGTCAATCGAAGTAGATTAACCCGGCCCCCGTGCAGCGGACTCCGAAGAGTCGGTCAGTTGGGATTCTTAGCTATCAGTGAGACATGCAACCGACTTAATCATACTTCAAGAGATTCATTCTTTCGATTTCGCTCTGATACCAACTGTAACGCCCGGCCCTTTTTCACCCGCTTTCCGAAAATCAGAGTCTATTTTTTTTTTGAAATAGAAGAGTGAGAGAGGGCGCGAACGCCACGACGCGAGTTAAGTCCGAGCTTCTAAAGCCCTGCCCTTAACTGGCCGACCCCACGGGTGCGCGGAGCTAAGTCCACGAGAACGGTTCACGCGTAGGAAGTAAGCTCGCGGATTATAATTATTGTGGAACATGATGATAGAGTCTATCCTACCGGTTTTTAGATAGAAGGGAAGATACAACATTGAATTACCAAAATGCCCCTAAGTTCATAATTATATCACAAAATGTAATCGTCCATAACTAACGTCCAAACCATCGCAAGAATGTAAACTTATACAACCCGACAAGCTAAGTTACTTTCAAATTACATCTCCAAAATGTAAACATAAATAAAACTAAGACTGCACTGCCCAAGCTCCTAAGCTTGGCTCATGTCATGTCCACCGCTTCTGCCATCCCCTGCGTCATCAGCTAGAATAGAAGTAGGGCGTTAGTCAACGCGCCCAGTAGGACTCCGAGTAGGGCTACCACATGGATTAGTAATAATACACATACCGATAAAATAGCATATAACAAAATAAGCATGAAATGAATGCTATGCCATGGGTGCTTATGTCATGTGTCCCACCCATCATCCGTATGATCATACAATGTATTATCCCCATGTTTGCTTCTAGGTCGCCCCGACGGAGCATGGACTCCGGTTATAGCCCTCAAGCTATCCCCATGTCTGATTCTCGGTCGTCCCGACAAAGCATGGACTCCGGTTATGGCCCTCAGGTTATCCCCATATCTGATTCTCGGTCGCCCCGACGGAGCAAGGACTCCGATTTGTTTATTTTTTTCTGCCCATGCCATGCATGAGATGTAGTGCATTATGCTATGTAATATATATGTAACCCATGTACTTGACATATCATACATAGCCATATAATGCATAATATTAAGATATAAACCATATGCTTCATAAACTTATAACTCATCATAAAATAAATCATAATCATAGATCTATCATAGGCCAGATCAAAATAATTTAAAACACCATTACATATCCATCGCTTACAAAAAGGTAGGAATCCTACTGAATACCGTGTCGCGTTTCGTTACGTTTTCCGCTCGTTAATCCGGTCGCCGATCGCTTACCGTTTGAGACGTCCGATACCTTATTACATTTACCGAATTAGTCCATACGTCATCCATGATTAAGTCCCTAACTTTGCCCATTATCCATTGGTTTTAGACTCATACATAAATCCGATTTTTGGCCAAATTTAAAATTCCGATTTGCGAGCCTAAAACACAGCATCTATCCGTTTCATTTAAATCATTCATCATATCCGATTCCATGTCTAATCCCCATAGGGTTCGGCCATGTACTATGGCCGAATCTATGGTTTTTTTCAATGTGGCACTTATTTACCGTTTTGCCATCCTTTCCTCCATGGTTAATCATCCATTCATTTATGTGCATTCTAAGTCCAAGATTCATTCATACTTAGGTCCCTTCAATCATGACCTAGCATCATAAAATCAGCCACCTAATATTTAATTTTTGAAAAACATTTACTCCCACACCTAATTCCATATTTTGGCCTAAGGTGTGGCCCACATATCATTTTTATAAATCCATCAAAATCTAAGTATTCTTCTACATTATTTTCCATTTATTAAATCCACCAATCACTACCCCAAGGTTCACCTTTTTGGATACCATTTTCAAAAACTAGGTTTTGTCCTAAATAATCCAATTTAAAATCAATACTCCTCATTCATTTTGGCCCTAAAAAAATATCATACACTTTGTAAATCCATTTAAGTTTCATCATTAACTTAACCTAATTTCCATTTCGTTTAACTACATATATAAACCATACTTAGCCCATGAATGACCTAAAGACATGGGTCATGGGTTCGGCCATACACCATGGCCGAACCCATGATGTCTTTCCCTCATTTTTATCTTGGATTTTTAATTACATTTAAAATCCACTTCTACCACCCATCATTTCCTCATTACCTCCATAATTCAAAATTATTTACTTCACCACTTCCATCTTTCTATTCTTATAAAAATAATTAACCATCACCATAGTTCCATAAAAATTCTAACACATCATTCATGGACTTCATCATAAAACTTTTTCCAAAAATTTGCCTACATTTAACCCTTGAAACCCTAACCATTCTCCATCATTTTCCAACCTTAAAAACCATTATTTAAGAACCCTAACCCTCATAATCACTAACCATGGGGTTCGGCCACCTTGCATGGCCGAACCCTATGGTCCATGATTTCTTTAAAATATCATATTTCCAATATTTTGAGGCCACTTAAAATCATCTACATACCTCATAGTTTTTTTTTCTTATTTAACACCTTTAAAACTTACCAACTTTTCAATCATTTTAAAATCTTGAACTCCTCATAAAAATCATTAGGCATTCTCCAACATTCTAAACCATATAATCTCAATTAAATTACCCATCATTCACCATGGGATTCGGCCATGCTACATGGCCGAACCCTATGGTCATCCATTCATTTAATCTTTCTCTCTCTAAGTTTATCCATTTCTTAATCTTCCATTGATGGATCTTAGATCCAAGGCCCATGATGTTTTTGGCCATTATCTAGTAAATGGATTCCCTTTTTAACCATAAATAAGAATCTAAACTCTTGTTTAGAAATACTTACAGATCCGACTGCTCCTCCGGTCTTTGTCGCTCCCGTCAATTTCCTTAGCCTCTTCTCTCCTTCTTCTTGGTCTTTGATCGGCTAGATGAGCTTGATCAATGGTGGGACATGTTTGGATCGGTTAAGGTAGAGCTAGGTTTGGGAGAGGGGAAGAGGGGAAGATGGTGGAAAACAAGATCTTAGCCTTTGATCTTGAGTGGATGGACCAAGACTTGCTCTCTCCTTCTCTTTTCTTCTCTTCTTCTTCTAAGTTCTCTTCTCTTCTACTTTGCAAGGCGAGTGCCGTTTTTTCTTTTGTGTGTGGGGAGATAGAGTGGAGTTGGTTAGCTTGGAAATGGGATGGAGGTGGTTGGAGTAGCCTTCACTCAAACATTAATTTCTTCACCAACCAGGCATGGGTTAGCTTGACTTGGGTGGTGGTGGTTGAGACCCAACCACCAAGCATGGCTCCCATGTCCTCTTTGACTTGTTTATGTTGACCCTAATTAATCAACCTAATTAATTAAGTCCTCACTTAGGTTAATTAATTTCTATCCAATTTAATTCCATCAAATTATCTATCTAATAAATCCACCCATGGTTGACCAAGTCAACCATGGTGGACGGCCCCCACATGTACCTATCCCACCCGCCACCTCACTTGATGAGGTGGAGGTGGGCCCCACTTGGCCATGTTATTTTAATTCCATTAATTTTAACTTAGGTAATTTCACCATAATTTTAATCAATTTAATTTACCATAATCCACCTTAGTCATTCCTAAATTTACCCATGATTGACCAAGTCAACCATGATGGTTGGTCCCACTGTTTCCTTGGTCCACACGCCACCTCAATGGGTGAGGTGGAGGTGGGCCCCATTTGGCCATATCACTTAATCTTGATACATCTTAACTTAGATAATTTTATAATTATCTAATCCATTTAATTTATCTTAATTGGATTACCATTGGGCCCATGGCCCAATTATATTTTGTCTTTCCATTTATTTTAGGGCTTACCTACTTTGGCCCATTGGGTCCCCTATGGCCCTTTGACCCAAATTGACTATCTTGACCCAATTACTTACCATTGACCCATTAATTGTATTAATTCCCATTCATGGTTTATTGGGTAAACATTGGGCCCATGGCCCAATTAAATTCCCTCCTTTTCCACTTACCTTAGGGTTTGAACCGATTTTGATCCATTGGGCCTCACATGGCTATTGGGCCCACTTTGACCATCGTTGACCCGATTAGTCCTCATTGACCCATTAAATGGATTTTATCCAATCCATGGCCCAATTGGGCCATCCTTGGGCCATTGTCCCAAAATTTGGTCCACTTGGCATTTTATTATATCAAGCTTCAAATTAACATGAATAAATGCCAATATATATATTTATTAAAAATTCGGGTTATTACAAGTCTCTTCTTCAGCTTTTCAAACCTCTGATTGCACAAATTTGACCATTCATATTTGACTCCTAACTAAGTGAGTCGAGTAAGTGGGGATGCAATTTTTGAGAAGTCCATGATAAATTTCCTTTAATAACCAGCCAATCCCAAAAAGCTACGGATCTCAGTTACAATCTTTGGCACTTTCCAATCTCTTACTGTCGCTATCTTAGCCGGGTCCACGGCTATACCTTCTTCCGATATAACATGTCCCAAAAAATTGACCTCAGATAGCCAAAATTCACATTTACTGGCTTTAGCATATAGTTTGTTCTTCCTCAAAGTGTCTAGAACTATTCTCAGGTGCTCAGTATGTTGTTCCTTACTTTTGGAATAAATTAGGATGTCATCAATAAACACAATAACAAATTGGTCCAAGTAAGGATGGAAGATCCTGTTCATTAAATCCATGAGCACAGCCGGTGCATTGGTGAGTCCAAACGGCATGACTACAAACTCAAATAATCCATACCGCGTTCTGAAGGCTGTCTTTTCTATGACTTCCTCCCTAACCAGGATTTGGTGATATCCGGACATCAGGTCAATCTTAGAAAAATGACTGGAACCTTTAAGTTGATCAAATAAATCATCGATCCTGGGTAGAGGGCACTTGTTTCTGACCGTCAGCTGGTTTAGTTTTTGGTAATCCACACACATACAGAGTGAACCGTCCTTCTTTACAAATAAAACCGGAGCTCCCCAAGCCAATGTACTGTTCCGAATGCACTCCAGTTTGAGCAGTTCATCAATCTGCTTCTTTAACTCGGACATCTCTGCTGGTGCCATCCGGTAATGTGGTAATGACACTGGCGCAGTGCCAGGGTACAACTTGATTTCAAAATTGATCTCCCTCATGGGTGGCAACCCAGGGAGTTCCTTTGGAAAAACGTCTGCATAATCCTTTACTATTTCCGGAAGTTCAACCACCGGTGCCTTGTTGATTCTGATAATGTTCAATATCAGATGATTCAACCCTTCATGCAGTTTGCTTTGTTTATCAGCACGCACCACATGTTGTTTTCCCTCGGGCGACCAAAATGTCACCCTGCGACGATAACAATCAATGTTGGCCTTAAAGCTAGCCAACCAATCCATGCCAAAAATAATATCATATTCTGACATATCGATCACCAAATAATTGAAATCAAATCTGAGTCCAGCAAGTTCAGTATTCACTGCTGTGCATATAAGTCCCAATGATGTGTCTTCGACGGGGGATACAATAGTGAGTGATGTGGACAGTTTTTGTACCAATGTACCAGTAGCAGTTATAAATGCAGCAGATATGAAAGAGTGAGATGCTCCTAAATCAAATAATGCAAAGGCGTAGGAACTACTGACTACTGCCATGCCTTGAATCACTGAATGATCCTCTACTGCTGGAGGTGCTAAGGTGAATACCCGTCCAGATCTGTAGGTGGTCGTCCCGCCTGATTAAATGCCCTGCCTCCACTTGAATTAGAAGACCTAACTGGTGGACGAGGTTAAAAATCAAGTGGGACTTGGTTATGATTAATTGTTATATTATAAGGTAACGGGACCTCACAAAGTGTTTACGATCGTGAACGGTTACCAGACGAAAGACGCAAGGACACGTTAGCGGTCTTTGGTAGGATTCCACCTCTTTGAAACCATGGGTTTATGTACATTTGTTTTATCTTATTTTTGATGAAATTATGTTGCAAAGGATATGTTTTAATATTGTGGTTTTAAATGCTATGTTTATATGATAAAATAGTATGCATTGGATATGTTTGAAAATGTGATTTTAATGCTATGTTTATGTTATAAAATAACATGTGTTTCATTGGCATCATCTCATGGATGGCATGGGGTGAAGGATTTGTAACCGGAGTGTTCACACTCTGTCGGGGCGTCCGAAAAACCTATATGGGGTACCTTGATGTGCTTTTCCATCAGGAAAAAATTGGAGGCTCCACACTCCGTCGGGGGGTCCGAAAGACCTCTGTGGTGGGTAATTTTATGTACATGTGATGGGTGGGACTCATTGCATTTGTCATCATTGCATGGCATCGTTTTATATGGTTTTGGACATTATGATATTATATATGTTTTGTACTAACCATGTGTTAGCCCTAATTGGAATACCTACTGGGCACGTTGTTCTAACGCCCTACTTTTACCCTAGTTGATGATACAGGAAACAAGGGGAACGACGAACGCAAGGAGGACCAGGCATAGGAGCTTGGATGAACTATTTTATATATTTTGAATAAAGTTACTTATGGACATGTATTGAGTAACTAGTTTCCAGGAATGTAATAACTTAGATGGTTAGATGTTAGTTTTGATAATTATGATATCTGAATGATGATTAAGGACTTGACGTACTTTGCTATCTGAATGAAATAGAACTTGGTTCTATCATAATTCCACATGTTATGATTTTTTATTCCGCATGTTTATATTGCTATGTGTGAACCGTTTTCATGAACTGAGTCCGTGCACACATAGGGTTGGCCAATTAACAGTCGGATTTTGGAAGTTCGGACTTATCTCGCGTCTTGACGTCCCGCTCTCTATCACTCTACTCTGTCATAAAAAAAAATAGACTCTGAATTTTAGGGAAGAAACGAGTGAAAAAGGGTGGGGCATTACAGTTGGTATCAGAGCGAACCCGAAACATTGAATCTTTCGGAGTAAATTAATCCGGTTCCCGTACATTAATTTACTTCGTTAGACTCAGACGGATGATAGCAAAGGAAGTATAGTCAAAATAAATCGAATTATCAAACATAGCAACATAGGATGTATTTCCCCAGAAACAAAGCAAAAATTAAGAGTGCTTATTTGGAAATTTTCCCCAAAAAGTAGGAAATACAAATTTTTATTATGGAAACTAAGTCTTGATACTTTTCAATGGCTTAGGGAAAAATGGCTCCAAGGGGAAGACCAAGGAGAAATACTCGATAAAACCCAAATGGGGGTGAAGATGAGGTAGAACATCCTCGAAATGAGGAGGAGCAACAATCTCATCGTGGAGAGAAACGACAACCATCCCACCAGGAGGAAGAGGAAGTAAGTAGCGTAAACATACATGTGGTGCCTCCTGAATTGCAAAATTTGTTCAAGCAGTGGTCACGTCGGTGCTTCAACAACACCTAAATGAGAATGGAACCACCAAGGAAAACAGTGACAGGAGCACGGTCAGAGACTTCCAGCAACAATGCCCTCCTTACTTCAAGGGGAGAGAAGGGGCTGTCGGAGCAGAAAACTGGCTGAAGAAGATTTCACAGATTCTGACTTTATTGAATATCACAAGTCATGCTCACAAGATTTAATTGGCCACATCACAGCTGATTGATGATGCTGGTAAATCGTGGGAGGTGGTAGAGAAGCTGCGGGCACTTCTTCCAGAAGGAGAGAGGACTGCGATGACTTGGGAGCAGTTTCAGCTACCTTCTGTAACATCCCAATTTCTCAATGAAGTGGAAAATTACCAAAATGCCCCTGAGTTGTTAAATTAATTATTTTGTGATGTTAAGTAAGGAAATAGTGGGGCCCATTGCTCAAAATAAAATCATATGAGCACATTATGAATGATAAGTTTGATTGGTTGGGTAATTTACATCGATTGGGTCAAAAATGATTAAATGGGTCAAAAGGCCCAAATGGGACCCATCGGGTCAAAATGGATGATTTGACCGTTTTGTGAACTTAAATTAAATGGGGTTAGGCTAATTTGATTGGAAATCAAGTAGAAAAGAAATGGGTAGGCTTGATCCATATGTGAAAACCATTTACAAATGACCAAAATTCCATATTTGGGTCATGGAGTCAAAAACGGGTCAAGGAGCTAAAAGTGGACCCAACGGGTCAAGTTGACTATTGTTGACCGTGTGGACCCTCAAGGGAGCTAAAACACGAGTTAAATCAGTTGAGTGGGACTGAGGTGAGTTGGAATTAAATCAAGTTATGAGTCAACTCATGTGCATTAAATGAAATGCATTAAGTATGTGAGTTGGGTGAGTTGAGATGGAAATTTAAATGATCTTGAGTTGAGTGAGTCAAAAGGGAAATTTGAAGGGGCTGTAAATCAGTGAGTCTAATGGGAATTGGAAGAGGTTGGCTGGTCTCAAACCAACCAAAACAAGTCCCACACGTTGGGGACTTGTTTTGGTGAGTTCCATGGTGAATATTAAATGTAAATACATGGGTTTGAGTTGAGTTGCTTGGGAAGCTGTATGGCTGCATGGGCAGCTGCCAAGGGGTACCTTGGATGGTACCCAATACCCATTGGTTTGTGCATGAATTGATGAGGGAGTGGAGGCGTTTTGGGGGCTGAATTACAAAAACAATAAGCACCCATGGTTAGCCGTTTTTAATCATTGTGAAAGCCTTACAATCCCATCTCTTTCTCCCTCTCTCCAATTGGTGTTCTCGGCTGGAACAGCAGAGGCTTTTGGTACCAAATATTCAAGCATACAACCAGCAAGGAGTTAAGGAAGCAAGGATTAAAAGTCAAGAGCAAAAGGCAAAGGAAAGTGGTAAGTTTTTCCCATTGATTTATGTTTAATAAAGTGGGTAAAATAAGACATGATTTGGCCATGTGATGGTCAAATCTATCAAAGGGTTAAAGTATGATTTTTTATACCCAATTAGATGGAAAACATGGACATAGGGTTCGGCCACTTTGGATGGCCGAACCCCATGAAATATTATGGTTAATCTTGATGGTTTTGTGAGATTTAAACCATGCAAGTATAGGACTGATTTTGGAGGTTTAAGATACATACTTTGGAAAGATTGAAAGCATGGATTTGAATGTCATAATTTGGCCATGCTATGGCTGAATTTGACAAGGGTCTAAACCATGTAAGAGATGGCTTGGTTTTCATGTTTTGAAACATGAAAACCATGGATTTTGTGGACTGTTTTTGGTAGTTTTTGGAAATTAAAACCCTATGAAAATGGGCTAATTTTTGGATGGTTTCTTTGAAAGTTAAAATCTGATTTTAATATACTGTTATTACATGATTATCTGAGGTTTAAAAATAGTAAACATAGCCATTGGGTTCGATCACCATGGAGGGCCGAACCCCATGTAAAAGAATGTTGGTTTCATGTTGGAAAAACATGTAAACCATAGACTTTTTATGGACTGTTTTGGATGGTTTCTTTGAGAGTTAAAACCTGATATTAATATGCTGTTTATACATGATTATCTGAGGTTTAAAAACAGTAAACATAGCCATTGGGTTCGGCCACCATGTAGGGCCGAACCCCATGTAAAAGAATGTTGGTTTCATGTTGGAAAAACATGTAAACCATAGACTTTTTATGGACTGTTTTGGATGGTTTCTTTGAGAGTTAAAACCTGATATTAATATACTGTTTATACATGATTATCTGAGGTTTAAAAACAGTAAACATAGCCATTGGGTTCGGCCATCATGGAGGGCCGAACCCCATGTAAAAGAGGGTTGGTTTTCATGTTGGAAAACATGGAAACCATAGACCTTTGTGGACTGTTTTTGGGAGATTTTTATGTGATAAGGTTACTGATTTTGGGTTGGCCATGGGATGGCTAAACCATGGGTTTAATATGGCTAAGGGGTAGAGCCAATTAGTATTTAAACAAAGGACATCATTGAGCAAAGAACCATAAGGGTTCGGCCATGAGTATGGACGAACCCCATGGACTGTTTTCATGGGCCATTTTATGGATGTAGGTGTGATTAAAAATGGAATTATGTTTACTGTTTTGGTCGTCCAAAACATGACTGAACCATGTTAAGGTTACGGTTAAGGTTGTAGAATTTAATCAAGGTATTGGTGGCAATGGTAAATCTGTGAATACAAGCCAAATGAAGAGATTGATCAGAAGGACTTAGAAGATGTTTTAGGTCTCATATGTGAATGGACATGTAAATAAGATTATGATTTACTTATTGTTGCATAATAAGGTACCGAAAGTTGAACGACGAACGAGTCGTGACCGGTTAAAGCCTAAGAAAGAACGGACGCTAAAATGATTCTTCAGTAGGTTTCCTACCTATTTGTAACCACTGTTTTTACCCAATTTGTCTTATGATACTCTTGTTTTAATATATGTGTTTCAAATGATATATTATGCATTAACAAATGGCATACAGGCATTGGCATCTCATGCATAGTCATGGGATAATGAATGAAGTTCTACAGTGATGGCTACAAATGTACATGATGGGGTTGCTCATTGCATGTACATATTTTATAGAAGAGATGAAAGTATGTTGTAATTTACCTCGTCGGTGCAAAGCACGTCAAGTGATGGCTACAAATGTACATGATGGGGGTTGCTCATTGCATGTACATAGAAGAGATGAAAGTGTGTTGTAATTTACCTTGTCGGTGCAAGGCACATCAAGTGATGGCTATGAAAGTACATAATGGGGGATGCCCATTGCATGTGCATATTTCATAGCATTGATTTTAACTGTTTTTAATGATCATGTATTATGATATATATGCATGTTTTATATACTGACATGTGGTAGCCCTGATTCGGGAACCTACTGGGCGCATTGATCTAACGCCCTAATTCTATCCTCAGAGGAGATTGCAGGTACAAGCAAAGGGAAAGGAAAGGTCGTTGACCGGGAGGGGAGCCAAGCCTAAGTGCTTGAATGAAGGACTGAACTACTTTATATTACTGTCTTTTGAATATTTTTGTGGGACATGTAATAATTCACTACTTGCTATGGTTTGATTAGGTTGATAACATTTGGATGGTTGATCTATGTTAAATAATGTTTAAGACTGTTACTTGCTATCTGGTCTTTCTATTCCGCAATTAATCTAGGTTATTCCGCATGTTGATGTTAGTTCCATGTGTGATTCGTAATCATGGTCTATTCCATGTACACAAGGGTGGCCAGTTAAGGTTCAGACTTGGGTACTCTGAACTTAACTCGCGTCGTGACGCCGCCCGCTCTCTTTCGATGTTTTATTATAACTTAAAAAAAAAAAAATTAGACTCTGAAATTCTCGGAAAGGGCGAGGCGTTACACCTTCCTAGAACATTATTTTCCTGAGGAGGAGAAGGAGCGCCAAACCTAGGCTTTTCTATCTTTGGTACAAGGTACCATGACGGTGGATGAGTACCACCAGGAGTTTCTCAGTTTATCTGTATATGCATTCTATATGGTGGATACAGAGTATCCGAGGGCACGCAAGTTTGAGCGGGGCCTTCGGCCTAGCATAAGGGCCAAGGTAACTATATTTAAGGCAACCACATTGGCAGAGGTGGTTAGCAGGGCCACAATAGCAGAGCAAGAGATGGCTGAGTTGACGCGTTTTGACAATCGCCGAGCTCAGAGTGGGAGGGGTACATTTCAGCCCAATAAGAGGCTCCGACCGAACTCTAGCAGACCCTCACCATCCACTGGGTCAACATGGGGCTTTCGACCCAATCATCCCTCCCCATCTGCATCAGTCACTCAGGCTCCCAAACGGGTGAACAACTGCTTCCATTGTGATCAGTCGGGCCATTTTAAGAGAGAATGTCCACAACTCAACAAACCCTCATATTCTAGAGGTTCTTCTTGTCCACCAGTTAGGCCAGCTAATTCACGTGGAGACAGGACAGTTAACCAGGCGGGACGGCCGCCTACAGGATCTGGACGGTTATTCACCTTGGCACCTCCAGCAGCAGAGGATCATTCTGTGATTCAAGGTATGGCAGTAGTCAGTACTTCCTACGTATTTGCATTATTTGATTCTGGAGCATCCCACTCTTTCATATCTGCTACATTTAATAACTGCTACTGGTACATTGGTACAAAAACTGTCCACATCACTCACCATTGTATCCCCCGTCGGAGACACATCATTGGGACTTATATGCACAACAGTGAATACTAAACTTGCTGGACTCAGATTTGAGTTCAATTATTTGGTACTCAATATGTTAGAATATGATATTATTTTCTGCATGGATTGGTTGGCTAGCTTTAAGGCCAACATTGATTGTTATCGTCGCAGGGTGACATTTTGGTCGCCCGAGGGAAAACCACATGTGGTGCGTGCTGATAAACAAAGCAGACTGCATGAAGGGTTGAATCATTCGGTATTCAATATTATCAGAATCAACAAGGCACCGGTGGTTGAACTTTTGAAAATAGTAAGGGACTACGTGGACGTTTTTCTAAAGGAACTCCCTGGATTGCCTCCCATGAGGGAGATCAATTTTGAAATCAAGTTGTACCCTGGCACTGTACCAGTGTCATTACCACATTACCGGATGGCACCAGCAGAGATGTCCAAGTAAAAGAAGCAAATTGATGAACTGCTCAGACTGGGGTGCATTCAGAATAGTACATCGGCTTGGGGAGCTCCGGTTTTATTTGTAAAGAAGAAGGATGGTTCACTCCGTATGTGTGTGGATTACCGAAAACTGAACCAGCTGACAGTCAGAAACAAGTACTCTCTACCCAGGATCGATGATTTATTTGATCAACTTAAAGGTTCCAGTCATTTTTCTAAGATTGACCTGATGTCCGGATATCGTCAAATCTGGGTTAGGGAGGAGGACATAGAAAAACAGCCTTCAGGACGCGATATGGACTATATGAGTTTGCAGTCATGCCGTTTGGACTCACCAATGCACCGACTGTGTTCATGGATCTTATGAATAGGATTTTCCGTTCTTACTTGGACCAATTTGTCATTGTATTTATTGATGATATTTTGATTTACTCCAAAACTCAGGAAGAACATGCTGAGCACCTGAGAATAGTTCTGAACACTTTGAGGAAGAACAAACTATATGCTAAAGCCAGTAAATGTGAATTTTGGCTATTTGAGGTCAACTTTTTGGGACATGTTATATCAGGAGAAGGTATAGCAGTGGACCCGGCTAAGGTAGCATCAGTAAGAGATTGGAAAGCGCTAAAGAATGTAACCAAGATCCGTAGTTTTTTGGGATTGGCTGGTTATTACAGGAAATTTATCATGGACTTCTCAAAAATTGCATCTCCACTTACTCAACTCATTCAGAAAGGAGTCAAATATGAGTGGTCAGATCTGTGCAATCGGAGGTTTGAAGAGCTGAAGAAGAGACTTATCACTGCTCCTATCCTAATTTTGCCGGAAAGAGGCAAGTGTTATGAAGTACAATGCGATGCTTCAGGAGAGGGACTGGGATGTACACTCAGTCAAAGTAATCGTGTGGTGGCATACATATTAAGACAGTTGAAAATACCTATCCTACGCACAATCTGGAACTAGCTGCAGTGGTCTTCGCTCTTAAAAGCTGGAGACATTATCTTTATGGCAAGAAATTTGAAGTGTTTTCAGATCATAAGAACTTGAAGTACTTGTTTGATCAGAAAGAGCTCAACTTGAGGCAGCACAGATGGATGGAATATCTAGCGGATTATGAGTTCGCACTTCGTTATCACCCTGGCAAGGTGAACAAGGTGGCAGATGCCCTCAGCCGTTTATCACATGCATCAGTGGCATGTTTGATCAGGACAGAATGGGAGATGCTGAATACCACTTGAGAATTTAAACTTTACCTCAATAACCATGGGACTATGTACAATTTGATAATACGGTCCAACATGGTTACTAAGATTGAACAGTAACAACGGACAGACCCGGAAGTGGAAGAGATATGGGCTAAGATGTCTACTGGTGAAGTCATACCGGAATGGGAGTTACAACCAGGACAGGGTCTTCTATTCTGAGGAAGGATTTATGCACCAAAGAGCTGCAGAAAAGAGTTATTGGTTGAGGCACATCAGACCAAATTCTCTATTCATCTGGGCAGCACCAAAATGTATCACGACCTGAAGAGACATTACTGGTGGCACGGACTCAAGAAGGATGTGGCAGATTTGAGGCTCATTGCTTAACTTGTCAACAGGTTACGATGGAACATCAGTAGCCACCAAGGTTACTCAAACCCTTACCAGCGCCGGAATGGAAATGGGAGCACATCTCCATGGATTTTGTGACAGGGTTGCCAAGGTCTTCAAAGGGCAACAATGCAATATGGGTCGTGGTAGGCCGACTGACCAAGTCTGCACATTTTCTTCCCATTAAGATGACAGACTCATCTGAGACTTTGGGTCGGCATTATATCAAGGATATCATTAGATTGCATGGTATACCTCGGACTATTGTGTCTGACAGAGATGGGCGATTCACAGGCAGAGTATGGCAGAGCATGCACTCGGCCATGGGAACAGATCTACTGATTAGTACAACATTCCACCCACAGACTGATGGACAGTCTGAGAGGACAATACAGACACTGGAAGACATGCTGAGAGCATGTATGCTAGATTTCAAGGGTGGATGGGAGGATCACTTGCCGTTGGTAGAATTCTCATGCAACAACAGTTACTAGGCAAGCCTCCAGATGGCACCATTTGAGGCATTATATGGTAGACCTTGTAGGTCACCAGTGTGCTGGACAGAGGCCGGTGAGCCTGCACTGATTGGATCTGAGTTGGTTACAGAGACTACAGCACCGATACAGTTGATACGGTAACACTTATTGACTGCGCAGAGTCGTCAGAAGAGTTATACTGACAAGAGGAGGAGGTTCGTTGAATTTGAAGTGGGAGACATGGTGTTCTTAAAAGTCTCACCACGAAAGGGACACACGAGATTTGGAAAGAAGGGGAAATTGTCACCAAGATATGTGGGACCATTCTCAATCATAAGAAGGATGGGGGACGTGGCTTATCAATTGGCACTCCCATCACAATTGGCATCTTTACACAATGTGTTCCATATATCGATGTTGAGGAAGTACAATCCTGATCCTTCTCACGTACTGAACATACAAGACATAGAGGTTTAGAGCGACGTGACATACGTCGAGAAGCCTGTCCAAGTGGTGGACACAGAACAAAGGGTACTACAGAACCGAGCAATCCAGTTCGTCAAAGTAGTATGGGATCGACATGGTATTGAGGAAGCCACATGGGAACTCGAGTCGGAAATGAGAAAAGCTCATCCTAAGCTATTTATGTAAATGTTTGAAACCCTACTTCATTCAATTTTCGGGACGAAAATTTTAAAGAGAGAGTTGTATTGTAACACCCCGGATTTTCAATTTATTATTTTGAATGAAAATTATCCATTTAATTTGTGAATATCAGTTATGGATCTTAAATTGAGTAAAGAGTTGGGTCATTGGCCCAATTAGGAGCCAACGGTTTTGGAAAGGGTTCCAATAAAATTTAAATGGGTTGAATTAATTTAGCAATGCATTATGTCCAAAATTAAATAAATGATTGTGCATGGCTGAATTATTGGATTTGAATATCCAAGGAGATGTTTAAAAATCAAATGAAGATTACATTGGCCGTGTATAGGGATTGCATATCTAGGTGATGCGCATGGATCATTCAAAAAAGGGGCTTTCTAGATTAAAAAAAATGGCATAAGGGAATTATTATTTTAGCACCTTTTAAATTGGGATCATGGGAGATTAAAAGATGCAATAAGAGGGGCGCATGACACTTTCCAACTTAAGACACAAGGGGGCGCACGGCATTGATATAAGTATTATCTTAAGCACCTTCCAAATATGGGAAGCCAAGGTCGGCAAGTGCTATCTTAATAGGATTGAGTGGAATAATAGAGGGAGAGATACAAGGGGCGTACAGCCCTAAAAGGAAATTGTATCTAAAACACCTTCTAAACTAAGATCAAGAGGGCGTCATTAAAAAGGAGAGAAGGACAAGGGCGCATGGATTGCACATCTCTCTCTCCAATTTTCTTTCTCTCTCTCCCTTTCTCAAGTTCTCATTCACGGCAAGAACAAGGAGAAGGAGAAGGCAGCCAGCAAGAGGTGTTCTTGGTTTGGAAAAATTAAGAAGAAAGGAGAAGGATTGTAAGAGGAAAAATCAATCGGAACCGGTTAGTATTTTTACTTGATAAATTTGTTTTAAAAGAAAAGAACCATAGGGTTCGGCCATGGTGTATGGCCGAACCCCATGGAAGAGGATAGGGAGATGAATGTATGAATTTTAATGGAAAGAGAGAACCATAGGGTTCGGCCATAGTGCATGGCCAAACCCCATGGAAAGACATGTTTAATTCATGGGTTTTGAGGATTGAAAACCATGGAGGAACATTGGGTTGGTTTAATGGTTTTTGAAGGATGAATCTTATGGAAAGAACATTGATTTTTTTTAAATGGAAGTTTGAAGGAAAAGTTGAATCATAGGGTTCGGCCATGTTGTATGGCCGAACCCCATGTGAAAGGTCATTTATGATTTATTTTAAATGGATGCATGGTTGATGGTTTTAGATCCATGGAAAGACAAATTAATGCATGAATGAGGATGTATGATTTCTAAAGAGTATGAACCATAGGGTTCGGCCATGGAGTTGATTATTAATTTAGAAAATAAACGGAAAGGGTTAAATTTGTTTCTATGGGTGAGGTTCGGCCATGGTGTATGGCCGAACCCCACTAAAGTTTATTTATGGAAGTTTGTTTATTTAGAAAGTTTCTAAAAATAGAATGAGGAGATTAAAATGGGAAAGTCTCTATTTTTGAAAGGTGAAGATTAAATTAGAAAGTTTTAATTAGGAACTTTCTAATTATGGAATTTTAATTTGGAAGCTTTAAAATTATGGAAAGAACTTGGAGTTAGGGATCCAAGAATAGGAATTGATAAATTTTGAAAGTTTCTATTTAGGGACTTTCTAAGTATGGAAGTTGGATATGGAACTTAGAAAGTTTCTAAATATGGACCTTCTAATTATGAACTTGTTAATTATGGGTTTACCAATAATGGAAGTTGATAAAAATGGAAATTTAGATATCATAGGGTTCGGCCATGGTGCTTGGCCGAACCCCATGAACCAATTTTATGGGTTTAGGTTTATGTGTTAATGAATGGAAGGTTGGAAATAATTAGGCCAATGGCAATTTTGTAAATAGGGTTTAGAATGAAGGACCATGGGTTCGGCCATGGTGTATGGCCAAACCACATGGGGAATATATGATGGATCATGTTGGGACTAAGGAATCGATTATGGAATTAATATGGGGAATGATTTATGATTTTTAATGTTTGAAAGGATCGGATTATTGGATATGTAAGCCATGGATGGCAAAGTTGTAAATATATGGAAATATTGGACATAGGGTTCAGCCATAGAGTATGGCCGAACCCCATGAATTATTTATTGGACTATGTGTTTGGATTAAAGAAGTATGTATGGATTATTTTGGAACCTAAGCAAGGAAAATGACTATGGTTATGTACAATGGCATTTTTGTAATTAACTGAATTAATGGACCATGGGTTCAGCTATGGTGTATGGCCGAACCCCATGGGGTTTTGTTTATGGACTTAGAATGTTAAAAATCAAGTGGGACTTGGTTATGATTAATTGTTATATTATAAGATAACGGGACCTCACAAGGTGTTTACGATCGTGAGCGGTTACTAGACGAAAGACGCAAAGACATATTAGCGGTCTTTGGTAGGATTCCACCTCTTTGAAATCATGGGTTTATGTACATTTGTTTTATCTTATTTTTGATGAAATTATGTTGCAAAGGATATGTTTTAATATTGTGATTTTAAATGCTATGTTTATATGATAAAATAGCATGCGTTGGATATGTTTCAAAATGTGATTTTAATGCTATGTTTATGTTATAAAATAGCATGTGTTTCATTGGCATCTCATGCATGGCATGGGGAGAAGGATTTGTAACCGGAGGGTCCACACTCCATCGGGGCGTCCGAAAAACTATTTGGGGTACCTTGATGTGCTTTTCTATCAGGAAGAAACCGGAGGGTCCACACTCCGTCGGGGCGTCCGAAAGACCTATGTGGTGGGTACTTTTATGTACATGTGATGGGTGGGACTCATTGCATTTGTCATCATTGCATGGCATCGTTTTATATGGTTTTGGACATTATGATATTATATATGCTTTTTACTAACCATGTGTTAGCCCTAATTGGAATACCTACTGGGCGCGTTGTTCTAACGCCCTACTTCTATCCTAGTTGATGATACAGGAAACAAGGGAAACGATGAACGCAAGGAGGGCTAGGCATATGAGCTCGGATGACTTATTTTATATGTTTTGAATAAAGTTACTTATGGACATGTATTGAGTAACTAGTTTTTGGGAATGTATTAACTTAGATGGTTGGATATTAATTTTGATAATTATGATATCTGAATGATGATTAACGACTTGACGTACTTTGCTATCTGAATGGAATAGAACTTGGTTCTATTATAATTCCGCATGTTATGATTTTTTATTCCGCATGTTTATATTGCAATGTGTGAACCGTTTTCATGGACCGAGTCCATGCACACATAGGGTTGGCCAATTAAGAGTCGGACTTTGGAAGTTCGGACTTAGCTCGAGTCGTGACGTCCCACTCTCTATCACTCTACTCTATTATAAAAAAAATAGACTGTGAATTTTCGGGAAGAAGCGGTGAAAAAGGACGGGGTGTTACAGAAGCACGGCGGAGAAAAAATAGACAAGAAGGATAGTGGGACGGTGGTTAAGAATGAAAAAAAGAAAGGAGAGAATCTGTTGAATTTGTAGTGGGTCCCATGCCTTGCTGATTTTAACCCTCTAAACCTCTCTAAATTGAGGATCCCTTTGATAGAGAAATTCAAACTTGGCTTAGAGAATTTGGAGTTTTTGGATTTTGGAGCATTTGTGGATTTCGTGAATTTTGGTTAGTCTTTTTTTATTTATTCTTTTGCAATTTGTTCTTCAAGATTAATTCATTGTCTTATAACTCGATTCAATTAATGAGAGTAGAATTTCATGATGTCTTTTTCTTTTTAATTTTTAAATTCAGTGTTAGTGTGTGATTAAATTCAGTAATAAATTCAAAAATTCTATGATCTCCTTGTTTTTATTCCAAAATTTCAATGCATTATAATTCTTAATTCCAAACTTTTATTAATAATTGAAAGGCATAAAAACACTTAGAATTATGGTTTTTCAGTTATTTATTTTTGTATAATGAAAACTTGATTTTATTTAATTCTTTTTATGGATTTATGTGAGAGATTATTCTAAGTTGTTCAAAGAAGGCAGAAACATATTTTAGACCAAATGGACCTTGATTTTATCAGTCTAAGGCTCTTTTTAAGAGAAGAAAAAAAAAATTAGATTTGAAATTGCAAGTGGAAATTCTATTTAGCCTAAGGCCGGATTTGAATTTTCTTAGTTTGGTGGATTTCATCAACTTCATAATGAGAATTTTAATAGATGAAAATTTTGATTACAGGATAAATAATAAATGTGAGCTCCATATTCTAGGCCTTGATATTAGTTTTAAAATATGGAAAATAAAGCCTCTTTGATTCTTTGAGCCAGTTCCACTGTAAATATGTACAGAGGTAAGTTAGGTGTTCTAAATTTTATTTTTTATTTTTAAAATTCAAAAACTCATCAAATTGGAGAACTAGGTTGGTAATTAAGTAATTGCATCTTAATTTTTTTTCTAAGTTAGATTAAGATTATTTATACTTTTAGATTAAACCCACTCTCTTAATTAAAAGTATTTAAATTGTTAGATTCTATGTTTAAGTCTAGAATATTTCTAAATTTAAACTAAAGTTCATAGATTAGAGAAATATTTTCATATTTATTATTTATCTACATGTATTCTAAATTTCTTAATTTATATAATTCAATGGTGTATTTTTCATGGATATATTTTCTTAAGTTCCGATGGGTTCGACCTCGCACTCAATAGCTATACTATTTAATGGTTCGTACGCTTGCGAGTTATAAATTTAAAATTTGCACAACACATCCTGAGAGATAAGTTAGCCAAAGGCATTTTTGGCATACTGTTGGGCCGAACAGTTACTACAATAGTGGATAAACAACAGTAAACAACCTAGAGAAGATCGGCGTAGAGGCTCTCTTGTAGAGGTGTACGACTGTGTGTTGGACATGCAAGATAGAGAGGTGTGACCAAGGTGCAGCGGCAAGTGTACGGAGAGATGAGTGGACGTACATGAACAATTGCAGGTGGAGCAAGGCTGAGAGCGGCTAGTGTGGACAAAGGTGCAGTAGAAATCAGCTAGTCTTTGGGAGTTTGGGAATTCTCATTAATGTGGAAATTGTTGGGAGTGCTCGAATTCCTTGTCCAACTAGATTTGTGAGTCACGGTGGAAGACTCTAATGTCAACTGGACGTGAAGGATATAGTGGAACTCTACATGAGTAAAGTACTTCTAATGTGCTAGTGCCCCGGCTTTGCCAAGTCCCTATGTTTGTCAATTCCATGACTCAGGAAGAAGCACTTGCTAGAAGCTTGAAGAGTGAAGGTGATCAAGATTGAAGATCATGCTCCATCGGATTGAAGCTCATCGTTATGGCAATCACAATATAGATATTTGGCCATAGATGACTTTAGGTGGTACCCACACCTTTGGAGGACCATTGCTATGCTTAGTTGAAAAAAATGGTAAAATCATAAAAGCGTAGAGAGGAGCTCGACAGTGAACTGGAAGCGAACCTGGAAATATGAATTAAGTTCACTGTCAGCTCGACTAGTCGTTCTCACAGACCCCTCCGTCGAGACAGGATCGACCCATTGTGGTCAAGGGCTGGTCGGCCAGATTGACAAAGGTTTTGGATCATAGAACTGTCATTCTGGGTATGCCTCTGATCGAGAGTCTCGTATGCACCGACCCCTTGGTGATGAACTTAACGACCCCTCGTGGTCAACGACTCGTCAATAATAACTTATGAGTTCTGGAACTTAGAACTCAAGTGGACTCTCGAGAAAACAGACATCTCGGTAATTCAAGACCGATTGAGAGTACCAAGACTAACCCCTCGGTAAACGGCGATAGGTCAGTCTAAGCAGGACAAGTTTCTGGACATGAACCTCTGTTTGCATGCTGTTTCCCCAGATCGAGACCCTCATATAGACCGGCCTCTCGGTGACATGACTGTCGACCCATCGGCGACATCGACCTGTCGACCTGGATGTAATAATACCATTGGGAGTGTATTTAATGTGCAACGGTCGGGTGGTTGAACGGTAATAAACTTGAACACCGACCCATCGGTGCCCCCAACCTATCGATACTCGACAGTTTGAAAAAAAAATCTGTGTTGACTCCTCTATAAATATGAGAGTTGTGTGATCATTTAATTATCTTCCTTGAACTGAGAATAGTCATACACTCTAAGGAACGATCAACTCTCTTGTGCTTACACCTGAGAATCATATACAACTAATCTATTGATTGAGTTAGAGAGAGAAAGAGATAGGAAAAGAAAAAAATACAAACTAAGAAATAATTTGTAAAACCAGTTTCCTAATCACCCTGAAATTGTGATTGCTCAACGACGACTAAAAGGCAAAGCGTCGAGATTAACTCGGGCACACATTGGGTGGATCTTTGAGAAGCACAAATCTTGGAGAAAGAGCTACAAGGCAAGTGCTTCTTGGTTTTAATTTTGTTGCTAAAACCTTTGTCCCATGAAAGTGGATTAAGGAGGCTTGGCTCTAGAACCACTATAAAAATTGAGAGCGTAGTCTCTGGCACATGTGGTGGGTGGAATTCCTAATCTAATTGTGGAGGTGTAAGTCCCCACTTAGTGTATTTGGGGATAGCTCAAGGTTGAGCTAGTCCTAACAGTGGATGTAGGTTGGTTAACCGAACCACTATATATCTTGTGTCCTTGTACTTGTGGTGTTATAACTAGTTTCTTATGTTGATTGCTTAATCACATTTGCTAACACACACACACTTGATTATTTTTAGCATATCTGTGTTTTATGATATTGGAACAAATCTGTGTATCCCATGTTTAGAATAGGATTCCATCAAGTTGCACAAATCAGGGATGATTGTGCTCCTATCTAAACCTCTCAGTATAATCAACATGTCGGTAAATAGACTAGTCGGTGTGACAGACATGTCGGTACTGTGCTAAATTGAGCACTGTAATGCCCTGCCCTTTTTCACTCGCTTCTTCCCGTAAATTAGAGTCTTTTTTTTTTTTTATAAACGAAGAATGATAGAGAGCGGGACGTCACGACGAGAGCTAAGTCCGAACTTCCAAAGTCTGACCCTTAACTGGCTAACCCTATGTGTGCATGGACTCAGTCCATGAAAATGGTTCACACATAGCAATATAAACATGTGGAATAATAATCATAACATGCGGAAACATAATAGAATACAGTTCTATTCCATTCAGCTAGCAAAGTACGTCAAGTCTTTAATCATCATTATCATAATATAATTATCCAATAAAACATCCAACCATAGCAAATTCATCTAAGTTATTACATCAGAATTCTAGATACTCAAAATACAAGCCCATGAGTATCTTTAACAAAATATAAACTATAATTCTCCTGTAATACCCCAGCCCAATTTAGGAGTTAATTATGATTAATTAGGATTAATTAAATATTTTTTATCCATTAATTATGAAATATTTTCCTCCAATCGTAAAGTGTATCAAATAAGTTTTTCAACAGATCTGAGTTTGACTCGATCCGAATCCGGTAACTCTTTTAATTAAATTCTAAACGTATATGGGTGAGTTATGAATATAATAATAATATTATTTTAGGCTTAAACCTTAGCTGCTGTATAAACTCAGTCATTTGATTTAGTTTGAACTTCAAATTTTATATTATGCATTATTTTTAAATTCCGGACCTAATGACATGCCAATTTCGCTATAATTTCGCTAATTTATTTTACCCCTAAGTTTTAAAGTGATAAAACCCCAATTTGACAGGGTAGAGGAAGTCCTAAAAATATACAGAGAGAGTCAGTACTCAATCTGTATTATAACTAAGCTGTTTATTTCTTTACACTCTAAAATAGTTGGTTTTTGATATTTGTTTTAAGCCATGAAATATGGGCCGTTGAATATTCTTTCATTTAGAAAATGTGGTTTTCGACTTCAAAACACTTTGAAACTTTAGAATGTTTTTATCAGACAAATTTACTCTATCAAACTATAAGGTTGGATACTTTCAAAAAGAATCTTGAAGATTAGGAGATTTTGTTAAAACGGTGATTTTTAGCGAAAACACTGGGTTTTTGAGATAGATTTCACTCCAAATTTTAATACCATGCTCAGTTTTTAATACCTGACCTACTGAACCAATTGTATCAATTTAGTGAGACCCTGAAATACCCCGATAAAAGAAAGGACATAGATGTAAATAGTAAAAAGAATAAACTAATATTATATTATAAAATAATATCAGAAACCAAATGAAAGATAGGTTTCAAAGCTACGGATGTAGCTTTTAGTTGTGCTGGAAGAATACAACACCGCCAATTGCCTATGTCACTGTGCGGTAGTTGTAATAATAATATTAATATATATAACAATAAATGCATAATTATTTAAAAACCTATAAACCTATGAATAGCTTCGGCAACCTGTATGATTAAAAAAATCATACGGTTGCCTATAAATAGGAGTAATCGGCGAGGAAGGCAGAAGGTAAAGAAAAAAAGAAACTCCTCTGCCGTTTGCTCTCTCTCCCTCTTTCAAAAAACAGCAAACCTTCTCTCTCCTATTTTTCTTTCCTTTCTTCTTCTTTCTCTTGCTTTGGCCATACCAGCAGCAGCCGAGCGTTCGGGTTTCCCGTATTCTTTTAAAGGTTTTCAAATTTAGTCAATCTTATACAGAATTTTGCACCCAAGGTATTGAAATAATTCTATTTTTATTTTTATTAACTCCATGACAAATTAAGAGTAAAATAGCTTAGTATTGGGGTTCAAAAAACGAGATTTTTTTTAAATGGAGGAAAAATAGATTTCCTCTTAAAATTTAAATTTTACCCTCAAAATTTGTATTATTTTACGTTCAAAATATAATTTTTGACCCTAAGTAAAATCGGGGAAAAGATTAACCCCAGCTGACTATTGTGTGTTTATTTTTCCGCCTTGTGTGTTTAAATTCCTGTACTGTACCCTCTTGGCCACATTCTCAATACGTCTCCATGGTCCTTCTTCTAGAAGACAATACGAGGATAGGGCACTGAGTACTTTTATTTACTTTACTGTCTCTGTACCCTCTGGGCCACATTCTCAATACGTCTCCATGGTCCTTCTTCCAGAAGACAATACGAGGATAGGGCACTGAGTACTTTTATTTACTTTACTGTCTCTGTACCCTCTGGGCCACATTCTCAATACGTCTCCATGGTCCTTCTTCCAGAAGACAATACGAGGGTAGGGCACTGAGTACTTTTATTTACTTTACTGTCTCTGTACCCTCTGGGCCTCTCACAATACGTCTCCATGGTCCTTTCTCCAGAAGACAATACGAGAGAAGGCACTGAGTACTTTACATTTTTCATTTTATTGTAATGTTTTGGATGGCTGACAACTAACTTTCTGACATAAGTTAAAGGAGTAGAAAGAGCCTAGGTGACTCACTACACATATCACGTTTTCTGGAAAAATAGCACGGGGTTTGGAAAATTATTATGTGTATATACTGACAAATAGAAAATTTATACATTTTGCTCTATCTTACAGATTTTCTGTGAAAAACTCAACCGGAGAAGGTGAGGAGACTCGAACCAACACTTGTATTGTGTTATATGTTAAACCCACTAACACCAGACTGAAATGGGACCCATGGTCAATTAAAGATGGAAAAGGCTATATAGGTCTAGAATACGAGACCTGACACTGCCTACATGTAAGGGATGTAAATGTTCTAACTGTTTAGAACGTAGGTGTTAAAATGGTGTCGGGGAGTCGAGGACTTGTAGTCTCTAACGCAGTATGGACCCATGGAGTGTCTGGGAATTGTCGGGTAAAAACTGGGTGAAGGCATTCGTGTTATTAAATCCAGTTTTATATGTTGTGTGATATTGATTATTTTATTGATTTCTTGTACTGGTATTTGATACACCAAATGGTAAGGCTGAAATATGATGGTTCTCTCAGAATAAGTCCCTGTGTAAGGAGGGCATTGGAAATCATGCATTATCATGCATTTGACATTTACATGTGATAATTATGTTTATAAGTTAAATCTGTGGAAGATAATAACTTTGTAAAGTTTGATATTTGTCGTTGGGCTATAATTGCTGAGATTAGCCAAACACCTTTTGCGAACCGCTGGGTTGGACTTGTTAGTAGGCTGTGGTCGACCGCCATCAACCGTTGGTGTTGGATGGGCTAGTAGACCGGGTCGTAGAGACCTTATGCACTTGCAAGTTGCTATATTATTTCCGTGGAGGAATTAATATTAGTTCTGGTTGGAACTTTAAATGGGGGCTGACCCCGGTGTTGTAACATGGCTGGGGACCGACCCCGGTGTTAACAATACAATCTGAGTAAAAACCTTAGAAGATGATCCTAGGGTGAAAATGGGTTAAGTGGATTAACCGCATTGCATTCATGAAACATGCATTATTTATTGTTTCATATAATATGTTGGATGTTATGGTGGAAGTGAGTTAAGTGGATTAACTGCGTTTCATTTATGGAACATGCATTGTTATTTATTCCATGAATATTGTATGTTGGATTTTATGGTGAGCTTTCCTCACTGGGTTAGTAGCTCACGTCCCTTACAATACAGGATTTGAACCAGAGGAAGGACTGGATGGACCAGTAGTGTCTCGTTGAAAGTCGGAACTTGGCAATTGTCTGTGGTTTTCTGCATGTGGAAACCAAGCGTACCTTTGGCTATTTTGTGTGTTTTTATTATAAATATGCCTCATGTGGCATAAGAAACTTATGTCTGTAAGTTTTAATGTCGTATACATTATATCCACTATGTTTTCGTGCGTAACGCTGATGGATAAAAATATTCGTTGTGTGATATGGGTTGTATATGGGACATATGGTATATGTTTGAGTCCATGTGTGAAAAGCACGTGTGACATTTTCTAGGATCGGATTTTGGTAAACTTGAGGATCCAGCCAGTTATGACGTTGGGTGATTAGAGTTTATTGTTGTCCAAAAAAAAAAAAAATTAGTCGCGTTCCGGGCCCACATCTGGGTTCGGGGCGTGACAAGGTGGTATCAGAGCATGGTTCAAGCTCTCGGACTGTGTGTATGGGAATTAGTAGAATGATTGTTTGAGTTTAGGTTCATCCCCGTAGTTTTTAAAGTTGGGTAGATGGAACCTTGAGTTGGAATGAGATCAAATCCCCTTTATTTTGATAAGTGGTGTGATTTTAGTATCAAAGTTGATACTTTAAACCCAATATTTGGATGTGAGAATATCTTGTGGATTGGAATCAAAAGATGTTGGGAGTACTGAGAGGCTCTGACATCGATTAGGCTTGGGAAATAACCTAGGAAGAGGATAAAAGGGAATGTTGTAAAAATGTAAGAACATGTGAAAATGTAAAGATGTAAGGAAAAATGTGAGAGTGATCGTAGAATGTAAGAAAGTATTAGTATGGGAAACTGGAAGGAGTAGGAGTATGTATGTGTGAATATCTGTATGCTTGGATGTATAAAGGACTATGTATCTCCTTTGAATGTAATATATATAAGTATGTTTAGTTACTGTGTGTTGTGATGAAATTTTACTTTGAACTCCGTTATTGATACCTATGATCCTCAGGATGTCAGAATCACGGGGAGATTCTGAAAACCAGGGGGAGAATGCAGTACCACCCCCAGGGAATCAACCTGAACTTTTAGACGCAGTCTGTGTCACTGTGGAGGCTTTCCAAAGGGTTGTAGATGATCTCCACCGACCACGGGAGAGAACTCCCGAGGGAAGAGCTACTTCAGCTCTGAAAAATTTCAAACAATTGAACCCGCCGACTTTCTCGGGAAATGCGGAACCAACTGAAGCTGAAAACTGGATTAACCAGATGAGTCGAATCTTCGACACTCTAGCCACAGCTGAGGACCTAAAGGTGACTCTCGCCACCTATCAATTGGAGGGAGACGCCTATAAATGGTGGGAAGTCAGATATAATGCGAGAAATCGTGAACCCATGACTTGGGAAGAGTTCTCTACAGCTTTCCTTTCTCGCTATTATCCAAAGGTGGCAAGGGATGCTAAGAGGAGACAATTCCTCGATCTCAAACAGGGCTCCGATATGGTAGCCCAGTACACCGTAAAGTTTCTAAATCTTTGTCAATATGCTCCCCGCATCTTTGACAATGAGGAGGAGAAAATCCAGCATTATGTTGAGGGACTTCGTCCTTTCCTTCAGCGGCAAGTGGCAGGAATTCAATTTGCCACTTTAGAAGACGTGATTAGTCGAGCTTCTATGGTGGAAGCAGTTGACACCACTAACAGAAATGTGGATCGGTCTCGGCAAGGAGATGCACCGAAACCTCCTTTGCCTAACAAGAAGAGGAAATTTAGTAAAAGTTCATTCACTAGGAAGGGACAAACATTTGTTGGACAGACCAGTTACACTGGGCCTAGGCAAGTGGTATGCTACACGTGTAATCAGCCGGGTCACACGGTAAAGCAATGTCCACAGAACAACGTTCCAGCAGCTAACAGCTGAGTATGCTTCAGATGCAAACAAATGGGACATTTCATTAAAGATTGTCCTTATCCTGACACCAGAAGCAACATGGCAGGACCTTCTCAGAATGTTAAACAGATGCAATCTCAAATGCAGTCTACTTCACCACCCTCCAGAGGTTCAGTGGCATCTAGAAATGCGCCACGAAGGACTGGAGAAGCTAGAAATCAAGGACGCTCTCAGACGACTCGAGGAAGAGTCTACACCATGGGAACCCAGGAGGAGGAGCCGACAGAGAACGCTGTAATGGAAGGTACCATACCTCTTTTTAGTTTCATGGCACAAGTATTAGTAGATACTGGTGCTTCACATTCATTTATCTCTAAATCATGTCGGGATAAATTGAATTTATCATCAGTAGTTGCCACCAAACCTTTGATGGTAGTGTCACCATTAGGAAAGAAAGTACGGGTTGATCAGATATGCGAATCCTGTGTTCTTAGAATGAATGATCTAGATATAATATATGATTTCTTTTTAATAGAAATGACAGATTTTGACATCATTCTAGGAATGGATTGGTTAACTGCACACAAGGTTTTGATAGATTGCCTACAAAGAAAGATTTATGGGATATCACCGACCAGAATCCGATTTGTAGAGAAATTAGTACCATATGAGAACATCAGAGTTCAGTTCTCTGGTTTGAAGGCATATCCTGGTAGAATTGTAGCTAGCATGGGATGGGAGGATGTAGAATGTATAGAAGCCAGTTTGCCTCGAGTGGTTTGTGAGTTTCCAGATGTATTTCCAGATAAACTCAGTGGTTTACCTCCACGCCGAGAGATAGACTTTGTTATTGACCTGCAGCCTGGAACATCTCCTATATCTATGGCACCATATAGGATGGCACCGGCCGAACAAAAAGAGTTAGCCAAGCAAATAGATGAACTGCTCCAACTTGGTTTCATTCGTTTGAGTACTTCACCTTGGGGTGCACCAGCTCTCTTTGTGAAAAAGAAAGATGGGTCACTGAGAATGTGTATAGATTACCGGCCATTGAACCAAGTAACCATAAAAAACAAGTACCCATTGCCTAGAATAGATGATCTATTTGACTTGTTGAGAGGAGCAAGTTGTTTCTCAAAAATTGACTTGAGATCTGGGTATCACCAACTTCGAGTCAGGGAGGAAAATATTCCCAAAACTGCTTTTCGTACCCAATATGGCTTATATGAGTTTTTGGTCATGCCTTTTGGAGTAACAAATGCACCAGCAACTTTCATGGATTTGATGAATCGGATTTTCCGACCATACTTAAGAGAATTCGTAATCGTCTTCATCGATGATATTTTAATATATTCGTCGACTGAAGAGGAACATGAACAGCATCTACGTGTCATTTTACAGACTTTACAGGATCACCAATTATATGCTAAACTCAGTAAATGTGAATTTTGGCTGACACAAGTCCAATTTCTCGGACATGTGGTGTCAGCAGATGGAATTTCGGTGGATCCGACAAAAGTGAAGACAGTTATGAATTGGGAAAGGCCTAAAAATGTCACAGAAATTCGAAGTTTTCTGGGTTTAGCGGGCTATTACAGAAAATTTATCCCAAATTTCTCTCAAATTGCAGTACCAATGACTCGTTTGACACGAAAAGATGTCAAATTCGAGTGGACAGAAGACTGTGAGAAAGCATTTCAGGACCTAAAGGATAAACTAACCACCTCTCCTGTGTTAATCATACCTGAACAAGGACGTGGTTATGAGGTCTATTGTGATGCTTCCAAACTGGGATTAGGATGTGTTTTAATGCAAGAGGGAAAAGTAGTTGTTTATGGGTCCAGACAGTTGAAAGGACACGAGCAAAACTACCCCACTCATGATTTAGAACTAGCAGCAGTGGTGTTTGCCCTGAAACTTTGGAGACATTACTTATATGGTGAACGATTTAATGTCTTTTCTGATCACCATAGTCTCAAGTATTTATTCACTCAGAAAGATTTAAATATGAGGCAACGGAGATGGATGGAGTATTTAGGAGATTATGATTTTAAACTCTCCTACCATCCCGGAAAAGCTAATGTGGTAGCAGATGCCCTAAGTAGGAAGTCTCGTGGTGATGTTGCAAAGGTAGCGTCATTACAATGGAAATTATTAGAAATTCTATCTGACTATGATTTAGAATTGGTTGAAAGTAGTGAATCGGCATGGATTCAAAATCTAGTGTTGCAACCCGAAATAGTCGGAATAGTACTGGAACAACAGCAAAGCGATGTTGAGGCACAAGAAGTGTTAGCTCAACTATCGAATGGAGCAGGGTTAAAAGATTGGAAGGTTAGAACCGACGGAGGTTTAACTTTCAAAGGACGATTGTTCGTCCCAGAGTCAGAAGGATGCAGAAAGGAAGTGCTTAGACATTTCCTCCACTCTAAGTTTGCCGTTCATCCTGGTAGTACCAAGATGTATCGCGATTTATGCCGACAATTCTGGTGGAAAGGAATGAAGAGGGAAGTGACCGACTTTGTTTCTAAATGTTTAACCTGCCAACAAGTCAAAGCTGAACATCAACGACCTGGTGGAAAAATGCAACCTCTTCCAGTAGCCAAATGGAAGTGGGAACATATTACCGTGGATTTTGTAATAGGATTTCCAAAATCAGTAAGGAAGAATGACTCCATATGGGTAATTGTGGACCGACTGACTAAGTCAGCCCATTTTCTACCTATCCGAAAGAAAGACACTTTGACCACTCTGAGTAAGTTGTATATCAAGGAGATAGTCCGACTACATGGAGTGCCAGTCTCCATCGTGTCAGATAGAGATACCCGATTTGTCTCTCGATTTTGGCAGGGATTACAGACGCAGTTAGACACCAGGTTATGTTTTAGTACAGCATTTCATCCCCAGACGGATGGTCAGTCTGAGAAGACTATCCAAACATTAGAGGACATGTTGAGAGCATGTGTCATGGACATGCAAGGAAGTTGAAAAGATCATCTAGCTTTAATTGAATTTGTATACAACAACAGCTATCAGTCAAGTATACAAATGGCACCGTACGAGGCTTTATACGGTAGACCCTGTAGATCACCTCTGTGTTGGACAGAAGTAGGAGACAAAGCTTTGTTAGGACCAGATATGGTACGTGAAACGACAGACCAAGTGGAAGTCATAAAGCAACGTCTCAAAACCGCTCAGAGCCGACAAAAAAAGTTACGCTAATAAAAGACGGAGACCATTAGAATTTGAAGTCGGAGACTTTGTGTTCCTACGTGTAGCTCCACGTCATGGAATACAGAGATTTGGACGTAGAGGAAAGTTGTCACCACGATACGTTGGACCTTTCGAAGTTTTGAAGAGAATCGGAGAAGTTGCTTACCAGATAGCACTACCTCCAAGCCTAGAAAAGGTACACAATACATTTCATGTGTCTATGCTCAGAAAATACGAACCAGATCCATCTCACGTGTTGAACGTAGAAGACATTGAAATCGCTGAATATCTAATTTTTGAAGAAATACCCCTTGAGATCCAAAATACCAGGACTCAGGTGCTTCGACGAAAAACTATAGCACTAGTGTAGGTGTTATGGCAACACCAAGGAACTCAGCACGTCACTTGGGAACCAGAATCGACTATGAGGAAAGTATACCCGAGTCTCTTCGCTAATAAAAGGTACGATTTTCTTTTTCTATTTAAATTTCGGGACGAAATTTCTTTAAGGGGGGTGGGATGTAATACCCTAGCCCAATTTAGGAGTTAATTATGATTAATTAGGATTAATTAAATATTTTTTATCCATTAATTATGAAATATTTTCCTCCAATCGTAAAGTGTATCAAATAAGTTTTTCAACAGATCTGAGTTTGACTCGATCCGAATCCGGTAACTCTTTTAATTAAATTCTAAACGTATATGGGTGAGTTATGAATATAATAATAATATTATTTTAGGCTTAAACCTTAGCTGCTGTATAAACTCAGTCATTTGACTTAGTTTGAACTTCAAATTTTATATTATGCATTATTTTTAAATTCCGGACCTAATGACATGCCAATTTCGCTATAATTTCGCTAATTTATTTTACCCCTAAGTTTTAAAGTGATAAAACCCCAATTTGACAGGGTAGAGGAAGTCCTAAAAATATACAGAGAGAGTCAGTACTCAATCTGTATTATAACTAAGCTGTTTATTTCTTTACACTCTAAAATAGTTGGTTTTTGATATTTGTTTTAAGCCATGAAATATGGGCCGTTGAATATTCTTTCATTTAGAAAATGTGGTTTTCGACTTCAAAACACTTTGAAACTTTAGAATGTTTTTATCAGACAAATTTACTCTATCAAACTATAAGGTTGGATACTTTCAAAAAGAATCTTGAAGATTAGGAGATTTTGTTAAAACGGTGATTTTTAGCGAAAACACTGGGTTTTTGAGATAGATTTCACTCCAAATTTTAATACCATGCTCAGTTTTTAATACCTGACCTACTGAACCAATTGTATCAATTTAGTGAGACCCTGAAATACCCCGATAAAAGAAAGGACATAGATGTAAATAGTAAAAAGAATAAACTAATATTATATTATAAAATAATATCAGAAACCAAACGAAAGATAGGTTTCAAAGCTACGGATGTAGCTTTTAGTTGTGCTGGAAGAATACAACACCGCCAATTGCCTATGTCACTGTGCGGTAATTGTAATAATAATATTAATATATATAACAATAAATGCATAATTATTTAAAAACCTATAAACCTATGAATAGCTTCGGCAACCTGTATGATTAAAAAAATCATACGGTTGCCTATAAATAGGAGTAATCGGCGAGGAAGGCAGAAGGTAAAGAAAAAAAGAAACTCCTCTGCCGTTTGCTCTCTCTCCCTCTTTCAAAAAACAGCAAACCTTCTCTCTCCTATTTTTCTTTCCTTTCTTCTTCTTTCTCTTGCTTTGGCCATACCAGCAGCAGCCGAGCGTTCGGGTTTCCCGTATTCTTTTAAAGGTTTTCAAATTTAGTCAATCTTATACAGAATTTTGCACCCAAGGTATCGAAATAATTCTATTTTTATTTTTATTAACTCCATGACAAATTAAGAGTAAAATAGCTTAGTATTGGGGTTCAAAAAACGAGATTTTTTTTAAATGGAGGAAAAATAGATTTCCTCTTAAAATTTAAATTTTACCCTCAAAATTTGTATTATTTTACGTTCAAAATATAATTTTTGACCCTAAGTAAAATCGGGGAAAAGATTAACCCCAGCTGACTATTGTGTGTTTATTTTTCCGCCTTGTGTGTTTAAATTCCTGTACTGTACCCTCTTGGCCACATTCTCAATACGTCTCCATGGTCCTTCTTCTAGAAGACAATACGAGGATAGGGCACTGAGTACTTTTATTTACTTTACTGTCTCTGTACCCTCTGGGCCACATTCTCAATACGTCTCCATGGTCCTTCTTCCAGAAGACAATACGAGGATAGGGCACTGAGTACTTTTATTTACTTTACTGTCTCTGTACCCTCTGGGCCACATTCTCAATACGTCTCCATGGTCCTTCTTCCAGAAGACAATACGAGGGTAGGGCACTGAGTACTTTTATTTACTTTACTGTCTCTGTACCCTTTGGGCCACATTCTCAATACGTCTCCATGGTCCTTTCTCCAGAAGACAATACGAGGATAGGGCACTGAGTACTTTTATTTACTTTACTGTCTCTGTACCCTCTGGGCCTCTCACAATACGTCTCCATGGTCCTTTCTCCAGAAGACAATACGAGAGAAGGCACTGAGTACTTTACATTTTTCATTTTATTGTAATGTTTTGGATGGCCGACAACTAACTTTCTGACATAAGTTAAAGGAGAAGAAAAAGCCTAGGTGACTCACTACACATATCATGTTTTCTGGAAAAATAGCACGGGGTTTGGAAAATTATTATGTGTATATACTGACAAATAGAAAATTTATACATTTTGCTCTATCTTACAGATTTTCTGTGAAAAACTCAACCGGAGAAGGTGAGGAGACTCGAACCAACACTTGTATTGTGTTATATGTTAAACCCACTAACACCAGACTGAAATGGGACCCATGGTCAATTAAAGATGGAAAAGGCTATATAGGTCTAGAATACGAGACCTGACACTGCCTACATGTAAGGGATGTAAATGTTCTAACTGTTTAGAACGTAGGTGTTAAAATGGTGTCGGGGAGTCGAGGACTTGTAGTCTCTAACGCAGTATGGACCCATAGAGTGTCTGGGAATTGTCGGGTAAAAACTGGGTGAAGGCATTCGTGTTATTAAATCCAGTTTTATATGTTGTGTGATATTGATTATTTTATTGATTTCTTCTACTGGTATTTGATACACCAAATGGTAAGGCTGAAATATGGTGGTTCTCTCAGAATAAGTCCCTGTGTAAGGAGGGCATTGGAAATCATGCATTATCATGCATTTGACATTTACATGTGATAATTATGTTTATAAGTTAAATCTGTGGAAGATAATAACTTTGTAAAGTTTGATATTTGTCGTTGGGCTATAATTGCTGAGATTAGCCGAACACCGTTTGCGAACCGCTGGGTTGGACGTGTTAGTAGGCTGTGGTCGACCGCCATCAACCGTTGGTGTTGGATGGGCTAGTAGACCGGGTCGTAGAGACCTTATGCACTTGCAAGTTGCTATATTATTTCCGTGGAGGAATTAATATTAGTTCTGGTTGGAACTTTAAATGGGGGCTGACCCCGGTGTTGTAACATGGCTGGGGACCGACCCCGGTGTTAACAATACAATCTGAGTAAAAACCTTAGAAGATGATCCTAGGGTGAAAATGGGTTAAGTGGATTAACCGCATTGCATTCATGAAACATGCATTATTTATTGCTTCATATAATATGTTGGATGTTATGGTGGAAGTGAGTTAAGTGGATTAACTGCGTTTCATTTATGGAACATGCATTGTTGTTTATTCCATGAATATTGTATGTTGGATTTTATGGTGAGCTTTCCTCACTGGGTTAGTAGCTCACGTCCCTTACAATACAGGATTTGAACCAGAGG
The DNA here is from genome assembly GCA_013350335.1 of Chimonanthus salicifolius. Lineage (NCBI taxonomy): Eukaryota > Viridiplantae > Streptophyta > Magnoliopsida > Laurales > Calycanthaceae > Chimonanthus > Chimonanthus salicifolius. The sequence continues at coordinate 79,104,351 of CM023532.1, read as the reverse complement.
AAGGACTGGAGGGACCAGTAGTGTCTCGTTGAAAGTCGGAACTTGGCAATTGTCTGTGGTTTTCTGCATGTGGAAACCAAGCGTACCTTTGGCTATTTTGTGTGTTTTTATTATAAATATGCCTCATGTGGCATAAGAAACTTATGTCTGTAAGTTTTAATGTCGTATACATTATGTCCACTATGTTTTCGTGCGTAACGCTGATGGATAAAAATATTCGTTGTGTGATATGGGTTGTATATGGGACATATGGTATATGTTTGAGTCCATGTGTGAAAAGCACGTGTGACATTTTCTAGGATCGGATTTTGGTAAACTTGAGGATCCAGCCAGTTATGACGTTGGGTGATTAGAGTTTATTGTTTTCAAAAAAAAAAAAAAATTTGTCGCGTTCCGGGCCCACATCTGGGTTCGGGGCGTGACATCTCCAAGCTCCTATGCCTGGCCCGTTTCGCGTTCATCGTTCCCCTTGTTTCCTGTAACATCAACTAGGGTAGAAGTAGGGCGTTAGTACAACGCGCCCAGTAGGTATTCCAATTAGGGTTAACACATGGGTTAGTACCAAAAATCCAAATATAATATATCATATTATACTTGTAAAGCATCGTATCCAAAACAGTTTATGATAATAGAGATCCAATCATACCGATAAAAAAACCAGAAACCTTGCATGATAATAAAGGTCATAATCATGCCGATTCAATGCCATGCCATGCTATCATATGCAATGAAACCCACCCATTACAAAATCATAGTATCCTCTTGATGAGATTCTCATCATCAAGGTATCCTTCCACGAGTGTTTTACGGATGCCCCGACGGAGTGTGGATCTCCAGATGTATAGTACCCTCCTGATGGAATGCTCATTATCAAGGTCTTCATACATAGTATCTTTTTGATGGGATTCTCATCATCAAGGTATCATACATAGTATCCTCTTGATGGAATTCTCCTCATCAAGGTATCCCTCCATGAGTGTTTTACGGACGCCCCGACGGAGTGTGGGTCCCCGGTTACCTGTCATCCCTCCCATGCCATGCATGAGATGCAAATACCACATGCTATGCAATTTTACAAAATCATAGCATTTGAAAGCTCATATTTAAAACACATGCTATTTTATCAAATAAACATAGCATATAAAATTACCATTTTAAACATATCCTTTGCAATATAAATTCATCAAATCAAGATAAAAACAATGTACAAAAACCCATGGTTTCAAAGAAGTGGAATCCTACCAAAGACCGCTACGTGTCCTTGCGTCTTTCGTCCGGTAACCGCTCACGATCGTAAACACCTTGTGAGGTCCCGTTACCTTATAATGAAATAAACAATCAAAACCAAGTCCCACTTGATTTATAATATTTTAAATCCATAAACCAATCACTATGGTTTATCATTTTCTGTCGTTATTACCAAATTGCCATTGGTCTAACCTTTAGTTAATATTTCATTTTAATTACAATATTGCCACTATACTTATCCATAGCCATTTACGTTCCTTATTTTTCATATATTTACAAGATTGCCATCCATGGCTAATATAACCCATTTTAGCAAGTATTTACAACCTTGCCATTGCCTCCAACAACTTTGGCTTAGGTTCCAACACATAGATCCATTTATTTATTTTAATCATCCATAATACTCCCAATAACCCTTTTAAAATAATTCATAACCGATTCCATCAACTTATGTTTGAGTTTCAAGACATAAATCCATTAATTCTACATAATTACCATATTGCCTTCCAAGGCTATAATTCCATTGTTCTCACCCTTCATCCCTTTAAAATACACCCAAACATAAACTCATAACTTATTCATGGGGTTCGGCCAAACATCATAGCCGAACCCTATGTCCATTTATTTCACCTATTAACAATTTTGCCATCACCTTCATCACCTTAGGTTTAGGTTTCTAAAACCGATCCATAAATTTATACATTATACAAAACACTCCAAAAATCCACAACCATAGATCTATAAATAAAACCTTCCTTTCCTTTAATCATATTAGGCCCATTCAAGACCCATAAAAATTCCTTAACCATATAAGTCCATAAAGAACCTCACGGGGTTCGGCCATACATCATGGCCGAACCCATGATCTTTCATTTTTTTTTTTTGCCTTTAATTACAATTTTGCCATTAATAGAAAATTCCATAATTAGCAAGTCCATAATTAGAGACTTACCAATTTAATCTCCACCTTCCACAATTGGAGACTTACCATTTTAATCTCCACCTTCTATTTTTAATCACCATGCTTAGAACCTTTCTAAATTAATATCCAACTTCCATATTTAGAAAGTTTCCAAGATAATCATTAATCCTTCCATACTTAGAAGGTTTCCAAATTTACACTCCACCTTCCAAAATTAGAGACTTTCTAATTTAATCTCTACTTTCCATAATTAATCAACTTTCCAATTTAATCTCCACTTTCCTTAATTAGAACTTCCCATTTTAATTTCCACTTCCTTAATTTAGAACTTCCCATTTTAATTTCCACTTCCTTAATTAGAACTTTCCATTTTATTTTACACTTTCCTTCATTAAAAAGATTCTAATTTAATCTCCAACTTCTAAACTTAGAAACTTACTAATTTAATAACCATTCTCCATATTTAGAAGGTTTCCAAACTTAGCATCTTTGCTTCCATATTTAGACACTTTCCAAATTTAGCATCCTCTTATTAAAATTAACCAATCTCTTTCCATTTTGAAACAAATTAACCTTCATCAAAATACCAATTCCACTCCATGGGGTTCGGCCATTAACCTTGGCCGAACCCTATGGTTCCAGGTCCTTGGCCATTATCTAAACTTGATCATCCATTATTTTCTCCCATTAAAATTCAATGATAATACTAACACCACTCCATTAACATTATCAAACTTTCATAAATCAATTCCTAGTGGGGTTCGGCCATGCACCATGGCCGAACCTCACTCATAGGAATAATCCATAATAATTTCTTTCTAAGTCATCATCATCTTTCCATTTTTAATCAAATAATTTCTATAACAATAACCATGACATTCCATGGTTTTAAATCCATTATAAAAATTCTCCAATTACTTCCATGGTTTCCAACCCATAAAAGTCCATTATCTAAATAATGTCTTTCCATGAGGTTCAGCCATAAACCTTGGCCGAACCCTATGATCCATTTTTCCATTAAAAATAACCATAGTTCTTAAATCGAAATTTGGAGTCACTTACCGGTTCCGCGACTCCTTCGGTTATCCCTTGCTTGGTCTTTCTCTTCTAATCTTCTTTTCCTTCTTGATCTTTCCCTTTGCTGGCCGCCCCTGTTCTTCCTCTTGTTTTTTGGCATGAATGGGAATTGAGAGAGAGAGAGAAAAGAAAAATCGGCCTAAGGGTGTTTCTTTATATAAGTTTCCCTTTATCTAAATGGGGAAGGTGCCATGCGCCCCTCCCTTGCCTAATTTGGTGGTGCCGTGCGCCCCCTTGCTCCCTTGATTAAAAACCTTCCTTAATCCTATTTGGAATGTGTTATGCGCCCTTGCTCCCTTCTTTAGTTAAAACCTTCCTTAATTGCACTTTCCCCTCTTTCCTTTATTTAATCATGGAAAAATCTCTTTTTAAATTTATCTAGCATATCACCTAGATATGCATATCATTCATGCGCATATTTCTATATTTTTACATCTAAAATTCGGCCATGCAATCTTTTATTTAAAATTTAAATATAATGCATCACTAAATTAATTCAACCCCATTTAATTTTAATAAAACCAAATCCACAATCAATTGGGTCCTAATTGGGTCATGGCCCAATTCTTTGTCCATATTAGATCCAATCTAAAATTCACAATTGAAATGGATAATTTTCATACAAAATAATTAATTGAAAATCCGAGGTGTTACAAGCACTGTCAAAAAGAGGGAAAAATTGTCGAGGAGATAAAAAGATCAGTATTCAACGACATGTCAATGGAACAACACTGTTTAAGTTAAGATATCTCCCACTGCGAAATCAAAAATCAAATTCCTCTCGTCCCTCCCCTAGCTCTGGCGATTTTCTTCCTCTCACCAGAAAAACTTGGGGTTTTTGTTCCTCTCACCTCAAGAAACTAAGGTGTCACAGATATTGTGATTTTTCGGGTTCATGTAAGATCAGAAACTCCTCCCTTCTCAGTTTTTCTGTGAGTCTGCTTTACACAAACAAACCATGCCAAAGATGAGATTGCCAAAGAACTTTCGAACTCCTGATTTGGAGGAACAGGCTGAGGCTGGTTCTCCACCTTCCAAGAGACCGAAACTTCTTAGGGAAAAAGCACCTGCCTCCTCAAGACCTACCCGTATCCCTCTAAGATTTAGGGATTCTGATTCTGAAAACACTCTTCTAGCAAAACTTCCTTTCATTAGATCCAAGTCCGTACACCAACCTCATTCTCAAATCCCATCTAAAAGGGTAGAAGAACCTGCTATAGAAGAACACAATGGCCAGGAAGAAGTTATAGAAGAAAAAGACATGGATGAGGAAAAAGAAAGCACTGACATTAGGAATGAAGAAGGAGTTAGAGCTTCTGGTTTAAGTGATGAGGAAGGAGAATCCTCAAATGAAGAGGGTGCTTGTCCCTATCTTCAACCCCTAGTTCGACATAGGTGATTCAAAGATTAAATAGAACGAACTAGTTGTGTAGCTGATTTGCATAAATGTGGGGCTATGCAATTGCTACATGACATGTGCTAGTATTTGGTGTATTGGGGTGGAAAGATGTATTCTTCCTTGGCCATGAGAATGTACTGCTCCACTAGAGATGATTCAAAAGCAAATTGTTTCAAAATTATGTCTAAAAATGGAGAATCAGTACGAGTCTCTCCTCAGTTTGTTTATGAAATCATTGGGATCCCCCTTGTGCCAAATAATGTTGTACCCATCATTCATCCGAAGATAGAAATACTAGATCAAAAGAAATTTGCTAAAAGACTGTGTGTAACGGAAGTAGAGTGGAAGAAACATATATGGATTAGAAGTGCAGACTTACTACCACAATACAAAGTTCTCCATCTTCTCTTCTGCTTTAATCTGTATCCTAGACATGGGAGCATGGCTGATTTAAATTCTCCCATGATTATTATCCTGTACAGGGTTGTTCGCAAGAAGAAATTTTGCTTGTCTACTTGGATGTTCCATTCCATCTCTATGTACTGGAAATCAGCAAGGAAATGATATCCTCCTTTCTGTTACCTCATGTCTAAATGATGAGTGAAAAATTATTACATATTTTACTCCTAAATTTATAATTGTAAGTATCTCATTTGATTTAATTTTATCTAATTAGTATAATTTTGTGTTTTGTAGGTTTAAAAGTAAAAATGAAAGAAAATGTGCTTAGAGGAAGAGCTTTGACCCATTTTAAATCATGTTGGATATTTGAAGCCTGCAAGCACAAGCTCGAGGGTGATTTTGAATGCAACAACGGACATGCCCATGTACAATTTGGTGTTGACACAGAGATATGCCAACATGGCAAAGAGAAGAGAGCATGTCATTGAGAAAAAAACTGGCAGTCAACCAAGTTTGAATGAAAATACAACAACAATTTGGCAGGCTGGAGTAGAGGATGAGTTAGGAAGGATTTAGGATGAGAGAGGACGAGTTAGAACGGATTCAGGATGAGAGAGGATAAGTTTGGGACGGTAAAACTGAGACTGTTTATAATTCTGGATTATAGAAAAGGAACTAGGACGGTAGGACGACGGAGTTGGGTCAGTTTTCTGCAGAAAATACAACAATGTTTTTGCAAGATCGAACCAACAGTGTCTGGGTTGGTTTTGAGCAGTTTTACAAACATCCACTGTTTTCAAATAATACACCAAAGTAGAGAGAAAAGGGCAAGTCTATTAGTCTCCTAATCAAGGGCCATTGGAGCAGAGGTACTAAGGAAGATGTTTGGGTTCCACACAGTCCACCGTCTACAGCAAAAGAGAAGAAAGTTGTAGCAGCTAGAAACAAAAGTAGCCAACAAATATGAGGACAAAAGTTTTATAAGTAAGTAAAGAAGTGAGAAAATACAGTAGGCTCCAAGTTGCATTTCAGAGAACAATAGTAAACAGAGCAGAAACGGTGGCAAAAAGAACACATCTCAATGTGCATAGAGCTGAATCAAGAAGAAGAGGTTGTAGCAGATCAGCCACCACCCCAAGTTTTGTTGCATATCGTAGAGCAAATTGAAAGAAAAACAAAAGAGACATGGCAGCCAACAACCTTTATACAACATTGTTTTCATGGAACAAATAGTAGTCAAAAATCAAATGAGGATCGGTCATAGAAACATCCATACAGCTACAAGCAGTTAAAAAGATTCATGAGAAGAGGAATTAGGATCCGTGAATGAAAAAGTTGGAAAGAGGTGTTGTCCGATTCAGTAGAGCAAGAGAAAGAGGACAAGAAGCAGGAGCTAGGTGTTAGCTTGAAAATCAAAATTAAAAAAGAAAAATTAAAAAGATTAGGGCAGCGAATGATGGTTGTGTGGTTGATTTTAGTAAACCCAAAAGAAAGTCTAGTGGAGGCCACCATCACTAATTTCTCGTGGAAACAGGGACAGAAAATAGAATAAAGAATAATTGGAAGAGGAAAGTGGCTGCGGGTAATGAAAGAAAAGAATGGAAGCCTAAAGAATAGAAGAAGGCTGGGATGATGTACTTAGACAAAGAACCATATGCGGCAATGTGAGATAACAATAAAGAAATCAAGTTGTCGTGCAATCAAGGGATCGGCTCATTGAATGGGACCTACCACCTGTTAATATTACCTCTTCAAAACTCTATAAATTGAGACCCAAAACACAGCATAATTCAAACTGGAATGAATTGAAAAAGAAGGTTGTGCATTGGAGAGGAAGGGGAGTAGAAGAATTCAAGAAGATAGTGGGAATTTTAAGTTCTACAAGGGTTATTCATGTTGGTGGAGTTTGATTTTGCCATTGTTCTACTTGCATTTTTTTAATTCCAAAAATTCCATTGGTTTGTAATTCAATTTCATATTTTATTAATGGAATAAAGATGTGCTGAAATATTAGTCTATGGTTTTCCAAGTATTTAATTCATGTCTTATGATAATTTGATTTTATTTTAATTTTTTTTATAAAATACATGTTTGAATTAATTCTAGATTTTTCAAATTAGATGCACTGAAATATTTAGATTAAAAAGACTTTCTTCTTCGATCTAAGGCTCTTGTTTTCAAGAGTGCACTGTAATATTTAGGTTTGAAGAGAAAATTTAAATTCTATTTAATCTAAGGTTTAATTTGAGAAATTTTTAATTGTTTAATTCATCAGTTTTATAATTGGAATTTTAATATATGAAAATTTTGAACTCACGGTTAGTAATTTAGTAGGATAGGCCTTTGTTTTATTTTTAAAATATGGAAAATAATGACTCATTCATTCTTTGATCCAGTTCCACTGTAAATATGTACAGAGGTAGTTTAGGTGTTTTAAATTTTATTTTTGTTTTTAAAAATAAAAAACTCACCAAATTGGAGAACTAGGTTGGTAATTAAGTAATTGCAGTAATTGCATCTTAATTTTGTTTTCTAAGTTAGATTAAGATTATTTATATTTTTAGATTAAATCCACCATCTTAATTTGATTCAAGTAAAAATTGATTTTCCATTTTATTTTCGATCTTTTAAAGGTTTCTAAATGAAAATTAAATTTCCTAGATTAGATAAATAATTTCATATTTTTTATTTTTCTCTATGTTTTCAAAATTTCTTAAATTACGTAATTCAATAGTGTATCTTTTACGGATATATTTTCCTAAGTTCCAATGGGTTCGACCTCGCACTCAATCGCTATACCATCTAATGGTTCGTGCCCTTGCGAGTTATAAATTTAAAATTTAAATAACAAGTTTTTGGCGTCGTTGCCGGGGAACTTAAAAAATCGCCATTGAATTATTTATTTTTGGAAATAATGTTAATTTCATAAATATCTATTTTTGGCAACTCTTTAAAATTTAAAGTTTCTATTTTTCTTGGAAACTCTAAATTTCGATGGTTACCTTATTTACAAGTTTCTAAAAATAATAACAATCAGAAGATTATCAAATTTGGAATCACTGCTAAATTTAGAAAGTTTTTATTTTTGGAGACTTCTACATTTAGAAACTCCCAAAAAATAGCTAGTTTCTCTTTTAGCATTTTCTAATCTTAGAATTTTAATCTAATTTAGTCATATTCTATTTGTAGAAAATATATCTAAATTATGAAGGTTCCAGTTATAGTGTCTACAAAAAAATCATGGAACAACTTTGAATCTACCTGAACATCTTATTTGGATTAATTTGGTGGATATTAATTAAAAAAAATTATGGTCTTAATTTAATTTAGAGTTCTTATTTAGGTTCCAATCATTTAATTTCTTCAACTAGTTATAACATTAGGGAATTGCATTTAGATTAGGTTTCATGCAACTTTTATGAGATTCAGAATCATCACCAAAGTTTTGTGGTGTTCTATTTTGTAAAGATTTTAATCGTACATTGTAAAATTTTCGGAAGTAAGCACTACAGGCCAAGGTAAGTGCCTAAATCTCTTTTCTTTAAATTTTCAATTTTTCATGCATTCGTATAGCTTTTCTTAGGATGTTTACATTTATTTTGTTTAAAAAAAAACACAAAAAAATAAAAAAAATTGCATATTTAATTTACTTATGCATATTAACATGTTAGTCTCATTCATTAGTCTAATTTTTTTTATTATTGTTTGCATATTTGCTTCGAGTATTGCATTGTTAGATTAGGTTGCATAAAAAAAAAAACCAAAATAAAACTTGTGTGAGTATTTGATAACTAGATTAGGATTTGATTATTCTGTTTGTGAATTTGTTTGTCAGTCAGTCTAGGTTAGGTTTTTAAATTTTGTGCGAGTCTGAGTCAGTCTGTTAGTATGTCGGTGTGTGAGTGTATCTTTACTTTTGATTTTGTTGAATCAATCTAGTCTAGGATTTTATTTTTTGAATTCGTGTAAGTTTGTTGGTCTGATTGTAAGTATGTCTAGAGTCTTATGTCTATCATTGTTTGTCAGTGTCTAGTTTAGATTTTCGTTTTGTTGATCCGTTTGTGTGTTTATTGTCAATCTAGTGTATTTGTTGTGTGTTTATTTATTTTTGTAAGTTCTGAATAAAGTGAGTCATCTCAGGTATTTTCTGAAGTTTAGTTGTTCGCTTCTGATATTTTCTTCTAATTTGCAGGTGCACATGTAGATTAAGGAACATTGAGGAAAATGTTCAATTTAAGTTTGGGGTATTGGAGGCTACACTTTTGTGTGTTTTGTTTTTTAGTCCAAAAAAAAAATTTGAAAAATTTTGAATTTTTTATTTTTTTATTTTCATCATCAGTATGTGGATGAAAATTTTTATATCATGCTTTTCCAATTGAATTTTGTGAAATTTATGCTTGGAGAATCTTAACACGGCCATATTAATATTAGCTTGAAAAAGAAGAGTATTCATGAGTTAAGTAATCATCGGATGAATACCAGTAGAGACTTATACCCACTGAGCTTTTGAGCCATTCGATTTTTCTGAGGGGTATAAATAAATTCTAATTTTTCTTTAAGTTGCGCATTTTTTTTTTGTTGAAGATCTCATTATTCTTTGTTTTGGTTATGTACTGAGAACAATATTAAAATTTTGAATTATTACATTAGAATTTTTCTGAATTTATTTGAAGTGAAAGAAATAGTCATATGAAACTTAGGAAGTCACATAGGCCATTATTTTTGGATCGTTTGAGCGGTTGAAGCCTACTTATATTGGTCATATTATCATGTTAGTTCCTATTTTTGAGCCTTGAATGTAAATTTAGCCTATTTTTATTGATTAACCATATTATCCATACCCAACTCCAGTTGTAGAGTTTGAGCCTACATTGAAAAATCTATGACCTATTCTAGTTCCCGGAAAATGTTAGAGATGACAAATTGGGATGGTACGCTGAGAAAAGTAATATGAAAGGATAAAAAAACAAATGATGATGAATGATGCAAAAAGAAAAAAAATGAAAAACGTTAATGAAAATAAAAAAGGAACATTCGTACATCAAAAGAAGGATGTGAAAAAATAAACATAAAAAGGATATTTGGAAAAAAAAAAAGAGGAAAAAATACTTTGAAAGTGTTGAAAGAAAAAAATAGAGGAAAAAGAATTCTAGTGAAAATTTTGAAGACCTCTACCTTTTCTGTTCAAAGTATTAACTTTAGGGTCTTTTTATCCTTCTTTGATACGACCCGGTCCTAAGCCACGTTTCGTCTGATTAGGAAGTCTTATTGATCCTCAGTTAATATGGTATTTAAGTGGAGAATAGATGAGGAAAAATTATGGTGTTTAATTCAACGTTCTTAGGAAAATGGCATCCATTCATGAGACCCTTATTTTTCTTTGTTATAAGCCTTTCTTTGTTGATAAATATGTGATATATTTGCATTTGAGAAATTATTCTGCTCATATATACACTTTTGAGAGAAATTTAACCCAATCTCTGAGCGAAAGTCTTTTTGAGAGATATATCAGGTGAGATTTGGAGTCAAAGCGCATTTTCAGCGTGTGGTTGCTAAACTTATGTGTATTTTGAAAAAAAAAAATCTATGTTAATATTTAGCTATCACACACTATACTCCGGGTATGAGTTTTGTAAAATAAATTTTGGAGTTGTATGATATTTAAATTTTTGTTTGGGTATTTTTACTGAATTTTGTAATTTGATGTTTGTGGGTATCATCACTGGAAACCCTCATGAGACTGTAACTCGTCCATTAATGGTGAGCTAGGGATTTAAAGGTTTGTTGTATACACTAAATGCAATCAAGAGTGCCAGTGAAAGTGGTTTAGTTTAGGATTTTTATTTTTAATTTTAGTTTTTGTTTTGCTCGAGGACTAGCAAAATATAAGTTTAGGGGTATTTGATGAGTGCAAAATTATTACATATTTTACTCCTAAATTTATAATTTTTAGTATCTCATTTGATTTAATTTTATCTAATTAGTATAATTTTGTGTCTTGTAGGTTTAAAACTAAAAATGAAAGAAAATGTGCTTAAATGAAGAGCTTTGATCCATTTAAAATCATGTTGGATATTTGAAGCCTGCAAGCTCAAGCTTGTAATACCCCGGATTTTCAATTTGTTATTTTATATGAAAATTATCCATTTTTAATTATGAGCTTAAGATTGGATCTTATGTGGATAAAGAATTGGGCCATGACCCAATTAGGACCCAACGAATTGGGGGATTGGTTCCAAGGAAAATTAAATAGGTTTGAATTAATTTAGTGATGCATTTAATTAAAAGATTATGCATGGCCGAATTTTAGATAATAAATATATAGGTTATGCTCATGGATTAGTATCCAAGGAAACTATCTAATTTAAATAGAGATAGGATTAAGGGAAGGTTCTTAAATAAAGAAGGGAGGTCGGAACTCACTAAACAAGGAAAGGTGCACACCGGCATGGGCTAAATAAGTCTTAGCCGTGTGGGGTTTTATTTAAAAAAAAGACAAGGGGCGCATGGTTTAAGGAAGGGAGTAGCTATCTTAAGCACTTCCTAAATTTGGATTAAGAGGAAGATTATAAAAGGGAGAGAGGGACAACGCTCATGGTTTTACCACCCTTAGCCGAATTTTATTTCATCTCTCTCAGTTGCCATTCTCGCCAAGATCAAGAGCGAGGAGAAGAAGAGGTTTGTTCGGCCAGCAAAGGTAAAGGAAGAAGAAGATTGAAAGAGCAAAGAGGTTTGTATCTTAATGGTATAATTTTATGTTTGAAACAAAAAGAACCATAGGGTTCAGCCATGGTGTTTGGCAGAATCCCATGGAAGAAGTTTGAATGATATTTTAATGATTTAAATGGAGAAAAAAAACCATAGGGTTCGGCCATAGTGCATGGCCGAACCCCATGGAAAGAAGTGTTAAATTCATGGGTTTTGGAAGATTGAAAACCATGGAGAGATTTGATTTATTTCATTGGGTTTATGTTCTTAGATTTTAGATCATGGAAACCTTTGATGGCTATTGGTTTTAGATTCAAGAAGACAATGAAAGAAAGTGGGTCGGCTATGGTATGGCTGAACCATGATTGTATCATGGCCAAGTTGTTGGATCAAAAAGAATGGAAAAGAAAGGGGTGAGGTTCGGCCATGATGTATGGCCGAACCCCATCAATTAAATTTATGTTTTTAATTGATTTTATGGATGGTAATCGGTTAATGTTATTATTGAATGTTTAATTGGATCTAAACTAATGGCCAAGATCATGAACCATAGGGTTCGGCCATGGTGTATGGCCGAAACATAGGGTTCGGTCCCCATGGGATAGATTTGGAATGGTAGATGTATTTGGATGGCTAAATTACAAAACTTCTAATTAAGGAAAGGGGTTGCTAAATTGGAAAGCACTCCAATTTTGGAAAGGAGGTTTCTAATCTAAGAAACTATCCAATTATGGAAAGGAGTAGGTTATATATGGAAACAATCTAATTATGGAAGGGTTTACTTAATTTGGAAACCTTCCATTTATGGAAGGAGGTTGCTTATTAAGTAAGTTTCTAAATTTGTAAACCTTCTAAATATAGAAAGAAGAGTTTAAAAGGGGGAAAGTTTCTATTCTTGGAAGTGGACATTGGAATAAGAAGGTACCTATTTATAGACCATGGAAGATGATTATGGAAACCTTCCAAATATGGATGGGTAGATATTATTTATGGAAACTTAGACATCATGGGTTCGGCCATGTGTATGGCCGAACCCCATGAATCAAATTATGGTCTATGTTTAATCAATTATGATTTTAATGTTGCAATGATCGGATTATTGATTATGTAAGCCATGAGTGGCAAAATTGTAAATACTTGTTAAAGATGGAAGTTTAACCTTGTATGGCAATAAGGTAATTATATGAGAAATTATGTGGAGAACTTAGATGTTTAGGATCTATGTATTTGGATCTAAACATGGGAATTGATTGGCGGACCTAGGGTTATGTACTTTGGATTAAAATAAATAGAATATTAACTAAGGTTTGGACCAATGGCATTATTGTAATTATGGACAAAAATGGTAGACCATGGGTTTCGGCCATGGTGTATGGCCGAACCCCATGGGGTTTTGTTTATGGACTTAGAACCTTGTAAATCAAGTGGGACTTGTTGTTGATCTACTATTATATTATAAGGTAACGGGATCTCGGAAACGGTGCGCGATCAGTGAACGATTCTTGGACGAAAGACGTAAGGACTCGTGAACGGTCTTTGGTAGGGTTCCATCTTTTTGAAACCATGGATTTTTGTACAATGTTTCTTATCTTATATTTTGATGAAATTATGTTTCAAAGGATTGGTTTTATATCGACTTTAAATGCTATGTTTAATTGTATAAATAACATGTGTTGGATATATTTCAAAAGGTGATTTTCAATGCTATGTTTATGTTATAAAATAGCATGTGTTTCATTGGCATCTCATGCATGGCATGAGGTGAAGGATTTGGTAACTGGAGGGTCTACACTCCGTCGGGGCGTTCGAAAAACCTATGTGGTGTACCTTGATGTGTTTTTCCATCAAGAAGAAACCGGAGGATCCACACTCCGCCAGGGTGTAAGGGCCCGGAATTTTTAAAATTAATATAAATGGGAATATTATTTATTTTAAGGATGAAAATTGGAAAATTTATGGAATAAAGGGGTAAATGGGTCAAAATTTGGGCAAAGGCCCAATTATGGCCCAATAGACCATGGAGTGGATTTTAAAATTATGTAGGTGGTTAATGATGGCCAATTGGGCCATGGGAGGTCAAATTGGGTCAAATACCCATTTGGCACCCAATGGGTCAAGATGGTTAAGCTCTAAGGTAAATGGGCTAGATGGAAATGTAATTGGGCCATGGGCCCAATGGTGATCCATTTAGAGTGAATTCAATGAATTTAAATCACCTAAGTTACTTGGAGTTAAATCAAGGTGTTGTGGCCAAGTGGGACCCACCTCCACCTCATCAAGTGAGGTGGCGTGTGGGCCAATGATTTGTGGGGCCGGCCACCATGATTGATTTGGTCAACCATGGGTGGAGTAATGGAGTTAGGTTAACTACAAATGGATTAACCTAAGGTAATTACCTAATTAATTAAATAATGAAATTATTTAAAGTGGTGGTTAAGAAGTGGTCAAAGTGGGGCCAAGAGGTGAAAACCCATCTCATCCCAAATTCAAAAGTAAAACACGTTGGGGGCTTGGTGGTGGTTTAGATAACAACCACCATAAAGCAATTAAAAGATCTTTTAAATATCTTAGAGTTGGTGGGGTCTTTAATGTAAAGAAAAAAATGGGGATAAGTCTTGACTTCTTTCCCATTTTCTTATCCTCTCTTTATTTCTCTCCATTCTTCATACTCCATTGCCGTCCCACACTAGGAAGGAGAAAAGAAGAAGAAAATAAAGGAAAGAAAAGAGAGGAACTCAAGGAGAGAAGAAAGAAATGGAAAATGGAGGGAGATCACTCTAAGATTGATGTTATCACCTCCCCTCTCATCACCCCTCCCTTTCCCTCTCTCAATTTTGAACCCTACCTTGGCCGATCCTAAGGTTAGGGGTTGCCACCATGGATCAAGCATCTTGACCTATCAAAGATCAAGAGGAAGGAGAGAGGAGGCCAAGGAGACCGACGGGAGCGGTGGAAATCGGAGGAGACGTCGGATTGTGAGTATTTCTTAAACAAGAAATTTTTGATTTAGGGTTTAAGAATTGGAATTTATTTTATATGAATGTAATGGTGGATAGATAATTTTATGCTATGGAGTTTAAACCCATCAAATGAGAGGGTGGAAGATGGAGAAAACCCTAAATGGGTGAATTAGGTTTAGGGTAAGAAAATGAATAAATGGGTTATGTGCATTATGTAAATTATGAAATTAAGCATGGAATGGGGTAATTGGAATAAAATTATGGGCCATAGGGTTCGGCCATGTAGTATGGCCGAACCCCATGGTGGGTGATTTGGTCTTTGATGTAATTGGTTAAGGTTTTAAGAATGGAAAGCAATGAGGGTGTTAAGTTAATGAATTGTAGTAAATGAGTGAATGCGGGAAATGTTTCGAAATGTTTTTTATGATGGGAATGTAAACGGATTTTATGGCATTGGAGGGCATAGAAAGTGATGGATTATGAACCATGGGTTCGGCCATGGTGTATGGCCGAACCCTATGGTGATAATGGTGGATTTAATGGTTATGATTTATGGAGAAATAAATGGGAAAATGTTGGTAATTTTGATGGACCCAAAGTATGAAATGATACCCTAAAATGGTGATGTAATAGGGATCAATTGATGGGTTTAGAGGATGGAAAAGAGGGATTAATGTATGGATGAGTTTAGGGTTTTAAATGAGTAATGGTGTGGCCCCAAGAGACATAGAAAAATAGTGGAATATGAACCATGGGTTCGGCCATGGTGTATGGCCGAACCCATGGCCCAATTGTAACCCATTGTAGTGGGTTAAATTGGATGATGGATGGTGTTTGTGGCCTCCAAAGGGAATGAATGAGTGATGCACTCATTGAAGTTAAATGCATAACGTAGACCCCATGGGAGGATTTGATGAATTAGGTATTTTGAATCCATGACCCAAATGGTGGATCATTTTTAGGTCTAAGGTTAATGTGTATGTATGTAATTAAGTAATGGGAATTGGATTAATTAGATGACAAGTTTTAATAGTTTGGTGTGTCATAAATGAACCTAAGTTAGGGATCTAAGTTTAAGAATCAATTTTGGACTTAACCATGCATGGATAAATGGGTGATTAACCATGGAAAATGAGGTAGTGGCAAAACTGTTATTAAATGCCAAATTCAAGAATGCTATGGAGATTGATCATGGAATGAGGGGATCTAATGTGATAACCTTATAAGTGGTTAATAAAGCCTAGGGTGGCTGATTTTAGACATATGTACTTAAAAGTATATAATGGATTAGGAGGGACCCACAAAACCAAAATGGTGACCGGTTTTTCATAAGGGCTTATAAATGGTTGAAACATGGACTAATGATTAATGTGTAATAAGGTATTGGACATCGCAGGCGGTGCACGATCGGCGACCGGGTTTATCGAACGGAAAATGTAAAAGGACGCAAGTCGGTATTGGATAGGATTCTAACCTTTTTGTAAGCCATGG
Source organism: Chimonanthus salicifolius (assembly GCA_013350335.1). Taxonomy (NCBI): domain Eukaryota; kingdom Viridiplantae; phylum Streptophyta; class Magnoliopsida; order Laurales; family Calycanthaceae; genus Chimonanthus; species Chimonanthus salicifolius. The sequence continues at coordinate 79,088,144 of CM023532.1, read as the reverse complement.
ATTGAGTGATGGTCGTTTTGAATTATCTTGGAAATTATATGGGTTGTTTTAAGATGGTTTTTGAGTTATGTATTAGGTAGGGGTTTTTACTTGATTTATTCTGGTAAGCATATAATTGGTTTAGAATGGATTTTAAAGCTATGATGTGTTTATTGAGGCTGTACTTGATCTCCTCTTGATAATCAAGTCATATGTTTGATTTATGGGATTTTTACATGTCATGGTTGTTATTATATTCATTACATGGCATATGGCACCTACATCTCATGCATGGCATGGGAGGGATATGACAGGGAAATGAGGGAATGAAACCGGAGTCCATGCTCCGTCGGGGCGACCGATAAACAACATGGGGACATTTCACATATGTATTATGATACCTTGATGATGCTTTTCCATCAAGGGGGATGTTGTATTTATTATTGTACCTTGATGATGGTTCTTCCATCAAGGGGGGGTGCCTAGTGTGGATCGCATCTTGGTGAGGCTTTTCCATCAAGAGGGTCATGGCACGATAATGGTATGGATTCTATTTGGAATACTATGGATGGTTGGAAAAAGGGACACTGTAGAGTTGAGGATGAGATTGATGGGTGGGATTCATGACATAAAACACCCATTGCATTACATTGTACCAAATGGCATAATTTTGAGATAATATCTTCTATATGCTTTGTTATTACTAATCCATGTGCTAGCCCTACTCGGAGTCCTATTGGGCGCATGTTCTAACGCCCTACTTCTACCTTAGCTGATGATGCAGGAGGTGGTGAAACGGAAGGACGGGACGGGAGTCAAGCTTAGGAGCTTGGGAAGGCAGATTCATTATGTTGTTTAAGTTTATGTTGGAAAAATGTAATTTGAGTAGCTTAGCTTGTCGGAATGTAATAAATTAGATTACTGGCTATGTTTTGGGATTTTATTATGGACATTATGGTTTTGAGGTATTATAGAAATTTAAATGAATGTTATCTTCCTTGCTATCTCAAATCTGTAGGATAGTCTTTGTTGTTAATTCCGCACTGAGAAGTAATATTCCTTGAGCTTACATCTACGCGTGAAACGTACTCGTGGACTTGGCTCCACGCACGAGTAGGGTTGGCTAGTTAAGGGCCGGGCTTTAGAAGCTCGGACTTAACTCACGTCGTGATGTCCGCGCCCTTTGTCACTTTAAAAAAAAATTTAACTCTGATTTATGGTGAAAAGGGGCAGGCGTTACAATTGATATCAGAGCGAATTCGGAAGGATGAATCTCTTAAAGTAAGATTAAGACGGTTGCGCGTCTCACTGACAGCTAAGAATCCCAACCGACCGACTCTTCGGAGTCCACTGCACGGGGGCCGGGTTAATTTACTTTGATTGACTCAAAACTGAAGTGTTTAATCTGAGGATAACAATTGATGGAAAGGAATGATAGAAAGGGAAGAAAGATTCATTCTAGGAGAGATTTATTGAAACATAGCAAGATAGGGTTTATTTTACCAGAAATGAGAAAACATCTAGGGTTTTTCCCCCGAATTGATGAAACAGTACCAGATTTATCAGACATAGCAAAGTAGGATGTACTTCCTCGGTATCCCCAATTTGAACAACAGACAATAGGAATTTAGTGATTTCCCCTTGGAAACAAAGGAAAAACAAGTGTGCTTATTTGGTAACTTTCCCCTGACAAAATACATTGTGATATACATAAGAAATTCTCCAAAACCTAGGATGGTTTTATGGGAAATTGTAGTTGATGATTTTGGGTTCTAATTGTATTCTATGAATACAGGTATGTCAAATGAAGGGAAGTGTACGGAATTATGTGGCAAGGGAACCCCTAACTGGTTCATAGACTTAGTGTCTACTTCTAGTATAGAAGTTAGCATGGACATTTAGGAGGGACCTCCCAAGGAAGATGAATAGGATTTAACATCTTTTCCTGAGGAGAATGAGGAAGACTCTCCAATGATAAGAGAGTCGTAAGGGAAATGGAACCCGATTATATGCGCGAGTTGTGCAACCAGATTGGGCACAACGGCACATACTACCCTACCCTCTTGAAGGGGTATGCCCGATTTGTGAACTACATGCATCAAATGAGGATAAGAGGCATGAACTTTTGATGTGGGGTATGTGTTGCATATGTTTATGAGTGAGGTAAATGTGAATGAAAAGAGTGGGGAGTATTTGTTAATGTGATATATGGGTATACTTGGGGGATGGTACAATGGCTTTTAGAAATGGCTTTTATATTGGTGATGACCCATGGCTTGATAATTTGTCATGATCAAGTGAAGAGATTTATATTATGACACATAATGGGTGATGACGTAAACGCTTCGTGAAGGGGTATAAGAGGTTCTCATGTGAACAAAGTGCCATTTGAGAGATGCTGGATAAACAATGTACTTGAAAGAGACCGGAATGCATGGGTTAACTTGCCACATGAAACTCGTGAGAGGATGGCATTGTGAGGAGAATGAGAAGGATCTAGCTTACCAAGACTAATATGTTGTAAAAAAAAAATCTTCTATGTATAATGCAAGTGCATTCTCCCAATGTGTAGTATAGATTATGAATAAGTAATGATAGGCCTTGAAATGGATTTATGGCCTTAAAAGGCATGAATGAATGATGGACCGTGAATTTATGAAAGCATTTTATTTAGTGATTGTATGAGGATTCCTTATGAGGTTATTAAGTTGTGAATTATCAATTGTGCAATGAGTTGATATGATGTACTTTGATAATTGGTGGTATTCAATGAGTAATCATTGAGGAACAAGGATGTGTTATAGACTATGGGTATGATGATGAGTTGATAAAGTGCCGGGAGTTGTGAATATGTAGTATGCATGAGAAGGCCGTGATATGCCAATGCGTTTGGTTGGAAACCTAGGTGGAGCTCATGAGTAATTCCAAAGTTTAGAATTTATGGATGGTCATGGATGGTCTTTGAATGTATTGGGATGATTTGCTCTGGATGAGTAGCATTATTATTTTTAAAAATCTCTAGGTGTGTGCTGTAAATGGGGTAGGGTAACCTAATCATAATTAGGTTGAATCACTACATCTTATTAATGTGTTATTTCTTATGATACCCCAAGTTGTTGTTTGATGTGAACGGAGGTGAAAGATCTGGTTACACATGAGTTGTGTTATTCGAAGATGGTGTGTGATTTCAATTCTACGTGGCCTGCTAATGAAGGCATATGAACAGTATGATGTGGTAATCATTGGTAACGTAGGCATGTAGGGTGGAATTTGGTGGTTGGTGGAATTGGTAATACCTATGAATATTTTTTTGTGATGAATGGACATTATTTGACATAGTCTAAGTAAGCTTAGATATATCATTGTTTTTATGGAATCTGTGAAAATATGTGGAATAATCCAAAAGGGTAGGAAATTAGTATTTATGTGATTGGGATTGATGTCGGGTATTGGTATTGGAGGAGCTATGAACAAAAAGGGTTAGTCCCATAGTGACTTATATGCAAATAAAAGGTATGATTGCTGTTGAGAGATGGACTTAAGGGAAAGGTTAAGAGTCTAGTGAAACTTGAATGGGAAGCTATGGGCGACTGCCGAGTGAAACTGATCACCTGACTCTGTATTTGGCCGATGGAGTTCTAGGAGGGTGAAGCTAGAAACCTAGTTAAAATGGAATCAACAATGGACTTGAGCATAGGCTCGTATTGACAGACTAACTCACACGGAGAGTAGACAAAAGAACGTATTGAAAGAGTACGTATGGGAAATGTTTTGATAACAGATAAAGTGAAATAGAATACGTAATCTACATAAAACCGCAAATGGATTCATGAGGAAAAGAGATAATACGAGGCAAAGTGAATTTTGCAAGAATGAAACTCATAGGTTGATATGAGTGGTGTTGATGTAATTAAGAGGTACTTGGCACAATTAAACGGGAATGGCGAATAAACCCAGAAATGGAGGAGGTATGATCAAGATATTTGCAGGCGGGGTAGTACCGGAATAAGAATTACGACCAGAACAGGGTCTTTTATTCCCAGGTAGGACATATGTACCTGAGAGCTGCAGAAGGGAGTTATTGGTTGAGGCACACCAAGCCAAGCTCTCTACCCATCCAGACAGCGCCAAGATATACCATGATCTTAAGAGGCACTATGGGTGGCATGGACTCAAGAGAGATGTGGCTGAGTTTGTGCTCGTTGCACTAACTTGTCGGCAGGTTAAGGTGGAACATCGGAAACCACCGGGTTTACTCAAACCCTTACCAGTGCCGGAGTGGAGATGGGAACATGTAGCCATGGATTTGGTGACATGGCTACTAAGGTCATCAAGGCGCAACGATGCAATATGAGTCGACGGTACATCCGAAATGTTATCGACTACCTGGTGTATCTCGGACTATTGTGTCCGACAGAGTATGGCAGAGTGTGCAGTCGGCTACGGGGACCGACGTGTTGATCAGCACAGTATTCCACCCACACACTGATGGACAATCGGAGAGAACAATACAGATATTGGAGGATATGCTGAGAGCAGGTACGTGGGATTTCAAGGGTGGATGGGAGAATCGCCTGCCACTGGTGGAGTTCTTCTACAATAACAGTACCTCCAGAAGGCTCCATTTGAGGCCTTATATGGTGGGCCATGTAGATCTCCAGTGCGTTAGATAGAGGTCGGTGAGCCTGTACTGATTGGACCGAAGTTGGCTGCGGAGACTACGGCGTAGATTAAATTTATACGGCAACCTTTACTCACTGCGCAGAGCCGTTAAAAGAATTACGCCGACAAGAGGAGAAGTTTCCCCGAGTTTGAGGGGGAGATTTGTTGCTTTTGGAAGTCTCACCAAGGGAGGGACACATGAGACTCAGAAAGAAGGGGAAACTATCGCCTAGATTGTGGGGCCGTTTCCAATCCTAAAGAGGGTGGGGGAGGTGGCCTATTAGTTAGCACTTCCTCCACAGTAATCATTTTTACGTGATGTGTTTCATGTGTCGGGTTGAGGAAAATACAACCCCGACCCTTCACATGTCTTGAATGTACCAGACGTCGATGTACAAAGCGACATGATGTGTGTGGAGAAGCCGATCAGAGTGATCGGGAGAGAACAAAGGGTACTGCGGAACTCTTCGTGTGGATGTTTTGAACCTCTACTTCGCTCGAATTTTCGAGACGAAAATTTTAAAAAAGGATTGTATTATAAGGGCCCGGAATTTTTAAAATTAATATAAATGGGAATATTATTTATTTTAAGGATGAAAATTGGAAAATTTATGGAATAAAGGGGTAAATGGGCCAAAATTTGGGCAAAGGCCCAATTATGGCCCAATAGACCATGGAGTGGATTTTAAAATTATGTAGGTGGTTAATGATGGCCAATTGGGCCATGGGAGGTCAAATTGGGTCAAATACCCATTTGGCACCCAATGGGTCAAGATGGTTAAGCTCTAAGGTAAATGGGCTAGATGGAAATGTAATTGGGCCATGGGCCCAATGGTGATCCATTTAGAGTGAATTCAATGAATTTAAATCACCTAAGTTACTTGGAGTTAAATCAAGGTGTTGTGGCCAAGTGGGACCCACCTCCACCTCATCAAGTGAGGTGGCGTGTGGGCCAATGATTTGTGGGGCCGGCCACCATGATTGATTTGGTCAACCATGGGTGGAGTAATGGAGTTAGGTTAACTACAAATGGATTAACCTAAGGTAATTACCTAATTAATTAAATAATGAAATTATTTAAAGTGGTGGTTAAGAAGTGGTCAAAGTGGGGCCAAGAGGTGAAAACCCATCTCATCCCAAATTCAAAAATAAAACACGTTGGGGGCTTGGTGGTGGTTTAGATAACCACCACCATAAAGCAATTAAAAGATCTTTTAAATATCTTAGAGTTGGTGGGGTCTTTAATGTAAAGAAAAAAATGGGGATAAGTCTTGACTTCTTTCCCATTTTCTTATCCTCTCTTTATTTCTCTCCATTCTTCATACTCCACTGCCGTCCCACTCTAGGAAGGAGAAAAGAAGAAGAAAATAAAGGAAAGAAAAGAGAGGAGCTCAAGGAGAGAAGAAAGAAATGGAAAATGGAGGGAGATCACTCTAAGATTGATGTTATCACCTCCCCTCTCATCACCCCTCCCTTTCCCTCTCTCAATTTTGAACCCTACCTTGGCCAATCCTAAGGTTAGGGGTTGCCACCATGGATCAAGCATCTTGACCTATCAAAGATCAAGAGGAAGGAGAGAGGAGGCCAAGGAGACCGACGGGAGCGGTGGAAATCGGAGGAGACGTCGGATTGTGAGTATTTCTTAAACAAGAAATTTTTGATTTAGGGTTTAAGAATTGGAATTTATTTTATATGAATGTAATGGTGGATAGATAATTTTATGCTACGGAGTTTAAACCCATCAAATGAGAGGGTGGAAGATGGAGAAAACCCTAAATGGGTGAATTAGGTTTAGGGTAAGAAAATGAATAAATGGGTTATGTGCATTATGTAAATTATGAAATTAAGCATGGAATGGGGTAATTGGAATAAAATTATGGGCCATAGGGTTCGGCCATGTAGTATGGCCGAACCCCATGGTGGGTGATTTGGTCTTTGATGTAATTGGTTAAGGTTTTAAGAATGGAAAGCAATGAGGGTGTTAAGTTAATGAATTGTAGTAAATGAGTGAATGTGGGAAATGTTTCGAAATGCTTTTTATGATGGAAATGTAAAGGGATTTTATGGCATTGGAGGGCATAGAAAGTGATGGATTATGAACCATGGGTTCGGCCATGGTGTATGGCCGAACCCTATGGTGATAATGGTGGATTTAATGGTTATGATTTATGGAGAAATAAATGGGAAAATGTTGGTAATTTTGATGGACCCAAAGTATGAAATGATACCCTAAAATGGTGATGTAATAGGGATCAATTGATGGGTTTAGAGGATGGAAAAGAGGGATTAATGTATGGATGAATTTAGGGTTTTAAATGAGTAATGGTGTGGCCCCAAGAGACATAGAAAAATAGTGGAATATGAACCATGGGTTCGGCCATGCTGTATGGCCGAACCCATGGCCCAATTGTAACCCATTGTAGTGGGTTAAATGGGATGATGGATGGTGTTTGTGGCCTCCAAAGGGAATGAATGAGTGATGCACTCATTGAAGTTAAATGCATAAGGTAAACCCCATGGGAGGATTTGATGAATTAGGTATTTTGAATCCATGACCCAAATGGTGGATCATTTTTAGGTCTAAGGTTAATGTGTATGTATGTAATTAAGTAATGGGAATTGGATTAATTAGATGACAAGTTTTAATAGTGTGGTGGGTCATAAATGAACCTAAGTTAGGGATCTAAGTTTAAGAATCAATTTTGGACTTAACCATGCATGGATAAATGGGTGATTAACCATGGAAAATGAGGTAGTGGCAAAACTGTTATTAAATGCCAAATTCAAGAATTCTATGGAGATTGATCGTGGAATGAGGGGATCTAATGTGATAACCTTATAAGTGGTTAATAAAGCCTAGGGTGGCTGATTTTAGACATATGTACTTAAAAGTATATAATGGATTAGGAGGGACCCACAAAACCTAAATGGTGACCGATTTTTCATAAGGGCTTATAAATGATTGAAACATGGACTAATGATTAATGTGTAATAGGTACTGGACATCGCAGGCGGTGCACGATCAGCGACCGGGTTTATCGAACGGAAAATGTAAAAGGACGCAAGTCGGTATTGGGTAGGATTCTAACCTTTTTGTAAGCCATGGATTGAGTGACGGTTGTTTTGAATTATCTTGGAAATTATATGGGTTGTTTTAAGATGGTTTTTGAGTTATGTATTAGGTAGGGGTTTTTACTTGATTTATTCTGGTAAGCATATAATTGGTTTAGAATGGATTTTAAAGCTATGATGTGTTTATTGAGGCTGTACTTGATCTCCTTTTGATAATAAAGTTATATGTTTGATTTATGGGATTTTTACATGTCATGGTTGTTATTATATTCATTACATGGCATATGGCACCTACATCTCATGCATGGCATGGGAGGGATATGACAGGGAAAGGAGGAAATGAAACCGGAGTCCATGCTCCGTCGGGGCGACCGATAAACAGCATGGGGACATTTCACATATGTATTATGATACCTTGATGATGCTTTTCCATCAAGGGGGATGTTGTATTTATTATTGTACCTTGATGATGGTTCTTCCATCAAGGGGGGATGCCTAGTGTGGATCGCATCTTGATGAGGCTTTTCCATCAAGAGGGTCATGGCACGATAATGGTATGGATTCTATTTGGAATACTATGGATGGTTGGAAAAAGGGACATTGTAGAGTTGAGGATGAGATTGATGGGTGGGATTCATGACATAAAACACCCATTGCATTACATTGTACCAAATGGCATAATTTTGAGATAATATCTTCTATATGCTTTGTTATTACTAATCCATGTGCTAGCCCTACTCGGAGTCCTACTGGGCGCGTGTTCTAATGCCCTACTTCTACCCTAGCTGATGACGCAGGAGGTGGCGAAACGGAAGAACGGGACAGGAGTCAAGCTTAGGAGCTTGGGAAGGCAGATTCATTATGTTGTTTAAGTTTATGTTGGAAAAATGTAATTTGAGTAGCTTAGCTTGTCGGAATGTAATAAATTAGATTACTGGCTATGTTTTGGGATTTTATTATGGACATTATGGTTTTGAGGTATTATAGAAATTTAAATGAATGTTATCTTCCTTGCTATCTCAAATCTGTAGGATAGTCTTTGTTGTTAATTCCACACTGAGAAGTAATATTCCTTGAGCTTACATCTACGCGTGAACCGTACTCGTGGACTTGGCTCCACGCACGCGTAGGTTGGCCAGTTAAGGGCCTGGCTTTAGAAGCTCGGATTTAACTCACGTTGTGACGTCCGCGCCCTTTGTCACTTTTAAAAAAAAAAAATTTAACTCTGATTTATGGTGAAAAGGGGCAGGCGTTACACAGGGCGTCCGGAAGACCTATGTGGTGGGTACATTTTTGTACATGTGATGGGTGGGACTCATTGCATTAGTCATCATTGCATGGCATGGATTTTACCTGATTTTATATATTATGTTATAATATATGTTTTGTAATAACCATGTGTCAGCCGTAACTGGAATACCTACTGGGCGCATTGTTCTAACGCCCTACTTCTACCATAGTTGATGATACAGGTAATCAGGGGAACGATGAACGTAAGACGGACCAGGCATAGGAGCTTGGAAGGCTTATTTTATTAATTTTGAATAAAGTTACTCATGAACTTGTATTTGAGTATTTAGATTTCGGAATGTAATAACTTAGATGGTCGAATGATTTATTGGATAATTGAGATGTTTTAATTATGGACAAGGACTTGACGTACTTTGCTATCTGATTGGAATAGAACTTGGTTCTATTATGTTTCCGAATTTTGATGTTATGATTCCGCAGATTATGATTTTTATTCCGCATCTTGATATTGCTATGTGTGAACGATTTTATTGGACTGAGTCCATACACACATAGGGTTGGCCAGTTAAGGGTTAGACTTTGGAAGTTCGGACTTAGCTCGCGTCGTGACGTCCCGTGCTCTATCACTCTACTTTGTTATAAAAAAAAATATATACTCTGGATTTACGGGAAAAAGAGAGTGAAAAAGGGCGGGGCGTTACAAAGCTCGAAGGTGATTTTGAATGCAACAATGGACATGCCCATGTACCATTTGGTGTTGACATAGAGATATGCCAACATGGCAGAGAGAAGAGAGCATGTCATTGAGAAGAAAACTGCCAGTCAACCAAGTTTGAATGAAAATACAGCAACAGTTTGGCTAGCTGGAGTAGAGGACGAGTTAGGACAGATTCAGGATGAGAGAGGACGAGTTAGGACGGATCCAGGATGAGAGAGGATGAGTCTCGGATTGTTTACAATTCTAGATTACAGAACAAGAACTAAGACGGGCTGAGGACGGCAGGAGGACGGATTTTGGGACAGTTTTTTTGCAGAAAATACAGTAATATTTTTGAAACATCCAACCAGCCGTGCCATGGGTTGGTTTTAAGCAGTTTTGCAAACATCCATTCTTTTCAAATAATACACCAAAGTAGAGAGAAAAGGGCAAGTCTATTAGTCTTCTATTCAAGGGCCATTCGAGCAGAGGTACTAAGGAAGATGTTTGGGTTCCATAGAGTCCACCGTCTACAGCAAAAGAGAAGAAAGTTGCAGCAGCTAGAAACAAAAGTAGCCAACAAATATGAAGACAAAAGTTTTATAAGTAAGTAAAGAAGTGAGAAAATACAGTAGGCACCAAGTTGCATTGCAGAGAACAACAGTAAACAGAGTAGAAACGGTGGCAAAAAGAACACATCTCAATGTGCATAGAGCTGAATCATGAAGAAGAGGCTGTAGCAGATTAGTCACCACCCCAAGTTTTGTTGCATATCCTAGAGCAAATTGAAAGAAAAACAAGAGTCTTGGCAGCCAACAACCTTTGTACAACAGCGTTTCCATGGAACAAGTAGGAGCCAGAAATCAATTGAGGATCGGTCATAGAAACATCCATACAGCTACAAGCAATTAAAAAGATTCATGAGCAGAGGAATTAGGATCCGTGAAAGAAAAATTGGAAAAAGGTGTTGGACGATTCAGCAGATCAAGAGAAAGAGGACAAGAAGCAGGAGCTAGGTGTTTGCTTGAAAATCATAATTAAAAAAAGAGAGAATAGGGGTAGCCAATGATGGCTGTGTGGCTGATTTTAGTAAACCCAAAAAAAAGTCTTGCGGAGGCCACCATCACTGATCTCTCATGGAAGTAGGGACTGAAAATAGAATAAAGAATAATAGGAAGAGGAAGGTGGTTGCAGGTAATGAAAGTAAAGAATGGAAGCCTAAAGAATAGAAAGAGGCTGGACGGTGGAAATAGACAGAGAACCATATGCGGCAATGCGAGATAACAATAAAGAAATTAAGTTGCCGTGTAATCAAGGGATCAACTGATTGAATGGGACCTACCACTTGCTAATATTACCTCTTCAAAACTCTATAAATTGAGACCCAATCCACATAACAATTCGAACTGGACTTAATTGAAAAAGAAGGTTGTGCATTGGAGAGGAAGGGGAGTAGAAGAATTCAAGAAGAAAATGGGAATTTTAAGTTCTACAAGGGTTATTCAGGTTGGTGGAGTTTGATTTTGCCATTGTTATTTTTGTATTTTTTTTTTATTCCAAAAATTCCATTGGTTTGTAATTCAATTTCATATTTTATTAATGGAATAAAAGTGTTCTGAAAATTAGTTTATGGTTTTCCAATTATTTAATTCATGTATTATGATAATTTGATTTGATTTTAATTCATTTTATAAAAAAAATGTTGGATTTAATTCTAGATTTTTCAAATTAGATGCATTGAAATATTTAGATTAAATAAACTTCCTTCTTTGATCTAAGGCTCTTGTTTTCAAGAGTACACTGAAATATTTAGGTTTGGAGAGAAAGTTTAAATTCTATTTAATGTAAGGTTTAATTTGAGAAATTTTTAATTATTGAATTCATGGGTTTTATAATTGGAATTTTAATTGATGAAAATTTGAACTCATAGTTAGTAATTTACGTGAGATCCATAGGCTAGGCCTTTGTTTTATTTTTAAAATATGGAAAATAATGCTTCCTTGATTCTTTGAGCCAGTTCCACTGTGAATATTTACAGAAGTAGTATAGGTGTTTTAAATTTATTTTTGTTTTTAAAAATAAAAAACTCACCAAATTGGAGAACTAGGTTGGTAATTAAGTAATTGCATCTTAATTTTGTTTTCTAAGTTAGATTAAGATTGTTTATATTTTTAGATTAAATCCACCATCTTAATTTGATTCAGATAAAAATTGATTTTCCATTTGATTTTCTATCTTTAGAAGGTTTCTATATTAAACTTAAATTTCTTAGATTAGATAAATAATTTCATATTTATTATTTTTCTCCACGTTTTCAAAATTTCTTAAATTACATAATTCAATGGTGTATTGTTTACGGATATATTTTCCTATCTTCCGATGGGTTCGACCTCGCACTCAATAGCTATGCTATCTAATAGTTCGTGTACTTGCGAGTTATAAATTTAAAATTTGCACAACACTAAACTAGTTGAGCACTTTAAAATGAAACCAAAAATAGGGAAAGTGCCAAGATGCACCAGACTCATCGACGAGGCCATTCTTTGAAAAAAATCTTCCCAGAAGTTTAGTTAAGTCCATCTTTGGGAAAAATGATCCTTCCTCCTCTCACCATCCTATTTTTGAAGAACCAGAAAAAGAAGATGAAGAAGAACAAGAGGGAGAAGCGACTGATTTTGCTCCTACAAGTTTGATAGCTTTAGAAGAACGACTTCAAGTTCAGTTCAACCATTTTTCAAACAGACTTGATGAGCATGAACTCCTTCTGAAACAAATTCTTGCTTCCATTACCTCCAGCTAGTCACAACCTCCTTCATCTGACTCTCAATCCTCTACCTCTGCTCCTCCTAATGTTACACCACTTTAGTTTCTCACATTTTTTCCTATTTTTTTGGTCGTGTAAACATTAAGCACCTTGGGTGTAAACTCTACTATTTATGCATTAACGTTGTGGTTTGCTTTAGTTTGATGTGTGTACTGAATTGTATGTATTGCTTTTTATCTCTTGTCTATGGTTAACATGGTTAATATACAGGTTTGGATGATTTGCTTTTGTATTGGCATGTTAGGGAGATAGGGATCGGACTGTAATGTTGAATACATCCTTGGAGTTTGGGGGAGTACAAAATATGTGTTGTTTAAACCTGTCACTCGTCATGACAATGTAAGGAGGAAGGTTGATGTAAGCTTGGAGAAAAATAAACTTAGAGGCAGCTAAGTTTATGGGAGAGATACTCTGAAAAAGTTAGAAAATATAGCTTACTCTATGGGGGAGATGAGTCAAAGAAACTAGAGAAAAGTGCTTTAAGAATGGGAGAGAGAAGATTCAAAGGAAGCTAGGTAAATGAACTTGTCCCATAGAAGAAATCAGCTAAGTGGGAGTTAGCTTATGTAGGGACATATAAAATTGAATAAAACATGTATTAGTCTATGGAGAGATTTAAAGAGTTTGGATATGAACTCATGGAAGTACTAAATGCAAGAAGCATGGGGTAGTGCTTGAAATCCAATCGATGTTTGCTTACTACACCTTTGTCAATTGTGTGACAAAATGGGGGAGAAATTAGTAGAAGCTATAAGACATCAAAACCAATTATGGGGAGTAATTGGTGAAGCCTAAGTGCTATCAAAACCAATTATGGGGAGTAATTGGTGAAACCTAAGTACTTTGGCCTCTAGAAAGAGAGAGCCATAAAGGGGAGGAATATGAAGAAGCCAATAGACATAGGGGAATGTCTATGCTTGGAGTTTGGGAGTTCAAACTCAAAGAAGATTGGTGGAGAAAATCGACTCAACACTGATAGCTTGGATATGTTATGGGTAATGTTGGTTTCTAGGAAATCATGGTGTTGTAACACCTCAGATTTTCAATTTATTATTTTTATGAAATTTATCCATTTTCAATTGTGAATTTTAGATTTTATCTTAAATGGATAAAGAATTGGGCCATGACCCAATTAGGACCCAACCATTGGTGGAATTGGTCTTATTAAAATTTTAATGGGTTGAATTAATTTAGCGATGAATTATATCTAACTTTAAATAAAAGATTTTATGGCCAAATTTTGAATGTGAAATCCATAGATTATACGCATGAGAGATGTGGGATTTTTAAATCCACAATGATATGCTAGAATATTTGAACAGGGACTTTCTTAATTAAATTGGATTTGCATATCTTAAGAAATGTTCAAAAATCAAATGAGATTATGTATGGCTAAATTTTAGATATTAAATCTATATGTTATGCGCATAAGATGGTAACCAAGGAAACTATCTAATCTAAATAAAAATGGAATTAAGGAAAGGTCTTAAATTAAGGAGGGGAGGTCGGCAACCACTAAATAAGGAAGGGAGGTCGGCAACCACTAAATAAGGAAAGGAGGTCGGCAATTGCCATCTAAGGCAAGGATGGGGCACACGGCCAAAGGAGGGGATGAGATTATCTTAAGAACTTTCTAATGTCGGATCAAGGGAAGGTTATATAAAGGAGAGAAGGACAAGGGGGCTTGGTTTACACACCATAGCCGAATTTTATCTCTCCCTCTCTCTCTCTTTCAAGTCTTGTTCACGGCATACACAAAGGAGAAGAAAAATCAATCAACAAGAGGGGTTCTCGGCCAGTAAAGGGAAGGAAAAATATTGGAGAAGAAGGGAGAAAGATTAGAAGAGCAAGGAATAGAAAATAGGTAAGTATCTTAATGCAATAGTTTTATTTTGAAACAAAAAGAACCATAGGGTTCGGCCATGGTGTTTGACCGAACCCTATGGAGGAAGATAGGAGATGAGATTTAATAATTTAAATGGAGAGAAAGAACCATAGGATTCGGCCTTAGTACATGGCCGAACCCCATGGAAAGATTTGAGTTATTTGTTGGCTTTAAGATTGAAAACCATGGAGAGATTTGATTTATTTCATTGGATTTATGTTCTTAGATTTTAGATCATAGAAACCTTTGATGGTTGTTGGTTTTAGATTCAAGAAGACAATGAAAGAATATGGGCCAAACCATGATTGTTTTATGGCTAAATGATTGGATCAATAGTAATGAAAAAAAAAGGGGTGAGGTTCGGCCATAGTGTATGGCCGAACCCCACCAAATATTTTAATCGATTGGTGTTTGAGTTTAATGGATCTAAACCATTGATGAAGGTCATGAACCATAGGGTTCGGCCATGGTGCTTGGCCGAACCCCATGGGGTTGTTTTTGGAATGGAGATTAAATTTGGAAACTATACAAATATAGAAAAAACTGCTTAATATGGAAAGGTTCCAAATATGGAAAGTGTTGCTAAAATTAGAAAGCATCCAAGTATGGAAAATGGTTGCTAAATTTGGAAAACAATCTAAATATGGAAGGAAGGTTATTATTTTTGGAAACCTTCTATTTTTGGAAGGTGTTTGCTAAATATTAGAAAGTTTCCAATTATGGAAGGTGTTTGCTTAATAAGGAAAGCTTCTAAATATGGAAGGAGTTGCTAAATTGGAAAGCACTCCAATTATGGAAAGAAGTAGGTTATTTTTGGAAACATTTAATTATGGGAAGTAATATGACTGGAAAAATTGGACATCATACATGGCCGAACCCATGAATTAAATCTATGTTTTAGGTTATGAGTAATTGAATCAAGGGGAAAAGTTTCTATTCTTGGAAGTGGACATTGGAATAAGAATCTACCTATTTATAGACCATGGAAGATGATTATGGAAACCTTCCAAATATGGAAGGGTGGACATTATTTATGGAAACTTAGGCATCATGGGTTCGGCCATGTGTATGGCCGAACCCCGTGAATCAAATTATGGTCTATGTTTAATCAATTATGATTTTTAATGTTGCAATGATCGGATTATTGGTTATGTAAGCCATGGATGGCATTTTGTAAATATGTGAAAAATATGGAACATTGGGTTCGGCCATGGTATATGGCTGAACCCCATGATTTATTTATGGGACTATGTGCTTTGGAAGTATGAATGGATTATTTGGAACCTAAGCAAAGAAAAAGGGCTATGGTTATGGACAATGGCATTTTGGTAATTAATGGGATAAATGAACAAAAAGGGTGAGGCTCGGCCATAGGTATGGCCGAACCCCACAAGTATGGCTTATGGACTTAAATGTGGTAAATCAAACGGGACTTGGTTTTGATTTATTATTATATTATAAGGTAACGGGATCTCGCAAGCGGTGCGCGATCGGTGATTGAATCTTGGATGGGAACGCAAGGACTTGTGAACGGTCTTTGGTAGGATTCCACCTCTTTGAAAACATGGCTTATGTACTTTGTTTTTATCCTATGCTTGATGAAAATATGTTTCAAAGAATACGCTTTATTATTGAATTTCAAATGCTATGTTTTAACTTGTTTAAATAGCATGGATTGATATGTTACAAAGGTGATTTTAAATGCTATGTTTATGTTATTAAAATAGCATGTGTTTCATTGGCATCTCATGCATGGCATGGGGTGGAGGATTTATAACCGGAGGGGTCACACTCCATCAGGGCGTCCGAAAAACCTATGTGCGGTACCTTGATGTGATTTCCATTAAGAAGATTTCGGAGGGTCCACACTCAGCTGGGGCGTCCGGAAGACCTATGTGGTGGGTACGTTTATGTACATGTGATGAGTGCGACTCATTGCATATTTGTCATCATTGCATTGCATGGATTTTACCTGGTTTTATATATTATGATATAATATATGTTTTGTACTAACCATGTGTTAGCCGTAACTGGAATACCTACTGGGCGCGTTGTTCTAACGCCCTACTTCTACCCTATTTGATGATACAGGTATTCAGGGGAACGATGAACGTAAGATGGATCAGGCATAGGAGCTTGGAGGATTTATTTCATATGTTTTGAATAAAGTTACTGATGGACTTGTAATTGAGTAACTAGTTTCAGAATGTAATAACTTAGATGGTCGAATGATTTATTGGATAATTATGATGTTTTAATTTTGGACAAGGACTTGACGTACTTTGCTATCCGATTAGATTAGAACTTGGTTCTATTATGTTTCTGCATTTTGATGTTATGATTCCGCAGATTATGATTTTTATTCCGCATCTTGATATTGCTATGTGTGAACCACTTTATTGGACTGAGTCCATGCACACATAGGGTTGACCAGTTACGGGTCGGACTTTGGAAGTTCGGACTTATCTCGCGTCGTTACGTCCCGCGCTCTATCACTCTACTCTGTTATAAAAATATATATATATATATACTCTGAATTTATGGGAAAAAGCGAGTGAAAAAGGGAGGGACGTTACAGGTGTATGGGGGAGCATGAATACAAATCTAATTTAGTCTATGGGTACATATTTATGTTTTGGAGTAACCCTTTTAATGATTTTTTAGTATTGCTTGCTTCTGTGCTTGAACAGGAAAACATGAAATGAAGCAAGCTGAACAAGAATTTACGAAAATCATAGTCTTGTTTTCCCATTTGAATATGTACATGTAATTTGTGTAATATTTAGTATTCAAATGTGATGTAATAAAGGTGGGCTTATAATTGTGTTATCTTCTAGGTTTTTGTCAGGAAATTGACAAAGGGGGAAATTGTTATTGCCCCGGCTTTGCCGAGTCCCAATGTTTGTCAATTCCATGAATCGGGAAGAAACATTTTCTAGAAGCTTGATAACTCAAGGTGATCAAGATTGAAGATCAAGCTCCACTGGATTGAAGCTCATCGTTATGGCAATCACAATACGTATATTTGGCCATAGATGACCTTAGGTGGTACCCACACCTTTGGAAGACCATTCCTATGCTTAGTTGAACAAATGGTTAAATCATAAAAAGCCTAGAGAGGAAGCTTGACAGTGAACTGGAAGCGAACTTGGAAATATGAATTAAGTTCACTGTCAGCTCGACTAGTCGTTCTCACCGACCCTTGGTGGAGACATGATCGACCCATCGTGATCAAGGACTGGTCTGCCAGATTGACAAAGGTTTTGGATCATAGAACTGTCATTCTGGGTATGCCTCTGATCAAGAGTCTCGTATGCACCGACCCCTCGGTGATGAACTTAACGACCCCTTGTGGACTATAACGCCCTGCGCTTTTTTACTCGCTTCTTCTTGTAAATTCAGTATATATATTTTTTTTATAACAGAGTAGAGTGATAGAGCGAGGGACGTCACGACGCGAGCTAAGTCTGAACTTCCAAAGTCCGACCCTTAACTGGCCAACCCTATGTGTGCAAGGACCAAGTCCACGAAAATGGTTCACACATAGTAATATCAACTTGCGGAATAAAAATCATAACATGCGGAATCATAACATCAAAATTGCGGAATCATAATAGAACCAAGTTCTATTCCAATCAGATAGCAAAGTACGTCAAGTCTTTATCCATAATTAAAACATCATAATTATGCAATAAATCATCCTACCATTTAAGTTATTACATTCCGAAATCTAGATACTCAAATATAAGTTCATGAGTAACTTTATTCAAAACATATAAAATAAGTCTTCCAAGCTCCTATGCCTGGCCCGTCTTGCGTTCATCGTTTCCCTGATTTCCTGTATCATCAACTAGGGTAGAAATAGGGCGTTAGAACAACGCGCCCAGTAGGTATTCCAGTTACGGCTAACACATGGTTAGTACAAAACATATATTATAACATAATATATAAAACCATGTAAAATCATGCCATGCAATGATGACAAATGCAATGAGTCCCACCCATCACATGTACATAAATGTACCCACCACATAGGTCTTCCGGACGCACCGGCGAAGTGTGAACCCTCTGGATTCTTCCTAATGGAAAATCACATCAAGGTACCACACATAGGTTTTTCGGAAGCCCCGACGGAGTGTGACCCCTCCGGTTACAAATCCTCCACCCCATGCCATGCATGAGATGCCAATGAAACACATGCTATTTTATAACATAAATATAGCATTGAAAATCACCTTTTGAAACATAATCAATACATGCTACATAGCATTTAAAATTCATATAAAACATATCCTTTGAAACATAATTTTATCAAAAATAAGATAAAACAAATGTATAAAAACCCATGGTTTCAAAGAGGTGGAATCCTACCAAAGACCGTTACGTGTCCTTGCGTCTTTCGTCCGGTAACCGCTCATGATCGTAAACACCTTGTGAGGTCCCGTTACCTTAAAATATAACAATCAATCAAAACCAAGTCCCACTTGATTTTCAATGTTCTAAGTCCATAAACAAAACCCCATATTCACAAGATTCATGGCCAACCTTCCATCTTAGCATGTATTCACAACTTTGCCCTTGGTTTAATCATTTCAAACCTTCCACTCCTTAACACATAAACACAATAGACCCATAACTGATTCATGGGGTTCGGCCAAGTACCATGGCTGAACCCTATGATGTCTAAGTCCAAACCGATCCATAATCATAGATTCATGATTCACAAATAAGACTCTAATCCTTCCCTTCATTTAATCATATTAGGTCCATATAAATTTCATAACCATTCAAATCCATAAGAGAGCTCTCATGGGGTTCGGCCATACATCATGGCCGAACCCATGATCTTTCACTTTAGGCTATAATTACAATTTTGCCATTGGTCTCATTCATAGTTAACATTTCATTCAATTACAAACACCTAATCCATACTTTGATCCACAAACCATAAATTTGGTTTATGGGGTTCGGCCATACACATGGCCAAACCCATGATGCCTAAGTTTCCATTTTCATTAATAATCCATAATTAGCAAGTTTCCAAATTTATCTCCATCCTTCCATCATTAGAAGGTTTCCATAAATAAACCCCATACTTCCATAATTGGAAGCATTCCAAATTTATCTCCACCTTCCATAATTAAAAGGTTTCCAAATTTAGCAACTTTCTAAATTTAATATACCATCTCCATAAATAAAAGTTTTCTAATTTAGCAACTTCCTTCCATAAATAGCAACCTTCCTATTTTAATCAATCATACATTAAAAAAAATTACCAATCAAACTCCATGGGGTTCGGCCATACATCATGGCCGAACCCTATGGTCCTTCAATTTCCTCTCGAACCATTTAACCACCATTTTAAATCCATACCTTTAACGAATATTCTTACATGGGGTTTGGCCATGCATTGTGGCCGAACCCTATGATTCATGCTTCCATTAATTTAATGATCTAATTGCATTAACACAATTCCATTTAAATCCTTTTGAAATCCATTAAACCCAAACAATGTCCTTCTATGGTTTTCCAACCCACAGATCAAGTTAAATTTACCAATCATCATCCATAAAAATATGACCCATCTTCCTCCATTAAAATCACCAAAACCCTTCCATGGGGTTCGGCCATGCAACATGGTCGAACCCTATGGCTCAGCCCTTTTTCTTAAAATTATTTAAATCAATCCCCCAATCTTCTTCCATTTAAAATGCTCTTAAAAACATAAATATAAATCCATTATCTTCATGTTTGAAAACCCCATAAACTTATTAATAACTTCCATGGTTTTCATTCTTAATAACCCAATAAAATAAATCAAGTCTTTCCGTGCATGGCCGAACCCTATGGTTCTTTCTTTCCATTAAAATCATCAAAATACCATCCAATCTTCTTCCATGGGGTTCGGCCACACACCATGGCTGAACCCTATGGTTCTTTATTTCAAAACATAATTATCAAATAAGAATACCAACCTTTTCCGTTTGATTTCTTGCTCTTCCAATCCTTCTCCTTTCTTCTTAATTACTTTCAACCAAGAACACCTCTTGCTGGCTGCCTTCTTCTTCTTGCTCTTTGATCTTTGCGAGAATGACAATTGAGAGAGAGAGGAAATAAAATTCCGCTATGGGGTTGCAAAACCGTGTGCCCTTCTTATGCCTCTCTATATAAAGTCTTTCCTTGGTCCCAACTTTGGAAGGTGCTTAACATAGCCATTGCCGACCTTCCTTTCTCTTTTAATAACCTCTCATTCGGCAATGCTAAGAATATAATTGCCGTGAGCCCTTGGGGTTGCCTCTCTTGTATCTATCTTCCAATTAGTCCAATCTATACTTAGATAGTGCCATGCGCCCCTCTCCCTTTAATTTAGCCATTACCATAATCAAGGGAACTACCCCCTTTAAAAAGATCTATGCGCATCAAATATAGATTGAAACATCTTCCACACGGCCATGCACAATCTTATTATTTCCTTTTTTTATTTATATAATATTGCAATGCCAAATTAAATTCAACTCCATTTAATTTTTATTAAAAACTATTCCTATACCGTTGGGTCCTAATTGGGCCATGTGCCCACATTTTACCCATGTAAGATCCATATCCAAAATCCTCAAATTAAATAGATAATTTTCATATAAAATAATAAATAAATATCCGAGGTGTTATAATACAACCCTCTTATTAAAATTTTTGTCCCGAAAATCAAGTGAAGTAGGGTTTCAAATATTTACATAAGTAGCTTAGGATGAGCTTTCCTCATTTTTGACTCGAGTTCCCATGTAGCTTCCTCAATGCCATGTCGATCCCATACTATTTTGACAAACTGGATCGTTCGGTTCCGTGACACCCTTTGTTATGTGTCCACCACTCGGACAGGCTTCTCGACGTATGTCACATCGTTCTGGACCTCTATGTCTTGTACGTTCAGCACATGAGGAGGATCAGGATTGTACTTCCTCAACATCGATATATGGAACACATTGTGTAAAGATGCCAACTGTGATGGGAGTGCCAATTGATAAGCCACGTTCCCCATCCTTCTTATGATTGAAAACGGTCCCATATATCTTGGCGACAATTTCCCTTTCTTTCCAAATCTCATATGTCCCTTTCGTGGCGAGACTTTCAAGAACACCATGTCTCCCACTTCAAATTCAAGGAACCTCCTTCTCTTGTCAGCATAACTCTTCTGATGACTCTGCGCAGTCAATAGGTGCTGCCGTATTAACTGTATCTGCGCTGTAGTATCTGCAACCAACTCAGGTCTAATTAGTGCAGGCTCACCGGCCTCTGTCCAGCACACTGGTGACCTACATGGTCTACCATATAATGCCTCAAATAGTGCCATCTGGAGACTTGCCTGGTAACTGTTGTTGTATGAGAATTCTACCAACAGCAAGTGATCCTCCCATCCACCCTTAAAATCTAGCATACATACATGCTCTCAGCATATCCTCCAGCGTCTGTATTGTCCTCTCAGACTGTCCATCAGTCTGTGGATGAAATGCCGTACTAATCAGTAGATCTGTTCTCATGGCCGACTGCATGCTCTGCCATACTCTGCCGGTGAATCGACCATCTCTGTCAGACACAATGGTCCACAATACTTTGAGGAATACCATGCAATCTGATGATATCCCTGGTATACCACCGACCCAAAGTCTCGGATGACTCTGTCATCTTAATAAGAATGAAATGTGTAGACTTGGTCAGTCGGTCTATCACGACCCATATCGCATCGTTGCCCTTTGATGACCTTGGCAACTTTGTAACAAAATCCATGGAGATGTGCTCCCATTTCCATTCCAGCACTGGTAAGGGTTTGAGTAACCCTGGTGGCTTCTAATGTTCCGTCTTAACCTGTTGACAAGTTAAGCAATGTGCTACAAATTCTGCGACATCTCTTTTAAGTCCATGCCACCAATAATGTCTCTTCAAGTCGTGATACATCTTTGTACTGCCCTGATGAATAGAGAGTTTGGTCCGATGTGCCTCAACCAATAACTCTTTTCTGCAGCTCTTAGATACGTAAATCTTTCCTTGGAATACAAGACCTTGTCCTGGTCTTAACTCCCATTCCGGTATGACTTTACTAGTAGACATCTTAGCCCATATCTCCTCCACTTCCGGGTCTGTCTGCTGTTCCTGTTCAATCTTAGTAACCATGTTGGACCATAAATTCAAATTGTATATAGTCCCATGGTTATTGAGGTAAAGTTTAAACTCTCGAATGGTATTCAGCATCTCCCATTCTGTCCTGATCAAATATGCCACTGATGCATGTGATAAACGGCTGAGGGCATTCTGCCACCTTGTTCGTTTTGCCAGGGTGATAACGAAGTGTGAACTCATAATCCGCCAGATATTCCATCCATCTGCGCTGCCTCAAGTTGAGCTCTTTCTGATCAAATAAGTACTTCAAGCTCTTATGATCTGAAAACACTTCAAATTTCTCGCCATAAAGATAATGTCTCCAGCTTTTGAGAGCGAAGACCACTGCGACTAGTTCCAGATCGTGCGTAGGATAGACACGTTCATGTATTTTCAACTGTCTTGATCCATATGCCACGACACGATTACTTTGACTGACTGTACACCCCAGTCCCTCTCCTGAAGCATCACAATATACATCGTAGCCCTTGCCACTTTCCTGCAAAATTAAGATAGGAGCAATAGTAAGTCTCTCCTTCAACTCTTCAAATCTTTGATTGCACAAATTTGACCACTCATATTTGACTCCTTTCTGAGTGAGTCGAGTAAGTGGAGATGCTATCTTGGAGAAGTCCATAATAAATCTCCTGTAGTAACCAACCAATCCCAAAAAGCTACGGATCTCGATTACATTCTTTGGCTCTTTCCAATCTCTTACTGCCGCTATCTTAGCCGGGTCCACGGCTATACCTTCTTTTGATATAACATGTCCCAAAAAGTTGACCTCAGATAGCCAAAATTCACATTTAGTAGCTTTAGCATATAACTGGTTCTTCCTCAAAGTGTCCAGAACTATTCTCAGGTGCTCAGCATGTTCTTTCTGAGTCTTGGAGTAAATCAAAATATCATCAATGAATACAATAACAAATTGGTCCAAATAAGGACGGAAGATGCTGTTCATTAAATCCATGAACACAGCAGGTGCATTGGTGAGTCCAAACTGCATGACTACAAATTCATATAGCCTATACCGCGTTCTAAAGGCTGTCTTCTCTATATCCTCCTCCCTAACCTAGATTTGGTGATATTCGGACATCAGGTCAATCTTAGAAAAATGAGTGGAACATTTAAGTTGATCAAATAAATCATCGATCCTGGGTAGAGGGTATTTATTTCTGACCGTCAGCTGGTTCAATTTTCGATAATCCACACACATACGAAGTGAACCATCCATCTTCTTTACAAATAAAACTGGAGCTCCCCAAGCTCACGTACTGTTCCGAATGCACCCCAGCCAGAGTAGTTCATCAATTTGCTTCTTTAGCTCGGACATCTCTGTTGGTGCCATCCAGTAATGTGGTAATGATACTGGTGCAGTGCCAGGGTACAACTTGATTTCAAAATTGATCTCCCTCATGGGAGGCAAACTAGGGAGTTCCTTTGGAAAAATGTCTGCATAGTTCCTTACTATCTTCGGAAGTTCAACCACCGGTGCCTTGCTGATTCTTATAATGTTCAATACCAGATGATTCAACCCTTCATGCAGTCTGCTTTGTTTATCAGCACGCACCACATGTTGTTTTCCCTTGGGCGACCAAAATGTCACCTTGCAAGGATAACAATCAATGTTGGCCTTAAAGCTAGCCAATCCATGCCGAAAATAATATCATATTCTGACATATCGAGCACCAAATAATTGAACTCAAATCTGTGTCCAGCAAGTTCAGTATTCACTGTTGTGTATATAAGTCCCAATGATGTGTTTCCGACGGGGGATACAATGGTGAGTGATGTGGACAGTTTTTGTACCAATGTACGAGTAGCGGTTACAAATGCAGCAGATATGAAAGAGTGAGATGCTCCCGAATCAAATAATGCAAAGGGGTAGGAACTACTGACTACTGCCATACCTTGAATCACAGAGTGATCCTCTGCTGCTGGAGGTGCTAAGGTGAATATCCGTCTAGATCCTGTAGGCTGCCGTCCAGCCTAATTAAATGCCCTGCCTCCACGTGAATTAGCTGGCCTAACTGGGTGGACAAAATGAACCCCTGATATTAGAGGGTTTGTTGAGTTGTGGACATTCCCTCTTAAAATGGCCAGGCTAATCACAATGAAAGCAGTTGCTCCCACCTCTAGGAGCCTGAGTGACTGATGCAGATGGGGAGGGATGATTGGGACGAAAGCTCCCTGTTGACCCAGTAGATGGTGAGGGTCTGCTAGAGTGCGGTCGAAACCTCTTGTTGGGCTGGAATGTACCCCTCCCACTCTGAGCTCGGTGATTGTCAAAACGCGTCAACTCAACCATCTCCTTCTCTGCTATAGTGGCCCTGCTGATCACCTTTGCCAATGTGGCTGCCTTGAATATAGTTACCTTGGCCCTTATGCTTGGCCGAAGGCCCCGCTCAAACTTGCGTGCCCTTCGATACTCTGTATCCACCATATAAAATGCATACACAGACAAACTGAGAAACTCCTGGTGGTATTCTACCACCGTCATGATACCTTGTACCAAAGACAGAAAATCCTGTGTCTGGCGCTCCTTCTCCTCCTCAGGAAAATAATGTTCCAGGAAGGTAGCTGAGAACTACTCCCAAGTCATGGCAGTCCTCTCCCCTTCTGGAATAAGTGCTCATTGCTTCTCTATCACCTCCCACCATTTACCGGCATCATCGATCAGCTGTGATGTGGCCAACAAAATCTTGTGAGCATGACTCGTGATATTCAATAGAGTCAGAATCTGTGAAATCTTCTTCAACCAGTTTTCCGTTCTGACAGCCCCTTCTCTTCCCTTAAAGTAAAGAGGACGCTATTGTTGGAAGTCCCTGACCATGCTCTTGTCATTGTTTTCTTTGGTGGTTCCATTCTCATTCAGGTACTGTTGAAGCACCGAAGTGACCACTGCTTGAACCAAATTTTGCAATTCAGGAGGCACCACCGGTATGTTCACACTACTTGCTTCCTCCTCGTGGAGGGATGGTTGTTCTTCCTCACGGTGAGATTGTTGTTTCTCCTCATGATGAGATGGTGGTTCCTACTCATTTCGAGGATGTTCTACCTCATCTTCACCCCCACTTGGGTTTTGTCAGGTATTTCTCCTTGGCCTTCCCCTTGGAGCCATCTTTCCCTAAGCCATTAAAAAATTATATCATGACTTATTTTCCATCATAAAATTTGTATTTCCTACTTTTGGGGAAAATTTCCAAATAGACACTCTTGATTTTTGCTTTGTTTCTAAGGAAATACATCCTATGTTGCTATGTTTGATAATCCGATTATTTTGACTGTACTTTCTTTGCTATCATCCGTCTGAGTGTAACGAAGTAAATTAATGCACGGAGATCGGATTAATTTACCCCGAAAGATTCAATGTTTTGGGTTCGCTCTGATACCAACTATAATGCCCCGCCCTTTTCACACGCTTTTTCCCGTAAATTTAGAGTATATTTTTTTTTTATAACAGAGCAGAGTGATAGAGCGCGGGACTGTAACGCCCCGCCCTTTTTCACTCGCTTTTTCCCGTAAATTCAGAGTCTATTTTTTTTTTATAGCAGAGTACAGTGATAGAGTGCGGGACATCACGACGCAAGCTAAGTCCGAACTTCCAAAGTCCTACCCCTAACTAGCCAACCCTATGTGTGCATGGATCAAGTCCACGAAAAATGGTTCACACATAGCAATATCAACTTGCGGAATAAAAATCATAACCTGCGGAATCATAATAGAACCAAGTTCAATTCCATTCAGATAGCAAACTACGTCAAGTCCTTAATCATCATTAAAACATCATAATCATCAAAACTAAACATCCGACCATCTAAGCTATTACATTCTGAAACTAGTTACTCAATTACAAGTCCATAAGTAACTTTATTCAAAACATATAAAATAAATCATCCAAGCTCCTAAGCCTAA
Source organism: Chimonanthus salicifolius (assembly GCA_013350335.1). Classification (NCBI taxonomy): domain Eukaryota; kingdom Viridiplantae; phylum Streptophyta; class Magnoliopsida; order Laurales; family Calycanthaceae; genus Chimonanthus; species Chimonanthus salicifolius. The sequence continues at coordinate 79,061,705 of CM023532.1, read as the reverse complement.
CCCGTCTTGCGTTCCTCGTTCCCCTGATTACCTGTATCATCAACTAGGGTAGAAGTAAGGCGTTAGAACAACGCGCCCAGTAGGTATTCCAGTTACGGCTAAAACATGGTTAGTACAAAACATATATTATAACATAATATATAAAACCAGGTAAAATCCATGCCATGCAATAATGACAAATATGCAATGAGTCCCACCCATCACATGTACATAAATGTACCACCACATAGGTCTTCCGGACGCCCCGGTGGAGTGTGGACCCTCCAAAATCTTCTTGATGGAAATCACATCAAGGTACCGCACATAGGTTTTTCGGACGCTCCGACGGAGTGTGACCCCTCCGGTTATAAATCCTCCACCCCATGCCATGCATGAGATGCCAATGAAATGCATGCTATTTTAATAACATAAACATAGCATTTAAAATCACCTTTTGAAACATATCAATCCATGCTATTTAAACAAGTTAAAACATAGCATTTGAAATCCAATAATAAAGCATATTCTTTGAAACATATTTTCATCAAACATAAGATAAAAAACAAGTACCTAAGCCATGGTTTCAAAAAGGTGGAATCTTACCAAAGGCCGTTCACGAGTCCTTGCGTTTTCGTCCGAGATTCGATCACCGATCGCGCATCGCTTGCGAGATCTCGTTACCTTATAATATAATGATAAATCAACGCCAAGTCCAACTTGATTACAAGGTTCTAAGTCCATAAACAAAACCCATGAGGTTCGGCCATACACCATGGCCGAACCTATGGCTTACCATTTTTCATACTTATTTACGAAAATGCCATTGTCCATAACCATAGCCCTTTTTCTTTGCTTAGGTTCTAAATCAGCCATACATGTTTCTTTTAATCCAAAACACATAGTCCATAAAATAATTCATGGGTTTCAACCATACACCATGGCCGAACCCAATATTCCATAATTTTCACATATTTACAAAAATGCCATCCATGGCTTACATAACCAATAATCCGATCATTGCAACATTAAAATCATAACTGATTAATCATAGACCATAATTTGATTCATGGGGTTCGGCCATAAACATGGCCGAACCCATGATGCCTAAGTTTCCATAATTAATGTCCACCCTTCCATAGTTGGAAGGTTTCCATTAATCATATTCCATGGTCTATAAATAGGTACATTCTTATTCCAATGTCCACTTAAAAAAATAAAAACTTCCCCCCTTTAAACTCTTCTTTCTATATTTAGAAGGTTTACAAATTTAGAAACTTACTTAATAAGCAACCTCCTTCCATAATTAGATTGTTTCCATAAATAACCTACTCCTTTCCATAATTGGAGTGCTTTCCAATTTAGCAACTCGTTCCATATTTAGACTACCCTTTCCATAATTGGATAGTTTCTTAGATTAGAAACCTCCTTTCCAAAATTGGAGTGCTTTCAAATTTAGCAACCCCTTTCCTTAATTAGAAGCTTTCTAATTTAGCCATCCAAATCCATCTACCATTGCAAATCTACCCTATGGGGTTCGGCCATACACCATGGCCGAACCCTATGGTTCATAATCTTGGTCATTAGTTTAGATCAAATTAAACATTCAATAATAACATTAACCGATTACCATCCATAAAATCAATTAAAAACATAAATATAATTGATGGGGTTCGGCCATACACCATGGCCGAACCTCACCCCTTTCTTTTCCATTCTTTTTGATACAATCAATTTAGCCATAATGCAATTATGGTTCGGCCATGCCATGGCCGACCCTCATCCTTATCCCTATCTCCATTAATCCATCATAAATCTTCCATTCAATCCCTTCAAAATCACATACCATAAAAACCAAACACTTATTTAACAATCTCTATAATTTTCATTCTTAAAAACCAATAAACTAAATCAAGTCTTTCCATGGGGTTCGTCCATGCACTACGGCCGAACCCTATGGTTCTTTTTCTCCATTTAAATCATTAAAACTCATCTCCTATATTTTTCCATGAGGTTCGGCCAAACATCATGGCTGAACCCTATGGTTCTTTATTTCAAAATAATTTTATCAAAAGAGAGTACCAACCTTTTCCGATTGATTTCCTTGTTCTTCCAATCCTTCTCCTTTCTTCTCCAATATTTTTCCTTCCCTTTGCTGGTCAAGTACACCTCTTATTGATTAATTTTTCTTCTCCTTTGTGTATGCCATGAGCAAGACTTGAAAGAGAGAGAGGGAGAGATAAAATTCGGCTACGGTGTGTAAACCAAGCCCCCTTGTCCTTCTCTCCTTTATATAACCTTCCCTTGATCCAACATTAGAAAGTTCTTACGATAATCTCATCCCCTCCTTTGGCCGTGCGCCCCATCCTTGCCTTAGATGGCAATTGCCAACCTCCCTTCCTTATTTAGTGGTTGCCGACCTCCCCTCCTTAATTTAAGACCTTTCCTGAATTCCATTTTTATTTAGATTAGATAGTTTCCTTGGTTACCATCTTATGCGCATAACATATAGATTTAATATCTAAAATTCGGCCATGCATAATCTCATTTGATTTTTGAACATTTTCTTAGGATATGCAAATCCAATTTAATTAAGAAAGTCCCTTTTCAAATATTCTAGCATATCATTGTGGATTTAAAAATCCCACATATCTTTCATGCGCATAATCTATGGATTTCACATTCAAAATTTGGACATAAAATCTTTTATTTAAAATTAGATATAATTCATCACAAAATTAATTCAACTCATTTAAATTTTAATAAGACCAATTCCACCATTGGTTGGGTCCTAATTGGGTCATGGCCCAATTCTTTATCCATTTAAGATCAAATCTAAAATTCACAATTGAAAATGGATAAATTTCATAAAAATAATAAATTGAAAATCCAAGGTGTTACAGGGACGTTACGACGCGAGCTAAGTCCGAACTTCCAAAGTCTGACCCTTAACTAGCCAACCCTATGTGTGCAAGGACCAAGTCTACGAAAATGGTTCACACATAGCAATATCAACTTGCGGAATAAAAATCATAACCTGCGGAATCATAACATCAAAATTGCGGAATCATAATAGAACCAAGTTCTATTCCAATCAGATGGCAAAGTACGCCAAATCCTTATCCATAATTAAAACATTATAATTATCTAATAAATCATCCAACCATCTAAGTTATTACATTCCGAAATCTAGATACTCAAATACAAGTTCATGAGTAACTTTATTCAAAACATATAAAATAAATCTTCCAAGCTCCTATGCCTGGACCGTCTTACCTTCATCGTTTCCCTGATTTTCTGTATCGTCAACTAGGGTAGAAGTAGGGCTTTAGAACAACGCGCCTAGTAGGTATTCTAGTTACGGCTAACACATGGTTAGTACAAAACATATATTATAACATAATATATAAAACCATGTAAAATCATGCCATACAATGATGACAAATGCAATGAGTCTCACCCATCACATGTACATAAATGTACCCACCACATTGGTCTTTCGGACACCCCGGTGGAGTGTGGACCCTCTGGATTCTTCCTGATGGAAAATCATATCAAGGTACCGCACATAAGTTTTTCGGACGCCCCGACGGAGTGTGACCCCTCCGGCAACAAATCCTCAACCCCATGCCATGCATGAGATGCCAATGAAACATATGCTATTTTATAACATAAATATAGCATTGAAAATCACCTTTTGAAACATAATCAATACATGCTACATAGCATTTAAAATTCATATAAAGCATATCCTTTGAAACATAATTTATCAAAAATAAGATAAAACAAATGTATAAAAACCCATGGTTTCAAAGAGGTGAAATCCTACCAAAGACCGTTACGTGTCCTTGCGTTTTTCGTCCGGTAACCGCTCATGATCGTAAACACCTTGTGAGGTCCCGTTACCTTAAAATATAACAATCAATCAAAACCAAGTCCCACTTGATTTTCAATGTTCTAAGTCCATAAACAAAACCCTATATTTACAAGATTGCCATTCATGGCCAACCTTCCATCTTAACATGTATTCACAACTTTGCCCTTGGTTTAATCATTTCAAACCTTCCACTCCTTAACACATAAACACAATAGACCCATAACTGATTCATGGGGTTCGGCCAAGTACCATGGCTGAACCCTATGATGTCTAAGTCCAAACCGATCCATAATCATAGATTCATGATTCACAAATAAGACTCTAATCCTTCCCTTCATTTAATCATATTAGGTCCATATAAATTCCATAACCACTCAAATCTATAAGAGAGACCTCATGGGGTTCAGCCATACATCATGGCCGAATACATGATCTTTCACTTTAGGCTATAATTACAACTTTGTCATTGGTCTCATTCATAGTTAACATTTCATTCAATTACAAACACCTAATCCATACCTTGATCCACAAACCATAAAATTGGTTTATGGGGTTCGGCCATACACATGGCCAAACCCATGATGCCTAAGTTTCCATTTTCATTAATAATCCATAATTAACAATTTTCCAAATTTATCTCCATCCTTCTATAATTAGAAGGTTTCCATAAATAAACCCCATCCTTCTATAATTGGAAGCTTTCCAAATTTATCTTCACCTTCCATAATTAAAAGGTTTCCAAATTTAGCAACTTTCTAAATTTAATATACCATCTCCATAAATAAAAGCTTTCTAGTTTAGCAACCTCCTTCCATAAATAGCAACCTTCCCATTTTAATCAATCATACATTAAAAAAAAATTACCAATCCAACTCCATGGGGTTCGGCCATACATCATGGCCGAACCCTATGGTCCTTCAATTTCCTCTCGAACCATTTAACCACCATTTTAAATCCATACCTTTAACCAATATTCTTACATGTGGTTCAGCCATGCATTGTGGCCGAACCCTATGGTTCATGCTTCCATTAATTTAATGATCTAATTGCATTAACACAATTCCTTTTAAATCCTTTTAAAATCCATTAAACCCAAACAATGTCCTTTTATGGTTTTCCAACCCATAGATCAAGTTAAATTTACCAATCATCATCCATAAAAATATGACCCATGTTCCTCCATTAAAATCACCAAAATCCTTCCATGGGGTTCGGCTATGCAACATGGCCGAACCCTATGGTTCAGCCCTTTTTCTTAAAATTATTTAAATCAATCCCCCAATCTTCTTCCATTTAAAATCCTCTTAAAAACATAAATATAAATCCATTATCTTCATGTTTGAAAACCCCATAAACTTATTAATAACTTCCATGGTTTTCATTCTTAATAACCCAATAAAATAAATCAAGTCTTTCCGTGCATGGCCGAACCCTATGGTTCTTTCTTTCCATTAAAATCATCAAAATACCATCCAATCTTCTTCCATGGGGTTCGGCCACACACCATGGCCGAACCCTATGGTTCTTTATTTCAAAACATAATTATCAAATAAGAATACCAACCTTTTCCGTTTGATTTCTTGCTCTTCCAATCCTTCTCCTTTCTTCTTAATTTCTTTCAACCAAGAACACCTCTTGTTGGTTGCCTTCTTCTTCCTGCTCTTTGATCTTGGGGAGAATGACAATTGAGAGAGAGAGGAGATAAAATTCGGTTATGGGGTTGTAAAACCGTGTGCCCTTCCTATGCCTCTCTATATAAAGCTTTTCCTTGGTCCCAACTTTGGAAGGTGCTTAACATAGCCATTGCCGACCTTCCTTTCTCTTTTAATAACCTCTCATTCGGCCAATGCTAAGAATATAATTGCCGTGAGCCCTTGGGGTTGCCTCTCTTGTATCTATCTTCCAATTAGTCCAATCTATACTTAGATAGTGCCATGTGCCCCTCTCCCTTTAATTTAGCCATTACCTTAATTAAGGGAACTACCCCCTTTAAAATGATCTATGCGCATCAAATATAGATTGAAACATCTTCCACACGGCCATGCACAATCTTATTATTTCCTTTCTTATTTATATAATATTACAATGCCAAATTAAATTCAACTCCATTTAATTTTTATTAAAAACTATTCCTATACCGTTGGGTCCTAATTGGGCCATGTCCCAACATTTTACCATGTAAGATCCATATCCAAAATCCACAAATTAAATAGATAATTTTCATATAAAATAATAAATGAAAATCCGAGGTGTTACATGGACAACTTAGAACTCAAGTGGACTCTCGAGAAAACAGACATCTCGTAATTAAAAACCGATCGAGAGTACCAGGACCGACCCCTCGTAAAGGGCGATAGGCCGTTCTGGCAGGATAAGTTTCTGAACATGAAACTCTGTCTGCATGGTGTTGCCCCAGATCGAGACTCTCGTATAGACCGACCTCTCGGTGCCATGACTGTCAACCCATCGGCGACACCAACCTGTCGATCTGGATTTAATAATGCCGTTGGGAGTGCATTTAATTTGCAACGGTCGGTGGTTGAACGGTAATAAACATGAACACCGACCCATCGGTGCCCCCGACCTGTCGATACTGGATAGTTTGAAAAAAAAAACTGTGTTGACTCCTCTATAAATATGAGAGTTGTGTGATCATTTAATTATCTTCATTGAATTGAGAATAGTCACACACTCTAACTAACGATCAACTCTCTTGTGCCTACACCTGAGAATCATATACAACCAATCTATTGATTGAGTTAAAGAGAGAAAGAGAAGAGGAAATAAAATATACAAACTAGGAAAGCTTTGTTAAAACCAGTTTCCTAGTCACCCTGAAATTGTGATTGCTCAACGACGACTAAAAGGTAAAGCGTCGGGATTAACTCGGGCACACATTGGGTGGATATTTGAGAAGCACACATCTTTGAGAAAGAGGTAAAAGGCAAGTGCTTCTTGGTTGTAATTTTGTTGTTAAAACCTTTATCCCGTAAAAGTGGATTAAGGAGGCTTGGCTCTGGAACCAATATAAAAAATTTAGAGTGTAGTCTCTGCCACATGTTGTGGGTGGAATTCCCAGCCGAGTGAGTGAGGTGGAATTCCTACTTTAATTGTGGAGGTGTAAGTCCCCACTTAGTGAATTTGGGAATAACTCAAGGTTGAGCTAGTCCTAACAGTGGATGTAGGTTGGTTAACCAAACCACTATATATCTTGTGTTATTGTGCTTGTGGTATTAGAGCTACTTTCTTGTGTTGATTGCTTAATCGTATTTGCTAACACACACACACACACACACATGATTGTTATATCCACTGCACGTAATTAATCAAGCAAGTAAATTTAAAAAAAAAAATGACCAACGATTTGAGATTGACCTATTCGCACAACCCCCCCCCCCTCCTCCTCTAGGTCAATCATGTTCTAGCACCAAGGGAGAACTTTATATTGTAATTGGATTTCCTTAGGAGCCTCTAGATAAGGTACCACTCTATACAGTAGAGTCGTGTGTGGAAACTACACAAGGCTTTATGAGAACATAAGAATACAAGTTCCTAATCCGAGTGGAACACAACAACTGTAGAGGTCAGTCGTCTTTATATATAAAGAGACTTGAAACACGATGGGTGTGTGTGAGATCACACCGTGTAAGCAAGGAATTCAGAAGAGGGACAACCAAAACGGGTCTCTATGGTCGTGTGCATGGAAGCACACCAGAATACAGAATTAAGATGCAATTAAATTATTTCCAACCTAGTTCATCAATTTCAAGGATTTGAGTTTTTATAAACAAAAGAAAACATAAATAACATCTAAATTACCTATATACATATTTACAATGGAACTGGATCAAAGAATCAAGGAGGCATTATCATCTAAATTTTAATAATAAAATAACGGCCTAGAACATGGAGCTCACGTAAATTATTTAACATGCATTCAAATCTCAAATTCATTAAAATTTTCAATATGAAATCTATGAAATCCATTTAACTAAGAAAATTCAGTTCCGGCCTTAGGATTAGGTAAAATTTATACTTGTAATTCCGAATCTAAAATAATCTCACTCTTAAAAAGAGCCTTAGACTAGAAAAATCAAGTTCGACCAATCCTAAAATAATCTCACTTTCCTTGAATTTCTTAGAAAAATAAACAACATAAAATCATTAAAAGAATATAAGCAAAATTGAATTTTTCATTACACATGAAAGAACAATTGGAAAACCATAATTCTAACTCTCACCTTTTCTTATTGATTAAAACATGGAATTAAAAATTACAAATCAATGAAATTTTGGAATAAAGACACAAGAAAAATACAATGGAAATCAAAATCCACCAACCTTAGAACCCAATGTAGATTGAAAATCCCACAGTCTTTCTCCTTTGTTTCTTCCTCTCCTCCCTTTGCACAGCCTTTTCTTCAATGTCCAAGTTCAGTTTTCTCAATAGGAGAGGGCTAGTATTTATAGATGAAAGGAGGTGGAATGAATGGATTGGATTCAAAGATTTAAATAAAGCAAGGGACACATGGAGGACGGATATGATTTGTGCTAAATATGGAATGACTTAAAGGAGGCAAGGAGCTAAATTCGTACAAGGAAAGTGGGTGCAGAATCCCGTTTCTTACACATATACCATCTTCCAGCTCAGTTTTGACCTTGTTAAACTCCGAATCAGGAAAATTCGTAAACTACAAAGTTGTAGCTTTTGAAGTCTTCTTTTTAACGCAAAAATAATCAAAACAATCAGATATCGGAGTGGAAATTTATGACCAAAATACTGAACAGATGTCAAACCTTCCTTTTTTTTTCTCCTTTTCTTATTTTCTTTTTCTTTCCTTAATCCACTTGCCAAATTCGAAAGTCCTCTTATATTGACTTCTAAATTTCGAATTTCCTCTTGAGATAATGAAAATAGTATTCACACATGTGGATTTCTTCATGGGCTTTTCTTAATGGACTTAATAATTGGGCTTTGCAAATATGGAAAATCTAATAATTAATTTTACCACTTACAATCAATTCTAAAAATGTACTAAATTAATCCAAACTCTCATAAATGGATTTGAATTAATTAGTCTACAAATAAAACTCCTAAAATTGTGGTAAAATAATTATTAAAAATTCTAATTTTTCAAAATATCAACTTATGCTCATAAATTGCAAAATTCTCCTTTTTAATTCTCATATCTTGCATTTCCCCGTAAATCCTGTAAAACATCAAAAATCCCATTAAACATATTATAAAACATACAAAACAAAAGGCTAACTTTTTAATACAATATAATTTTTTATTTTTAATTTGAACAAAGTGATATTGGATTTCACTGTTTGCAAGCTTGTCCTCTCTATAGAATAGTGTACGAAAATCTTCAATTGGAGAATCCTCACTCCAAAATTGCGAAATTATTGCAATAGCTTAAAAAATCATGCTCTAATTTCTAGGATGGATAATTAATTCACTTTTTTAATTCATTTTAAAATAAAGGATATTAATATGTGCACTATGAGTTTTCACTATAATGAACCACTATTAAAAGGAAAAAATCATTTTGCCCTCTCTTTTTGAAAGAGAGAAGAGATAGAAGAAACAAAATAATTGTAAATGGTTTTTTCCTTTTAAAGGTGGTGCACCATGGTGAAAACTCATGGTGCATGGATCATTACCCAAAATAAATCATGTGATTAAACTAACTTAATCCGACTCAACCTATCTAATTTTGTTAGCTACCAAGTAAGCTTGAATCAGATAAATGATTTTTTAGCACATTTACTCTCTCTCTCTCTGAAATATCTATTAGAATCTCATAGAGTTGGTTTTATTGTCAAATTTAATTTCATCACGTTCTTCATTCAACAACAAGCACTATATATACACTTTGCAGCAAGAGAATTTTACATGGTAACCTTGACATTTTTATTCAAATTGGATGAATTATGAGATACATTCTCTATTGGAACAAAATTAAGACTGAAGAATGATCAAGGCAATTTAGCATTTAAAACCATATTTAGAATGATATATTCCAGCTGATCTTTGACACCCACAGCCCATATTCACAGGTATTGATCTAGTATAGATTTAGAATGGAGGGTAGATTTGGCATATTAGGAGCATTGGCAGCGTGTTTTAGAGGATCACTTGATGCTTTGGCAGTGTATGTAAGAGAATGATGATAAAAAAAAAAAAAAAAATAGATGGACAAATAAATTATCCTGAAAGTCATCTAACTTTTAAAAAATAGTCATATTGAATGATTTTAATCTTTGATTTTAAATAAATATTTTTACCTATTAAGATCAAAAGTGAAGATTGTAAAAGGTAAGATCTTAAACATATAAGGGTTTAAATTTATTATAAACTAGATTCCACATTAGGCTCTTGTGTTTAGGTGAAAAAAATGTTCGAACATTTCCTAACTTGCACTAGAACAGATGAGTCAAATGAACTCATATTCATAATTAGAATAATTCTTAAGAGGAAGGAAACAGAAGAAAGAAGATGACTCCTGATGCATAACAAATGGCAGTGTCCATGGATAATTAGTCCAAGTTCCCATGCATAAGAAAGGAGCCAATAATTCCTTTCAAGTCAAACAGGAGAAGGAAGGAAGCATGGGTGGTCCATGAAACTAGGCTTCTTAGCAACCAAAACACATCATCTCTACGTACAATACAAAGTAAGCAATCCACAATTCCACATCACATCCATGTCTAAATGTCTAAATGTCTAAATGTTGGCTTTAGGTGAGCTGTCCACAGCCATGCTGAGTTCAAAACTTTTTCACATGTCAAAAGGGCTATGTGTCTTTCATTTTCGAGGCCAACTCTCTCTCTCTCTCTCTTTCACACATGCCTTTCATGTCACTGCAATTTACCCTCTTTCCCGTTCAATGCTGGCCTCATTGGCTGCAACTTCATTATTTCAAAGTTGAAACTGTTTGCCTATTTGCCCAGTAGGGTGTATGGCAGTGCACAATTCTAAATATATATGCCTCGACCCAAATGTCACAGGTGGGTTACACTTGGCTTGAGTTATCTAGTGTTTAAGTGCTTGAATGGGGCCATGAAGCCATGGAACTCTGAGGGGCTCTCTCTTTCTCTCTCTTAACTTCTTTAGTGCTTGTCCTTTCAGCTGCTATATGAGTGAATGTTTAGGTCTGTCTCCAATATCCGGCAGGGATAATTTTCTCTCTAACAAGGTTTCCAAATGCACCAGACCACTTGGAATTTTTTGTTTTTAAATATGGAGACTCTCGGACCCACAAAAATGATTATTGGTAAAAAAAATTGAAAGTTGATAATCTTATTAAGGGAAATTAAAAAGAAATGTTATAATCATGTATCCATATTCAACAAGCAATAACCAAAAGTAGGGTCGTCGGCTGATTTGATTCTTGGAATCTGTGGTCCACAATGGGGGAAGAGCATGTAATGTCTACAGTGGTGCCACATCATTCATACGTAGTCAGACAATCAATATTTTTTTTGTTAAATATTTTTTTATTTTTCACTTTGCATAGGGTGCCCACTTTAGGTATGGCGATCAAGCTTCTAATGTCAATGTGTCTTTCTCAATTTTAAGCTAGACAAATAGATTAGATCAACTTTTTCTAAAGAACAGTATTTTTGTTATTTATTAAAATTCTTAGTACATTAACGGACAAAAATATATTTTTTAAAACTTTCTTTCTGAGAGCATGACATCTATGAACACTCATTTTCTTCATAGGCTCACCACAATTTATTAATAACCTCTAGAGCTACCAAGAAATGGGTAATCTCATAATTTGTGTTGTGGGACACCAATTGTCCATGATCTTCTACAAGAGTCCTAGTTGGGTTGATTTCCTGCCATGAGTCCTACATGCTATACCTAACTGACACCAATTAGAAGGGGTCAGCTTGACTCATTATTTAACCTAGAGTTCTCTCTTGCATAATTGGAGTAGCCACTTCTTCTTTTTCCATCAAAAGTTTCAGAGAAGGACAGAGATCAAAAATGGTTTGTCACAATTCATAAAGGGGGACTACCTTTGACGCCCAAGCTTCCATTATGTGTAGAAATCAAGTATAACAAAAAAATATCACATCTAAAAGGTAGATAATGACCATGATTTTGATAAAATTATGAGAAAGTTGTGAGCTTCTACACTCGAAAGTCAACACCTGCCCATTTCATAATCAAAACTCACTGTACTCAATAATTTTCCATTTGCTAATAATAGTGGTGATTTTTCATTAGCTCATGATTGTGACTTTCATAGTTGCTTAATTAAGGCTAGTGGAGCCATGCTTATTGAATATAATTGACTCCACCAATGCCTCCAATACCTATAACTTGTTTCTCTCTCTCTCTTCTCTTCTCAACTCTTGATTTGTGTCCCTCGAGGATCATGTGGGGCTTATTCAAACAAGTTCATGCCTGATAATTAATGACTTGGGTGTCATTAGTGGGAAGAGTTAAAGCAATCCCAAAGAAATACAACTCTCTCTTATTGTCTTTGACTCCATCCCATTATTCTAAGGAATAAAATCTTCATGTCAGGTGAGACCATGGTTTGATAGTTGTCTCCTTATTATAGCCCGGGAAATCGTCAGAAATCGCTTCTTCCTTTGTTGTTTTCCCTTTTCTTATGATACAACCTCTTAATGACAAAACCCTTGCCACTTCTTTTGGCACATGCAACTTCGTGATCTTCAGCCACCAACTTTGCTAATCCACATGATCGATCATCTTCCCTCTTTCTTTTTCCTTTTCATGTTCTTTTCCTTACTCTGCTATTTGTTTATTATCTGAGATCAGTTTGTTGATATTTCCTCCACAAATGCAATTCCCAATAAAGTCATATATATCCTATAATATATACTAAATATATGCTATCTCACAATAATACAAAAGGCAAAATAACTATCATATTTGTATAATTGTGATGAAAGAAATCTAGTGGGACCTTATTTTTCAAAAGAGACCTTTTACTGAGATTCTTTATTAAAATGTCTTTTCGTATGGTTGAGTGAAATATGCATACGAAGTGAGTGAAATTTACTTTAAGATTTTTATAGCACTTGGCCAAATCAAAATAATAACTTTTAATAGTTGAGTTTAAAGACAAAAATTGAAAATTACAATTATATAATGAATGTAAAACTTATCTTTATATATATATATATATATATATATATATATAAGCAGGAAGAAATGCACTTCATTCAAGTGCCATTGTTACAAAACTTGTAGTGGATAATCTTTTCTTCAATTCATAATTTTTATAAATTTTCCTATTTTTAAATAGTAATATATAAAATATCTGTCATATCATTCAAAGTCTTCAAATCTAATAACAAAATGTCTTTTTCCATTCTTTTAATCTATGCACAAACTTCATCTATACTTAAATAATTATATGATAAATTTGGATCAAATCCTCAAACTCACTAAACCCATCCTAAAATCTCTTCCTGCATATTTTAATTTTTATGTAAGAACTTTTTTATATATATATTTTCTTTTTTTACTTGATAGCATGAAAGTAAATTAAAACCATTTAATGAATAAACGTCAAAATTCATTTGATGATTATTTTAAACTATCTCTTTATATATAAATAAAGTAAAGAGATACATAAAATAATTCTATCCATTTATATAAGATTTAATTCACATTTAAAGTAGTCTCGATAAAACCTCTCTCTGGCAGAAGGTTAGCGATGGTAGCGATATTATTTCCTTATTCGTTTTAAATTTAGCATCTTTGATGATCCATGGAGTGCACTGCCATAAAAGGCAAAAAAGTATTAGATTTTGACAAAATCAACCTAACAATTCAATAATCGTCCGACGTTTGCTGTTGCACAAGTTACATGTGAAGACCATCATATCTCCTCTATAGACTCTTTCGTCTCAATTTATAATTGACCAATCAAGAGTACATGTTATTATAATTAACTGCATTTATGTGTCTTTACTGTGTATAATATTCCATAAATTTAGGTTTCTAGAAGGGTTTATAGTTTGTTAGTCATGGATGTCCGAACTCCTTAGTCATAGGTTGTGAAGTGGGGAGTTTTGCTTAATAAGTTTACTGTTAGCAAGTTTCAAATCACTGGTGGATCTTTGAATTATGAAATTTATAAGTACATGAATTCTCTCACCTTAAAAACCAGTTCAGTTATTAAGAATGAGTTATATTTAATACTTATGTTCTTGTATAAGTCTTTCAGATGGAAGAAACTTTGTAGCAACTATGTATTCAAAACTGATATGACCCATTGCAATTTAGTGATAATAATAGACAATATCAAATACTTCAACTTGGGCGGTCCTAAACTTGAAACCCATTGAATTTGCATTCACTCAATTTTGAAAATAAACAAAAGGGCGAGCCTCGGAAGACTCTTGATAGAAAATTAGCCACATGGCTATCTTCATAATTTGAAGGTGCAAGAGACCACATGAATATATAAATTTTTACTCATTTCAATTATCTAAATCTTCTGATTTTGAGCAACAAATTCACAGAGAGACTCCCTCAATATCTATCTAGGGCAGTCTCCGTTTAGATTATGTTGGTCTTTTTTCTAAATCATTTATGATCATTATTGACAATAGTCAATATTGTATCTATTTGAAGTCGATGTTTCTTTAATTATTTATGTGATTACTATTGGGATAGTGAATGAGTTTTACATTGATTTTGAAGGGGGAGATTTAAAGATTTATAAAGGACTTTGGTCATTCTATTTATTAGACTAATTTGTTGGGCTAGATATCCAATCATAATAAGTGGTATCAAAGCCATACTCAAGTCAACACATGTGGACTTATGGGATCCCCTAGTCGAATCGGATGACCGGCGACGTTTTATCCACAGGAGAGCCTCATTTGAGGGAGGTATTTTTGGGGCAACAAACGAGTCCCACATTGATTGCGAAAGGGGAGATTTAGAGACTTATGAAAAATTTAAGTTATTTCATCTATTAAACTAGTCTTTTGAGCTGAATATCCACTCTTAACGATTACCAATAAATTTTATTGTAACATTCTTAGGTCCGGTGGGAAAGAGAGCCACGCTTTGGGTGGCACTGTCTGTCTGTCTACTGCACTCACAAACCCGAAGCACTACTCCTAACCCTAGAAGCCCCTAAAAGGGTGAAAGTAAAAAATTATGATAGGATAACACAGAAACATGTGGGATGAAGAGAGAGAAAAAGGAGGCAAATCAAGCTAACGCCCATTTCATCAACCACCATATTTATCTAGATTTCATGAAGATTGGGAATTGGGATAAACAAAGCTATCATTGAATAACAAAAGAAAACAGCTGTCTCTGGAGATTAACACTCTTTTTGTAAAGGAGTGGTTTGCTCTTCGCTGACCAATCATTGGTATCTTTCTAAGGGGCTATTTTTCTATCACATAGAAGTTAAACAGTGAGACTTTTGAGAACGAAACGTACTATATATATGTGGCTTCTTTCAAGTGGTTTTCATAAAGCAGTTCCCTCCAACCTCAACCTTCAAAGACAGCTGCTTTCTGACGGCCTTTGTTGTGAAGAAGCTAACCATGGGAATAGAAATTGAGGAACATTGTGTTGGGTTGTCTTCGATTGCAGTTTCCGACACTCATGGAGAGGACTCTCCTTACTTTGCTGGATGGAAAGCTTATGATGAAGACCCTTATGATGCCATGAAGAATCCATCAGGAGTCATACAGATGGGGTTAGCAGAGAATCAGGTAAGTTTCATTATCACATTAATGATTTATTAGAATTGGGTATCCAGCGCAAAGGACAAGCCGAATAGGTAGAGTGATCCAAGTCCCTAAATCACAACCAATATGGGACTCATTCACTGCTCCAACAACCTCCATCTAACGAGGCTCTCTGGCGGATAGAACATCATTGGCCATCCCGTCCAGCTAGAAAATCCTCTAAGTCCACATGCGTCGGCTTGGAGATATGACACTGATACTACTTGTTAGGATTCAGTATCGCTGGATGCCCAATCCTAACATGATCTCTCTTTTGAAAAGCAATTGCAGTTGCAAATGATCCATACCTATGGGTTTAGGATTTGTATCGAATCTTGTTTTGTTGGTATTCGACAGGTTTCATTTGATTTACTAGAAAAGTATTTGGAAAAGCATCCAGAAGCGTCTAGCTGGGGGAATGAGATCTCTAGCTTTAGAGAAAATGCCTTGTTTCAAGACTACCATGGCCTCAAATCTTTCAGACAGGTTTATTTTCCTTTTTGTTTTGAATTCTCTCTTAAATTTTGCGTATTCGCATTGGAAACAACTGGAAGTGAATACAATCCTAACCATATAAATGGACATTTGTGTGTTATCAGGCAATGGCGAATTTCATGGAGCAAATTCGAGGAGGAAAAGTAAAATTTGATCCTGATAGGATAGTACTCACAGCAGGCGCAACTGCGGCGAATGAGTTATTAACATTCATATTAGCAGACCCTGGTGAAGCTTTGCTTGTCCCAACTCCATACTATCCAGGGTGAGTTATGAGTTCCTGCATCTTACCTTCTCATGTAACTTTTTCTTTACATTTACACCTATGTAAACACTAGCTCTGCGTTTGGATGAGGGGTAATCCTTGACGGGGGGTTATTCTTGACCAAGGGTTACCCTTATGAATACCCATTCTTGCAAAAGGATTTGAAGGGGCAAAATCTAGACTTTTTACTCTTATCCTTTGGTTACCCCATTATAGGTGAAACAAACGCAGTCTAGGTGCACAAGTGGGGTGACTCTGAACCATTTATGGTTAATTTAGCGAGTGCATGTTCTTCAATCTCTTAAAGTACTCAAATGCGTTTTATTGTTTTCCAAACCGGAAATTAAATGTTGTTTCTTTAAAATAAAGATTTCTCAGTAATGTAGAACTTTTCAGTGACCTGAGGAGAAACCCATATTCAACAACACTTTTTACTTGTGTGAATGAATATGGTTATGTTTATACTTGTTGACAATTGTCATTTGTAAATATTCTACAGATTTGATAGAGATCTGAGATGGAGAACTGGCGTAAAACTCATTCCAGTCCATTGCGACAGCAAAAGCAACTTCCAAACTACCGTCGAGGCCTTAGAAAATGCATGGAATGTAGCCAAAGCCAAGAACATCAAGATTAGAGGTCTTCTGATTACAAACCCATCAAACCCATTGGGTGCAACAATTGAACGACCAGTCCTTGAAGAGATTTTCGACTTCGTAACACAAAAGAATATCCATCTTATATCGGATGAGATCTACTCCGGTTCCGTCTTCTCCCCATCAGAATTCACAAGCGTAGCAGAGATTCTGGAATCTCGAAACTATAAAGATTCAGAGAGAGTTCACATTGTTTATAGTCTATCTAAAGATCTTGGGCTCCCTGGCTTTAGAGTTGGAACAATATATTCATACAATGACAGGGTGGTGACCACTGCTAGAAGGATGTCTAGCTTCAGCTTAGTCTCGTCTCAAACTCAAAATCTATTGGCTTCAATGCTCTCAGACACTGAATTCGCAACAAAATACATAGAGAGAAATAGGGAGAGGCTGAGGAAGAGACATGCTTCTTTCATTGAAGGTCTGCGGAAAGCTGGGATTGAGTGTTTGAGTGGGAATGCTGGGCTTTTTTGCTGGATGAATTTGAGCCCACTATTGGAGAAACCAACAATAGAGGCAGAATTGAGTCTCTGGAATTCAATTTTGCATCAAGTGAAACTCAATATATCTCCGGGCTCTTCATGTCATTGTTCTGAACCTGGTTGGTTTAGGGTATGTTTTGCTAACATGGGCAACCAGACACTGGACGTTGCTCTAAGGAGAATACAAGAATTCATGGAGAAGAGAAGGATAATTACAAATCTTTAATTGCATTAGGAAGTGGTTAGATTATTGATGTATTTTGTAAACACCGGTTCTCATGTACCATTATAATAAAAATATCGGTGTTCCTATCATTTTCTTATTGCATTAATATTTCTTTATTTGAATCGACCCATTTGTTAATGTGGGCTCGTTCTCAGAATACTGTAATCAGTGAAATATATATATATATTCATGGAACTCTCTCCGTGTGTGACTTTGGATTCTGGTTGATACTTCTCTTTTGTCTCACTTACTTTCAGAGTTTGGACCACTGCCACTATAAGGACGAGAATTCCAACAGATACCAGAAATTCTGGGTTCCCCACTTGCCTGCCAGGCCAACATGACAGACGCCTCTTCTAACAACTTTTCAGTGCCCGACCGAACCAACAAAATGAAAAGATGCCCTTTCTTTTCCATCCATACATGGGGGGCCTTTGCTAGCATTGCTTCAGAGTTCAGACTAGATAACATCATGACATAGAAGAAACTTGTTTTGGTCCCGTCAAGATTCCTGGCTCCTGAAATTGAATTCTATTCATGTTCAACTCTTTTCGATCATGGATTTCTCTCAATCAGTTTAAGTAGTGAGTAGATTGAAAAGTTTATATGGTGAAATTAATCTCAACTCTAATGTGGGGGTGGAAATACTAGTGTAAAAAAAACTTTGTTCAAAGTTTTCCGAGTTCTTTTGACTTGGCTTTGAGAAACTAGAGTGGAGACATATAAATTATAAATTAAGAAATATATGCTATTCTCTCAAGATAGAGAAGATGGTTAAGCGTTTTAAAATTAATTTTTTTGTATATTGATATTATAAATGCGAAAAGAGTTGAATAGAAGAGTAAAATTTTGAAAATTTATTATAAATAAATGAGAGAGACTTTAATACTCATGGTAATTGATTTAGTCAATGAAAAGAATCCTCTCTAGATTAAAACAAGCGTCAACCTTTTAAAGAAGACTTCATTTTCCTTGAGAAAATTCAATTATGAAATAAGTTATTATAATGTATTCGATATAAAAAAGTAATTCTTTACATCCAGATTCAAAACATTACGTTTTAAATTGTTATAATGAATTGATCGAGTCTAGGTATGACGAATCGATTGCTTGTTTCACTAATCTGGGACTTCTACACAGCAAGACTTGCATCTTGAAAATCTTCACAGCTGCTTTGTAATGAACATTTTTGACTTTTTCAACTTTTGGGAACAGAGTTTATCCATATAACTTTTGGAACTCGTACGTAACTATTCTATATAGATTAACATGGAATGTTCCTATACTCTCATTTTAACGGTAAGAGAGACTCTTTTTAAAAAATAATAATAATTTTTTAACTTTTAAATGCAAAATAAGTGTATCTTTTTCAATACATTTGAACTCTTGAATGTACCATTGATGAATCAAACGAGAGAGAGGCACGATAAACGTTATAAATTTTTTAATTAATTACTTTCATTTGATTTATGTATTCTTCTATTTAGAAACGAATAAACAATTTAATTTTTTAAGAAATTAACCGTATATATCTTAAATCGTGACATGGTGACTTACGGGTGAAACTTGAGTAGGGTTTTTACCCAACCTGCATGAAAAGATGGGTTTTATATTTTTTTAAATTAAGGTCGGGTAGAGTTAAAGAAAAAAAAAAATTTGAATTAAATTCCGGTTGGATTTGGTCAAGCCTTTTTAAAATTGACCCGACCTACTTAAAAATTTAAATATAAAATCAAATGCCCTAATCGATGCCCTAATCGTCGAATCTTTCCTGCAAGAGAGAGCAAGAGTGAGATAGAGGATAAGAACAAGCAAGCGCTAGTCGTTCTCTTATCGAGCCCTAACCTTCAGCAGTCTTTCCCTTCCTCCTTCAATTCCTCAGTCGTTTCCATCCTCCTTTGATTCCTCTCTCAGCTATTCTGTTGCCGATCTTCGCTCTTTTACTCTCTCTCCCTCATTTCTCTCTCTTATCTCCTCTCTCCCTCTCTCTCTCCCTCTCTCTTCTCTCGTCTCTCCTCTATCTTTCCCTCTATCTTCTCTCGTCTCTCCTGTCTCTCCCTCTCCCTTCTTCCATTCATCTTCTCTCTCTCTTCTCTTGTCTCCCTCGTCTCTGTCCTTCACCTCTCAATTGTTTTAATTTGTCAGATTTTTAAAATGATTTTTATTTTTAATAAAAATCTATTTTTTTATTTTTAAATTGAAAAGATCTCTCAATCTTTAATTTTCTCTTAAGATAACGGTGTTCGTTCAACCTCTATCATCTCACAATCAATTGCCCAATCACAAATATTTTAGATCGCCAAATAAGAAGCGGTGCATAATCTCTCTTGTTAATTTATTTTGTTTAAATTTTTATTGTTATTTGCTTTTGTATTATTAAAAATGTGTATAGTCTCTCTCATTCATTTCTTTTATCGTAATTTTTATTTTTATTTTCTTTTGGGTTTTGAAAATTCAATCAACCAACAAGTTGAGTAGGGTCAAGTCAGGTTGGGCCAGCACTCGAATTGAGTCAGATCGGGTTGGATTTAACAATTATGGTCAGCAATTTAGGTCATGTCAGGTCAGGTAGGATTCAATAATCTTTTATACAGATTAGGATTCAATAATTTTTTATTCAGATTGGATTAGGTTTATTAAAACTCGACCCGACCCATGTGTGTTTCAACCCTAAACGTTGTCCTTTGAAATTATCCTAAATGCCACCAGTTTCTTATAATATATCCTTGTTACTGTGTTGGTATCCAATAAATTTTCAGGCTATCGTTTTTGCCCCATGATAAGGACGCCCGTTAGTCAACTTACCGAAGGTGGTAATTTCTGATCTAAACTTTCAGTTGGACTGAAATACACGCAATAAACAAGTTGTATTTTATGTTAATCGACCAACCAATTCAAATCTGACTAAGTAAAATATCATATTTAGTAAACCTTTTTTTAGTAAAATATCATATTTAGTAAACTTATCAACCTATTTAACTTAATTCAATTTAACTCTTTGCATTAAAAATATTTCACTTACATGTAATATTATGTCATCTGCTACTCGATGAATTTGAACAAGTCTATTTTATCCCGGATTTAAGACTCAATGACCACCTAACCTCAATCCTTGAAGACAGCTTGGCTTGATGAGTTCGGCCATTTTTCCTTTGTTTTTCTTTATTTTATACATTTTCAAATATTGGCTAAAATATTTCAGTTTAGATATCTATCAATATTTGAAAATTTTGGCTGAAATATTTTTGGTGAAGTTTTCAAACATCAGCCAATGCTCCTAACATAATGTAATGTTAACCATGATCTTCGATAACTTAACCTTCGTGTACCATGAGGTGAGTGGACTCATCCATTAAAGTTTTGTGCTTGAAAGTGAGGAGCACCGTTCCTTCTCACTGGAGACAAGAAAGGGGCACCTCAAATGGTTGATGAAGATCTGGACCTCTGTTGCTTAGGGCGAACAAAGAAGAGAGTTCTGCAGCAGAAGTGAAAATCTGCATGCAAAATGGAGGCTGGGATGGCGCACGAAGGGCAGGCAAGGAAACGTCCTTGGCGAGCAGATTTGCGGGTTGGCTGAGTGGCAACAGCGAAACAGAGAAGAGACAGATACCTAAAGGCTGTCGTCCGGCGTGGTGGCGTCCTTGGCAAGCAGAGCGACTGATCTGCCGATCGACAACGGCGAATCTAACAGGAGATGGGTGCCAAAAGGAGTCATCTGTGACCAGATCTTTGTTCAAATGAAGAACAGATCTGGGAAGAAATGGAACAACAGAGGGTACCCAAAATGGAAACAGAGAACGGGAAAGGTAGGTTCCAAATTGTGACGAGAAAAGCAACCTTGAAAATCATCGTGAAAAGGAATCGAAACCTAGGTTGATACCATGTAAAATTAGACACTAAATTTGTTGTGTTCTCTCTCGAAATGAGAAGAGACCCAATGCATATTTCATTTATAAGAAAATGATAAAAGAGATATATATGAAAAGAATGTACAAAGAAAGGATGAAAATGAGGAAAAGAGAATAAATCTAATTACAAAATTAAAATCACACAATTAGTGGAGCTAAGTGAGGAAGTCAGCTCTAATGGAGAGAGTCTTCTCTGAGCAGGCTAGGACTTGGGTTTTGCATCCAGAACAGGGGGTTTTCGTTCCCTCTTCTCTGGAAACGGACGGGTGGTAAGCTTGGCTGGTGACAGCAGCCAAAATTGGAGCAGCCAGCACAAACAACGCAGTGACAAATGCTGTTTGGGGATCTCCTAACCTGATCTCTTATCCTCTGTGAAACGTATAACTGGAGATAGGGCCTGAGCGTCATGAGCTGATGCAGAATTGGGCGCCAATGCAGAGACAACAAGAAGACTGATATTTCATCTCCTCTTTTTTCCTTCGATTAGTGTTTGATTTATTTTTGTTTATTATTTAATTTGTCAAAACTTAATTCTTTTAAAACACTTTCATTTAATCTTTATTCAATTAACTTATGGTATGTATCATGTTCAGCTAAAGAATTTCTCACCAAGGTGAAGGGTGAAGTTTACTATTTTACGGTGTTATTTTTTAATCAACAACGGAGTTATTAATTTGAGATTTGTTCAATTGTATGGTTTAATTGATCTCTATATTTATTACAAATCTTTGTTTATTCATTGTAGTTTCCGAACACATTGAATGCTTGAAGAACCCATTTAGTATTTGTGATAAATTTACAAGGACCTATCCATTTCTATATACGTCTTTTGATTTATTATGATTTCCGAATACAATAAATGCTTAGGAGAATCCGTGTGACACGTGATATGTGCTTAACAACTTTTTAACTGTCAATTATTCGAACAAATTATTGTGATTTATTCCTGGTTTAATAGTCAAATCTTCCGGTTTGTGAGAATCATCATACGCATCAAACTGAGACAAGTTATTGAAAATAATCCTATAAATTATTAAATGGATCCCCGAAACCTTAGTGGTTTCTTATTTTTGTTTTTCATTCACCACCTCATATTTGCTCCATACTTTGTGTGGAAAGTCAATTATCACCGTTCTCTTTAATTAGTGTTCTTAAGACCTTCATTCCCTATGGTTCAACCTCAGACTCACCGAGTAATTTTACTACTTCGCTACCTGTGCTTGGGTTTATAGTTTTAAAGTGGTAGCATGTAGTGTTGGATTTATGACTCAAAACCCATTTGGGCCTGGATTGTCAGTTGGACCCAGTGGGCCAACTGTGTTGTAAGCTACAGTATATAATGTCTCTTTCTTTAGGATTTTTCTTTGGACAGAACCTAAGGAGGCCATCCCCTAGGGATCCAGGAGGAAGCTCTAATGGTGAGAGCTTTGAGGAGAGAGGGTGTAATGAGGAAGATAGAGAGGGGATAGAAGCATAGGGGAAACATAGTCAATGGTTCCTGAGTTAATCTCATTTGTATGTTATTTTCTTTTTTGTCTATGGATACAATCTACACTCTCCTGTGGACGTAGGCAAAGGTTGGGCCGAACCACATATATCTTCTATTTCTTGTGTGCATGTGCTTGTGATTGATCTGTGATTGTGTATGTGGGTTGGGTCTAATTCCCAACAATTGGTATCAAAGATGAAGGTTTGGATTCAGGCTAGATAAATCACAGATCAAGAGAAGAGATGCTGCATAACAGATAGTGCTGGCTGTAGGTGGAGCTTGGGAGGGGGTGTACAAGTAGAGGTGCGCATACGAGCTGCACTCATTGAGCAGAGTGACTGCAGCAGCTGCAGACGTGCAACAAGCAAGAGGAAACCAAAGAAAAAAGGTAGCAAGCACAGAAGCTGCGAGGGGAGCATTAGAAGAGTAGAGGTGCGCATAGCAGATCTAGAAAAAGCCAGCCGTATGTATATCGAGAAGAGAAAGGGGGCAAATTTGCCTAACGGTGTAACGACACGTCCCGCTACGGGTACGTTAAAACAGTTACGGATTCCTAAAACTATTCCAATACAAATTCGGGTACCTTTTTTTTTTTGGAAGTACCGCACCCGCAACCCGCACTAATCATAACAATCCACCAATAAACAAAAAAACCAGTAAACATCAATTATAATTTCAAATTAAAGCATCAACCCATTATTACATTCATCCGGCTTAGTGAAAAGTACATATATCTCAAATACATTAACAGGTCCTCAAACACAAAATGAAACCATGACAAATACAAGCTGCAACTCTACGCCCAAAGTTCGATTGAGGGTCCAGCCGGCCCTTCCTCTCTTAAGTACCTGTGAGGCAAGGGGTGAGCTCTACATGCCCAGTGAGCGTAACACACGCACCATATGTCACCAAGCATACACGGCATATAATCATATGAACACAACAATGTCTAAGATGTCTACATGCATGACCATACAAACGTATGCCCTACCCCTAGCACAGGGCCCACGTCAGCCGAGTTTCTAGAACATCCTCTAACCAACGCAATGCAACTCCGTTAAGTACCCAACCGCAACAGTCCACCCATCCACGAGTACGCAGACTGATTCTCAGTCAGATCGGGGTCTCTAGTCCTCAACTAGACCTCTGATCCTCTCATGACAACCCACACGCATACCACGACCAACCCAAGAGTCGGACTCACTAGAGTCCCAAACTAATTACTGCACGGGAGTAATCACCTCACCAGTCCTCAACGAACTGCCAACCAGACTCATCTATGGTTTCATCAACCAAGCACCAGAGTCTCGATAGTCAAGTCTATAATCTCGGACCCCATATGCTGGTCTCCACACGACTGGTGTATCCACCTCTCACAGAATTCTATAGGTCTTCTACCGAGTGAGCCGGCCGAACTCACTCGTTAGATGCCCATAAATTTCTGGTGAGTCAACACCCACAACACAAGTTTCAACAATGGACCCCAAAGTCATAACCACGGGTAAACGCACTACCACATCACACCACAGGCTGTCCCCACCATACAGGTGTCCTAGCCTGGAACATCTCATCACATCACATCGCAGGCTGTCCCCACCCTACAGGTGTCCTAGCCTGGAATATCTCATCGCATCACATCATCCCTCGACCAATGAGCAGGCGAGCACATCCTCAGCCTACTCGGTCATCCAGGGAATCACAAACCATACCAGCGGGAGCTGTCCCTCACCGCATCATCCCTCAACCGAGCACCTCCTCAGCCTACTCGGTCATCTAGGGATCACAAACTATGCCAGCGGGAGCTGTCCCTCACCTTTCCATCCCTCGACCTAGGCGAGCACCTCCTCAGCCTATCCGGTCATCCAGGGACCACAAGGCATACTGGTGGGAGCTGTCCCTCACTGCATCATCCCTCGACCAATGACCATGCGAGCACCTCCTCAGCCTACTCGGTCATTCAAGGATCACAAGTCAACATCCCACCCTCTGGTCTCCACGCGGGCGAACCACTCAACCCATTAGACCACTGGGGACGTCTCATCCACCACGTACTAATCACAAACCATACCAGTGGGAGCTATCCCTCACCGCATCATCCCTCGACCTAGGCGAGCACCTCCTCAGCCTACTGGGTCATCTAGGGATCACAAACTACGCTAGCGGGAGTTGTCCCTCACCGCTCCGTCCTGCGACCTAGGCGAGCACCTCCTCAGCCTACCCGGTCATCCGGGGGTCACAAACTATGCCAGCGAGAGCTATCCCTCACCGCTCCGTCCCTCGACCTAGGCGAGCTCCTCCTCAGCCTATCTTGTCATCCGGGGACCACAAGGCATATTGGCGGGAGCTGTCCCTCACCGCATCATCCTTCGACCAATGACCAAGCAAGCACCGCCTCAGCCTACTCGGTCATTCGAGGATCACAAGTCAACATCCCACCCTCTGGTCTCCACACGGGCGAACCACTCAACCCTTAGACCACTGGGGACGTCTCATCCGCCATGTACTCGGGTAGCGTAACAACCAGGTCCTCCAAGTCTGCCTAGGGTCAACCAACACCCAACCCAATGGCTTCCCTGAAGATTCCATGACTGCCTCACCACTAGTCCCGACCGAGACTCCTGGGCACCTCGTTCACTAACCCAGACGACGCCTCACCCACAAGCATGTCTGAAGACCACTAACGGTAGGCCTAACAGCTCAACCCCTAGTAGGGGGAACACCTCCGTCATCTATTGATCCATAACCAAACTACGTTTCCTAGTATGGTTTCTCATAACCTTTCAACCCTAACCACCTGCAAGCTAGGGGGAGTCTCTAAATCCTGATGTTACCTAGTACACAAGCCCCCACCGACATTCCATTTACACTAGCTACATGCATACAAAATTATCTCTACGCATGCCGTCAATATGACATATCGCAACATAATTAAGTATATACATCATCATCTATCACATGCTACACATTAACATTCAGATATGGCATCAATCATGACATGTTCCATACGAGCATAGAAAGTGGTATCATCTACTATCTGCTGCACGTAATTCTAAAGCATGTTGATTAAACTATTAATCACGTACATGGCAAGTTATCACACGTCAACCAATCATGTTATCATACCATCAACAAGTCATGACATCTGATAAACTATTCATAGGTGTTCCATGAGCAATGGGTACAAATACACCTGGATGAGACCCCCGCCACATAATGGTATCAATAGTTCCCTTGCCGAGTAGCTTATAATACCGGGGGACCCCATTCGCCGCATTTTGTACCCACACATCTAATAGAGTAATAATATGCATAGATGCATGCTAAAAGAGGTGATAAGTTCCCTCACCTGTGTGTGTGCTTGAAATCCAATGTGAGAAAACGAGTCCGGAGGTTGAAGGGGTTCATTGTGCTGAAACAAGAACACAAGGATAAGTAACCAAACAAAATAGATCAAACTAAGTTTGGACTACAAACGGGCCCAAAAGCGAGTTGGGTCCAAACCGAACTGAAGTGGGCCCGAAACTGAAAACTAGATCTAAAATGGGCCGGATCTGAAAATTGGACTTTAAGATGGGCCGGGCCCAAAGCTGGGCCGAACTGGACCGGGCCTAAAATGGGCCGAGCTGGTTGGAAGTGTAATAGCCCGAATTTTCGAAGCAATATATATTGGACATTTAATTATTTTAATTTGGAATTTGATGTAATGAAATTACCAAATGGATCAACTTTGGGACAAGGGTCCAAGAATGGCCCAATTGGGCCACAAATTGGATGAAAGCCATTCAATGGGTCAATGAGAAGTAATTGGGTCAAAGATAGTCAATTTGAGTCAAAGTGGGCCCGATCACCATGTGGGACCCAATGGATCAAAATTGGTCCAAACCCTAAGGTAAAGGGGTAGAAAATAATCGGTTGAGCTGTGGGCCCAATGGTGGGCCAATTAATTTAAAAAGGGTGATTTGGAATTAAAACTCCTAAGTTAGTAATGAAATGAAATGGTATGACCAAATGGGGCCACCTCGACCTCACCAATTGAGGTGGCGTGTGGACCAAGGAAAAAGTGGGACCAACCATCATGGTTGACTTGGTCAACCATGGATAAATTTAAGAAGACTAAGGTGGATTAAGGTAAATTAAATTGATTAAAATTATTGTAAAATTATCTAAGTTAAAAGCAATGGAATTAAAATAACATGGCCAAGTGGGCCCACCTCCACCTCATCAAGTGAGGTGGCGGGTGGGGTAGGTATAGGTGGGGGCCGTCCACCATGGTTGACTTGGTCAACCATGGGTGGATTTATTAGATAGATAATTTAATGGAATTAAATTGGATGGAAATTAATTAACCTAAGTGAGGACTTAACTTAATTAATTAGGTTGATTAATTAGGGTCAACGTAAACAAGTCAAAGAGGACATGGGAGCCATGCTTGGTGGTTGGGTTTCAACCACCACCACCAAAGTCAAGCTAGCCCATGCTTGGTGGGTGGGGAAGTTAATGTTGAGTGAAGGCCACTCCAACCACCTCTATCTCATTTCAAACTAACCCATTTCACTCTAGCCTCCTCACACACAAAAACCGTCCCCTACCTTGCAAAGGAAAAGAGAAAAAAACTTAGAAGAAGAAGAGAGAAAAAAGAGAAGGAGAGTGTAAGCCTTGGTCCATCCCCTCAAGATCAAAGGCTAAGATCTTGTTTTCCATCACCTTCCCCTCTCCCTCTTTCAATCTAACCCCATCTATATAGCCGATCCAAGCATATCTCACCATTGATCAAGCTCATCTTGACCGTCCATCAAGGAAAGGAAGAGAAGAGAAGGCTAAGGAAAGCCCAAAAGCAAAGAAGGACCGGAGGAGTCGTCAGGTGGTAAGATTTCTTAAAACAAGATTTTATTTTTTAGGATATGGAATCCATTCCTTAGACCAAATGTGGCCAAAAACGTTGTGGGCCATAGATCTAAGATCCATCAAAAGGTAGGATAAGAAATGGATAAAAATGGAGGAATGGATTAAGAAAAAAATGAAATGGATAAATGGAATTTTTAAGTCTTTATTAAGCATAGGAAAATGGGATTTTAATGGATTAATGGGCCATAGGGTTCGGCCATGTAGCATGGCCGAACCCCATGGTCAATGGTGGGTGATTAGAAGATGTATGCAATTAATTAGGGTTTTGTAAGTAGGAAAAATGGTTAAGGGTTTTTAAGTACAAAAAATGATTAATGGTTTTTATGAAGATCTTAAAGTTGGTGATAGATAGTAATTTTAATGGATGAAAAAGGATAGAAAGTAATGGAGGAAATAATAGTTGCAAATGGATTTCCAAAGTGTATGACATAAGTTTTAAATGGACCAAATGAATGATATTATTGATTTTAAATGGAATTTTTAACAAAGAAAAATCATGGAAAAATGTTCATAGAACTTTGGTCTTAAATGGCTCTAAGAAAGGTGGGCCATGAACCATGGGTTCGGCCATGGTGTATGGCCGAATCCTATGGTAATGGTTTGGGATTTCTAAGCATGGAAAATAATGTAGAGGAATGGAAATTTGAATAGATTGGTAAGTATGGTATATAGCATTTTTTTTTATGGAAATGAGAATTTAGATGGATGATTTAATCTTCATTTGGAAGTATGTAAAATGGGTGAATGAAACCAAGAAAAATGGAGAAAGAAACATCATGGGTTCGGCCATGGTGTATGGCCGAACCCATGACCCAATTTTGGATAAATTTTAGTCTAAGGTTAATGTATGTATCAATGCTTAGGAGTTTGTTTTTAAAGGGCCAAAATGAATGAAGGTTAGTGATAATGAAGGTAAAAAGAGTGGAAAATGATGGAAAGAGATGACAAATTTAAATGGATTTATGAGTATGTAAGTGATGATTTAAATGAGATGAAAAATGGGGACTTAAATGGATGTTTTAATTTCATTGGAGATTGGATTAAAGGGAGTAAAATGGACCCAAGAAATTGTAGATAGGGTACCATGGGTTCGGCCATGGTGTATGGCCGAACCCATGATCCCTTTGTGGGCCACCTTTAGGGCCAAAATGTGAAAGGACATATGGGGTTAAATGTTTTTCAAAATCAAACAATAGGTGGCTGATTTTGGATATGTTATGGAATTATAAATGGGCCCAATTTTATGGGTCAAATATGAATTCAAAATGTACATGGAAGAGGAGTGGCAAAACCGTAATTTATAGCCACTTTGAAGAACCATGGGTTTGGCCATGGTATATGGCCGAACCCTATGTGGATTAGACATGGAATCGAATGCATTATGAATGATTAAATGAAACGTATAGATGCTGCGTTTTAGGCTCGCTCAATGTAATATTTGAAATGGCCAAAATCGGATTTATGTATGTGTTTTAACCAAATGGATAATGGGCTAAGTTAAGGACCGATTTTTAATAAACTTGTAAAGGATCATTGAATGGATCTAGGGTTATGATCAAATAGGAATTTAATCATGGATAACGTATAGACTAATTCGGTAAATGTAATAAGGTATCGGGACGTCGCAAACGGTACGTGATCGGCGATCGGATTATCGAACGGAAAACGTAACGGAACGTTACACGGTATTCGGTAGGATTCCTACCTTTTTGTAAGCGATGGATATGTGATGGTATTTTAGATTATTTTGATTTATCTTATGATGGATTTATGATTATGATTTATCTTATGATGAGTTTTAAGTTATGAATCACATGGATTATATTTTAACATTATGCATTATATGGCTATGTATGGTATATCAAAATTATGGTTTATCTATATACTACATAGCATAATGCACTACATCTCATGCATGGGATGGGCCGAAAAAAATAAACAAACCGGAGTCCATGCTCGGTCGGGGCGACCGAGAAGCAAACATGGGGATAGCTGAGGGGCCATAACCGGAGTCCATGCTCCGTCGGGGCGACCGAGAATCAGACATGGGGATAGCCTGAGGGCTATAACAGGAGTCTATACTGCGTCGGGGCGGCCGAGAAGCAAACATGGGGACAATACATTGTATGATCATACGGATGATGGGTGGGACACATGACATAGGCACCCATGGCATAACATTCATCACATGCTTATTTGTTTATATGTTATTTTATCGGTATGTGTATTATCACTCATCCATGTGCTAGCCCTACTCGGAGTCCTACTGGGCGCGTTGACTAACGCCCTACTTTTACCCTAGCTGATGACGCAGGGGATGGCGGAAGCGGTGGACATGACAGGAGCCAAGCTTAGTAGCTTGGGCAGCGCAGTCTTAGTTTATTTACGTTTACATTTTGGAAATGTAATTTTAAAGTATCTTAGCTTGTCGGGTTGTATAAGTTTACATTTCTTGCGATGGTTTGGACGTTACTTATGGACGATTACATTTTGTGATATAAATATGAACATAGGGGCATTTTGGTAATTCAATGTTGTATCTTCCCTTCTATCTAAAAACCGGTAGGATAGACTCTATTATCATGTTCCGCAATAATTATAATTCGCGAGCTTACTTCCTACGTGTGAACCGTTCTCGTGGACTTAGCTCCGCACACGCGTCGGGTTGGCCAGTTAAGGGCCAGGCTTTAGAAGCTCGGACTTAACTCGCGTCGTGGCCTCCGCGCCCTCTCTCACTCTTCTATTAAAAAAAAAAAAAGACTCTGATTTTCGAAAAGCGAGTGAAAAAAGGCCGGGCGTTACAGGAAGTGGGCCAGATTGGTTGAGTCGGGTCTGGGCCTAGCTGGGCTGGACTGGGCCGAACTGGGCCACGCCAAGGACTGTTGGCCCAGAACTGAACCCAACTGAGTCAACTCGGTGACTCGGCTGAGTTGGCTTAGTAACCCTGCCAAACAGGGAAAAGAAAAGAAAATGAAGGAAAAGAAAGGAAAGGGGAGGAAAAGGAAGGAAAAGAGGGAAAATCGAAGAAGAGAGAAGGAAAGAAAAAGAAGTACATGCGATTGGGCCGAAGATCTAACGGCGGTGAGAGTGCTGAGTCCCGGCAACGGAACTGGGGTTGCTTGGACGAGATGGAGGTGAGGGAGAAGGAGGGTAAAGCATCGGCAGAAATGGGAGGGGAGAGGCCGAGAGAAAGGGAGAGAAAGAGATAAAGCGGCGGTGGCGGCGGCGGCGACTTGAGGGAGGGGAAAGAGGGGAGAGAGATTAGGGTTAGGGTTAGGAAGAGAGGAAGGTGAGAGGGAGAGAAAGAGAGACGAGAGAGAGAGAGAAGCAGCGGCAGCACTGTAGCCGCGTGCTACAGTGCTGCGTGGAAGAGGGGGGGTTTAAAGGGTTGGGGTTTTAGGGTTTCTACTTTTTTTTTTTTCTACTAATTAAAAATCTCAAATTTCAAAAAAATATTTTAAAAGCCCGAAGAAATCAAATGACAAGCGTCGGGGGAAAACATGTGAGTTTCAAACTTTTAATTATGACAGAGTGTTTAATAATTCAAAATTACCAAATTGCCCTCTGAGTCTCCGAACTCAAAATCGGGCAAACCAGGACCCACACTCACCCCACTGCTACCAAGACCTAAAACTCCGAAAAATCGCGTTGGGTCATTACAATACTACCCCCTTTAAGGAATTTCGCCCTCGAAGTTCACCTTAGGTTCCTACCTCTTAAGAAAATCCAAGTAAAAAAAACATCTGCACAGCTAAAACTCACTGCCAAACAAATCTTTCCACCACAATATGATGCCATAACACGTGATCCACTGAAACAACCCTGTCACATGAATAGTCAAACAACCTAGATAATAGTCTGCACCCCCATCGAAGCCAACGACTTCCATCTAACCAATTTGATCTGCTCAATAGTCCTTCTAACCATACTTGGTTCCCACAGAACTGGATCAAGGTCTTCACCCAACACGGGGGAGTTCCATTCAGTCAGTCACAAAGTACCTCGCACAGAACTGCCAAAACGCCAATCTGTCGATGTTGTCGTACTCGAGCTCTATGAAGGACAGCAATCCTCCTTACTCGCCTCATAACTCAGGGCGCTAAACATAAGACATGTCCTCTGAAATCTGCATGGTTTGTCCTGGACGGATGTCTATCCACAGATAGTCTGCCGAGCTAAAACACGACTGAGCATACAACTCTCTCGGTAACACTGCATGATCTGATGGGTAGAACTTAAATCTCGATCTGACACTATAGTCTCAGCATCTCGCATAGATTAACCCTTTGTTCAACGTAAATCGGTCCAAAAGCTTCAATAAGTCAGTCAATCCTCACCCTAAGGAGATGAGTGAGCTCTGCCAACCTATCAACCACCACCCACACCACTAACCCATGAAGAAGAAGGAGTCGAAGTGTCTCCACATGGCACCATCCAAGCCGAGCTACCACCAACGTGCTCCGGAGAAGTCAAGTCGCCATTAGGTCTCACAGCCTAGATGTCTGGTCCACCATAACACATCACAAAATTCCATAGTCTGACTGTCCCTGCACTTGAACGCTGATTCTCCGGGGCTCTGCCACTCAACACTGGTTGAACCACCTTGTAGCATAGACTGGCCGCTATAGTCTCCTCACCTGATCAACAATCACTCTACAAACTTCATCCATCAAGTCCGCTTTATGCTCAAATCTTCCTGAACAAACAAATGCTCAAAACCACAGTGATGGGGGATACTCAGAATCTCTCTCAACAATGGATATCTCCAACCTCCACCCCGAGCTATTAGTGGAAAGTTATACTCATCAATATCAAGTCGTCTCGAATTAGAAGCAACCAATTAACCATCCTGTATCAACACACAACCATTATCATCCCTAGAAACATCACAATGAGCTGCACGTCCACGGCCTTTTCTCTACCTCCAGTACGATCATCACTATAATGGTCGTCTGCCTCCACTCAATAAAAAATGTCTCACTGATATCATACCAAGAGTTAATCGTCCTCTCTGACCAATCTAACTGTAAGCACGGTCACCTGGAGTAATCTGAATAAATTGCCAGACACAACCTCAGCCCCATCCTGACAAACCTGTTGCACTACCTGTCGAAACCACATTGCCAGATAGCTACATCTATAGGGTCAAGACTCGCACTCGACAAGATCTCGAATGAAAACACATCCTCAAGAAGCAACATGGGTCCCTTCAGTTGTCTCAACTAGTCATCAATTCCCATGAGGAAAAACCTCACTCCATTCTGAAACTCTGCTCAATCGTCGACCACTAGCACAAAATCTTAACAAGTCACTGTTCTTCTTGGCCAACAAAGTCGGTGCGTCCCAGATGAAATACATGGAAGAACGGGTCCCATCGACTCTAGCCCACAAATCAAGCCTCTAAGTCCAACACCCCTGCCTGAAGAAAAATCCATGCCTCAACAAAACACCTCCAACTGCCATCAATCATAGTGTGCTATCTGTAAACATGCGCAATTTTTGCCACTTACCCCAACGGAGGCGAGATAAACAGGGGGTCTCCACCCCCTCTACTCCCAAACTTAAACCACAGTGAAGTTCAAAGTCACTGAAGAAGGGACGTATCTGAATCAGGTCAAATCTCGAAACCATATACAAAGGAGTACTATCACCTCACTCGCATCGGTAAGATGTATCAACCCATACGGGGTGTTGCTGCCACACTCAGATTGCTGCACTGCACTCTGGTCAAATACTCTGACTTCCCGCTAGCCAGATACTTCGGGTCTTCCGCATACACAAATTGACAACGGAGATAGACAATCTGCTCACCAACACATAGTTCTCGAAAGTCTCTATCACGGGTCGGGGAATCCCTATGGACTTCGGGTTACTATCCCCGGTACAGTTTCCCCTACTCTAACAAGTGTTCATTCTCACCGCGAGTCAATCCACAAAATAAAAGTCTGACTAAGCTCAATACCAGACGAGAACCCAAAGCAAAAATACATCTCTAGTACTCAAGCTTAAGGGTCACCCCATCAGATTTAC
Organism: Chimonanthus salicifolius; assembly: GCA_013350335.1. Lineage (NCBI taxonomy): Eukaryota > Viridiplantae > Streptophyta > Magnoliopsida > Laurales > Calycanthaceae > Chimonanthus > Chimonanthus salicifolius. Next base: position 79,027,645 of record CM023532.1, on the reverse strand, counting down.
CACAACAACTTAGGGAAGTCAAAACACAACTACGGAAATAAGTTCCATCTACCCAATCATACAGGGGATGAACTTAATCTCTGGTCATCATCTCACACACCTCTGACCCATGTGCAGTCCGAGAGTAAATCATGCTCTGATACCAACTGTAAAGACCCGTCTCGCTACGGGCAAGTTAAAACTAATACGGACTCCTAAAACCATTCCAATACAAATTCGGGAACCTTTTTTTTTTGGAAGTACTGCACCCGTAACCCGCACTAATCATAGCAATCCACCAATAAACAAAAAAACCAGTAAGTATCAATTATAATTTCAAATTAAAGCATCAACCCATTATTACATTAATTCGGCTCAGTGAAAAGTACATATATCTCAAATACATTAACAGGTCCTCAAGCACAAAATGAAACCATGACAAATGCAAGCTGCAACTCTACGCCCAATGTTCGATTGAGGGTCCCGCCGGCCCTTCCTCTCTTAAGTACCTGTGAGGCAAGGGGTGAGCTCTACATGCCCAGTGACGGTAACACACGCACCATATGTCACCAAGCATGCACGGCATATAATCATATGAACACAACAATGTTTAAGATGTCTACATACATGACCATACAAACGTATGCCCTACCCCTAGCACAGGGCACACGTCAGCCGAGTCTCTAGAACATCCTTTAACCAACGTAATGCAACTCCCTGAAGTACCCAACAGCAACAGTCCACCCATCCACGGGTACGCAGACTGATTCTCAGTCAGATCGGGGTCTCTAGTCCTTAACTAGACCTCTGATCCTCTCATGACAACCCGTACGCATACCACGACCAACCCAAGAGTCGGACTCACTAAAGTGCCAAACTGATTACCACAAGGGAGTAACCACTTCACCAGTCCTCACCGAACTTCCAACCAGACTCATCTATGGTTTCATCAACCAAGCACCAGAGTCTTGATAGTCAAGTCTATAATCTCAGACGCCATATGCTGGTCTCCACAAAATTCTATAGGTCTTCTACCGAGTGAGCCGACCGAACTCACTCTTTAGATGCCCATAAATTCCTAGTGAGTCAACACCCACAACACAAGTCTCAACAATGGACCCCAAAGTCATAACCACGAATAAACGCACTACCACATCACACCACAGGCTGTCCCCACCATACAGGTGTCCTAGCCTGGAACATCTCATCACATCACATCGCAGGTTGTCCCCACCCTATAGGTGACCTAGCCTGGAATATCTCATCGCATCACATCATCCCTCAACCAATGAGCGGGCGAGCACATCCTCAGCCTACCTGGTCATCTGAGGAATCACAACCATACCAGCGGGAGATGTCCCTCATCACATCATCCCTCGACCTAGGCGAGCACCTCATCAGCTTACTCAGTCATCTAGGGATCACAAACTATGCCAGCGGGAGCTGTCCCTGACCGCTCTGTCCCTTGACCTAGGCGAGCACCTCCTCAGCCTATCGAGTCATCCAGGGACCACAAGGTATACTGGTGGGAGCTATCCCTCACCGCATCATCCCTCGACCAATGACCAGGCGAGCACCTCCTCAGCCTACTCAGTCATTCGAGGATCACAAGTCAACATCCCACCCTCTGGTCTCCCTGCGGGCGAACTACTCAACCCATTAGACCACTGGGGACGTCTCATCCGCCACGTACTAATCACAAACCATACCAGCGGCAGCTGTCCCTCACCGCATCATCCCTCGACCTAGGCGAGCACCTCCTCAGCCTACTCGGTCATCTAGGGATCACAAACTACGCCAGCGGGAGTTGTCCCTTACTGCTCCGTCCCTCGACCTAGGCGAGCACCTCCTCAGCCTACCCGGTCATCCAGGGCTCACAAACTATGCCAGCGGGAGCTGTCCCTCACCGCTCCGTCCCTCGACCTAGGCGAGCACCTCCTCAGCCTATCCGGTCATCCAGGGACCACAAGGCATACTGGCGGGAGCTGTCCCTCACCGTATCATCCCTTGACCAATGACCAGGCGAGCACCTCCTCAGCCTACTCGGTCATTCGAGGATCACAAGTCAACATCCCACCCTCTGGTCTCCACGCGGGCGAACCACTCAACCCCTTAGACCACTGGGGACGTCTCATCCGCCATGTACTCGGGTAGCGTAACAACCAGGTCTTCCAAGTCTGCCTAGGGTCAACCAACACCCAACCCAATGGCTTCCCTGAAGATTCCATGATTGCCTCACCACTAGTCCCGACCAAGACTCCTGGGCACCTCGTTCTCTAACCCAGCGACGCCTCACCCACAAGCATGTCTGAAGATCACTAACGGTAGGCCTAACAGCTCAACCCCTAGTAGGGGGAACACCTCCGTCATCTATTGATCCATGACCAAACTACGTTTCCTAGTATGGTTTCTCATAACTTTTCAACCCTAACCACCTGCAGGCTAGGGGGAGTCTCTAAATCCTGATATTGCCTAGTACACATGCCCCCACCGACATTCCATAGACACTAGCTACATGCATACAATATTATCTCTACGCATGCCGTCAATATGACATATCGCAACATAATTAAGTATATACATCATCATCTATCACATGCTACACATTAACATTCAGATATGGTATCAATCATGGCATGTTCCATACGAGCATAGAAAGTGTTATCATCTACTATCTGCTGCATGCAATTCTAAAGCATGTTGATTAAACTATTAATCACATACATGGCAAGTTATCACACGTCAACCAATCATGTTATCATACCATCAACAAGTCATGACATCTGATAAACTATTCATAGGTGCTCCATGAGCAATGGGTACAAATACACTCGGATGAGACCGCCGCCACATAATGGTATCAACAGTTCCCTTGCCGAGTGGCTTATAGTACCGGGGGACCCCATTCGCCGTATTTTGTACCCACACATCTGATAGAGTAATAATATGCATAGATGCTTGCTAAAAGAGGTGATAAGTTCCCTCACCTGTGTGTGTACTTGAAATCCAATGTGAGAAAACGAGTCCGGGGGTTGAAGGGGTTCAATCTGTTGAAACAAGAACACAAGGATAAGTAACCGAATAAAATAGATCAAACTAAGTCTGGACTACAAACGAGCCCGAAAGCGAGTCGGGTCCAAACCGAACTGAATTGGGCCCGAAACTGAAAACTAGATCTAAAATGGGCCGGATCTGAAAATTGGACTTTAAGATGGGCTGGGCCCAAAGCTGGACCGAACTGGACAGAGCCTAAAACGGGTCGAGACGGTTGGAAGTGGGCCAGATTGGCTGAGTCAGGTTTGGGCCTAGCTGGGCTGGACTAGGCCGAACTGGGCCACACCAAGGACTGCTGGGCCCAGAATTGAACCCAGTTGAGTCAACTCGGTGACTCGGCTGAGTTGGCTCAGTAACCCCACCAAACAGGGAAAAAGAAAGAAAATGAAGGAAAAGAAAGGAAAGTGGAGGAAAAGGAAGGAAAAGAAGGAAAATCGGAGAAAAGAGAAGGAAAGAAAAGGAAGTACATGCGATTGGACCGAAGATCTAACGCCGGCAAGAGTGCTGAGTCCAGGCAACGGTACTGGGGCTGTTCGGACGAGATGGAGGTGCAGGAGAAGGAGGGCAAAGCATCGGTAGAAATGGGAGGGGAGAGGCTGAGAGAAAGGGAGAGAAAGAGAGAGAGCGGCGGCGGCGGCAACTTGAGGGAGGGGAAAGAGGGGAGAGAGATTAGGGTTAGGGTTAGGAAGAGAGGAAGGTGAGAGGGAGAGAAAGAGAGACGGGAGAGAGAGAAGCAGCGGCAACACTGTAGCCACATGCTACAGTGCTGCGCGGAAGAGGGGGGTTTAAAGGGTTGGGATTTTAGGGTTTCTACTTCTCTGTTTTTTTTTTTTTACTAATTAAAAATCTCAAATTTCAAAAAAAATATTTTAGAAGCCCGAAGAAATCAAATAACAAACGTCGGGGGAAAACATGTGATTTTCAAACTTTTAATTATGACAGAGTGTTTAATAATTCAAAATTACCAAATTGCCCTCTGAGTCTCCGAACTCAAAATCGGGCAAAGCAGGACCCACACTCACCCCACTGCTACCAAGACCCTAAAACTCCGAAAAATTGGGTCAGGTCATTATAAACGGTGCGCAGGAGTTGCAGACGCCGGAAGGGGCCTGATCTAGGAGTAGATCTGGGGTAGCATGCAGGGTGAAACACATTGAGGGGAGGAAGCGTTGGCGGAGATGATCTTGGGTTTCCAGATCTGAGAGTTTGAGAGAAAATAAAGCTGCAGATCGAGAGATCTTAGAAGGGGTGTGTAAACTGTTCCCGATATGATCTTGGGTTTCCAGAGCTGTGCTGAAAGCAAAATCAGCAGATTGGGGATCTCCGGAGAATGCACAACTAGGTGTGTGATAGACAGCCAAGAGAAGCCAGGTGTTTTAGATTTAAGGCAGAAGCCGCAGCAACTAGCAGTCAGATGCAGCGTCGAAAATAGAGAAGGAGCATATCCGAACGGAGATCAGATTGGAGTGCGGCGGCGAGGGCCAGTAGAGAGGCACGACCCTCAACAGGTAAAAGGGCTAAGCAGGGGCAGCAGTAAAGAGTTCGCGGAAGAGGGATTCAGTTTTGAAACCCAACGCATAGCTGAGAGTAGATCCGACTTTTGTCTAGGTTGATGTAACACCGGTACATTGAGAAAGGGAGAGAACAGCTTGTGTTTCAGATCTACCAAGAAGGGAGACAGCAGCGAGATGCTGCAAGGAGAGAGAGAGTTCGGCGAACAACAGAGGCAGCTGCAGTGGCACGACAACAGGAGAGAAAGGCGGAACAGGGAGAGGCTCTCACTCATTTTGGGTAAAACGAGTCTAGAGAAAAAAAAGGTTTTTGGTGGTACAGATGACCACCATTTCAGGTGCACCCGAGGGACTACAAGTTTGAGTAGTCTCGCAGGATCACTGTAGTGCATTATGGTAGTCTGCATGACTACAGTTTTCGGTGATCACGCAGGACCACAAATTCAGATACTCTTTCAGCGGGGAAAATCAACGGTTAGAATTGAGTTGTAGTTTTTCGAGTCATCCGGACTTGGAATTGAGATCCGTCTTCGCATGTACGATTGTAGCGAAGAGATCTACGTAGTGACAGGTGTGTATTTAGTTTCTTGGAGGAGTTGGGAGTGGTCAACAGTGGTGAAAGGGACTTGGGCGACAATGCTCAAGGTGGTGCCCGGTTGGGCTGAATAGTCTTTGACTGGTGGATCATCCCAAGGTATGGGACGGGTGTCTTGTAGAAGGTGAGGAATTAGAGATGTTACACAACAGGTGGAGGTGTCATAAACTTAGGGCAAGAATCTTCATGGTGTCGGGTTTTTTCGCCAGGGAGGAATTTGTTGGATTTATGGTTAAAAGCTTGTTTGGGCCTAGATTGTCGGTTGGGCCCAAGCCCAGGCCTAGTGGGCACAGTCTGTTGTAAGTTACATTATATAATATCTCTTCCTATAGGGTTTTTCTTTGGATAGAGATTGAGGAGGCCATTCCATAGGGGTCCCACGAGGGGATCTTGGAGGAAGCTCTAATTGTGTGAGCTGTGAGGAGAGAAGGTGTAGTGAGGAAGATAGAGAGGGGCATAGAAGAATAGGGGAAACATACCATGGGTCAGGGGTTCTTGAGTTGAGCAGTATTGATGTGCAAATTTTAAATTTATAAATCTCACACGTGCACGAACCATTTATAGTATAGCGTTATGAGTGCGAGGTCCATTTCGAGTTTTCTTGATTTTGGGAAGGATTTCGGACCTCTGAGTTGTTTTTGGACTATAGTAGTAGTGAGAAGAGTGTGGACTCCGTGGTGGGTCTCAATTATCTGATTTCACGTTCGAAAACTCGAAGGGCATTTTGGTAATTTCATAGTTGTTATGTATATTGTCATGAAAAACATTTGAAAATCACACGTCTTCTCCTTCGAGGTTCGACATTCGCGTTGTTTTTGAGTTCTTGTTTAATATATATATATATATATTAATAATAATAATAACAATTTTGAAAATAGGAAGATCACACTTTTTGAGGTTTTTTTTCCAAAAGATAGATAAATAAATAAAAATAATAAGATATGTTATTAGTTGCTAAATAAATAATTTTAAAAATAAAATAGTGGGTTTTGAGTTTCTTCTGAGTTTTCATTTTTTTTAAAAAAAAAGTGAGTCTCAAACCCTACAACCCTAGATCCCCCAAACCCTAAAACCCTCCTTTTATCCCTCTCGCGCCACAATGTAGCATTTCCAGCTACAGTGTACCGCTGCTTCTCTTGCCTCTCTCGTCTCTCTCCCTCTTTATCAGGTAACCCTCTCTGCCTCCAACTCCCGTCTCGATCTCTCTTCCACTTGGCTTCTCATTTTTTCCCTCCCTTCTCCATCTTCTCTTCTTCATCTTTCTTCTCCGCCGACCCGACCCATCGTCGTACCCTTCTCTCCTGCGCTTCTGCAGTGGTGTTTCTGCCCGGTTTCGCCCTTCCCCCTCCTCTAGCTGCCGAGTCATCTTCACTTCCGCCGTCGTCACCGTTTCCATGTTCCCTTTTTCCTTATTTATTCTCATCCTCTCTCTGATTTCTTTGGTTTTTCTCTAATTTCTTGATTTCTCCTCGTTTTCCTCCGATTTCTCGTGTCTTCCTTGCTTTTCATTGATTTTCCTCATTTTTCCTTATCTTTTCCCCCTTTTTAACTCAGTTGACCGAGTTGTTCGGTCGGGTACCGAGTAGACTCAGTTGGGGCTTCTGAGTCAACTGAGCTCTGGTTTTGGTTGACCCAATTGCCAATCCCATTCCTGGCCGATCAAGCTGTTTAGTCGCTTCGGATTTTCGACGCCACACACTCTGTGAAGGGACTTATCACAGTTTTAGGATGCATTGCATATATCAATTATGTATTTCCGGACTTGAAGTGATTCGAATGGAACACTCTATTTATTAAGCCACTCGGTAAGGGTGAACCGTTGAGTATGACTATGTGGAAAGGGGTCTATTCGAATGCACTCCTGTCTACTATATGTTATTGTGAGAAGCTTTAACTAGATAAATTAATATTAAATATGATAATTGGAAGATATTGTAGATACATTGAGTATTTATTTATGAGATGTAGATGCAACCCTGTCGGACATAGAGATGTGTGTCTACGTAACTTATTATGTGCTTTTGACTCCAATGATGGAGCACTGTGCTGATCTTGGTTAGTTATATTAGAACATGCATATGTTGTTATACATGTTTATGTTGTTATACATGATCATGAAATCATGTGCATGCATGAGAGATAGCAGCAACGGCCAGTTTACCATTGGGTATTGAGATAGAGAACTTATTTATGTATAAATGTTTATGATGACGTGATGATGGTGGTGGTTGGGAGGACTTTCCCGTTACGTTCCAACTGTTGATACCCCCATAAGGGATGCGGTTTTCTCCGTTGCGTTCCAGCGGTTGAGGTCCATACCCTAGAGTTTGCCTCCCACGGGCGTGGTCGACGTAGTTTTCCGACACGACTCTTGTAGTTGAGGCAGTTGTGTATTTTGTAGCCAGGCGTTGTCAATGTGGTTTTCCGACACGACTCATGTGGTTGAGGCAGTTGTGTATTTTGCAGCCAGGCGTGGTCGAGGTGGTTTTCCGACACGACTAGCGTGGTTGAGGCAATTGTGTATTCTTTAGTCTCCCGATGGCACTGATAGGGAGACCGGAGTTTGTTGGAGGGCCCAATGTGGGTTGTCGAGATGATGTCTCGGTTTTGTTCAGTGGATTATTGGTTCGTAGTGTAGTTGGATTTCATGCTTATCAGTACTCTTGTTATTGTGGTATTCGGCATTTGTACATATAATATCCATTTATGTCTCTGACTTGTGATAAGCATTATCTCTTCACTGGTCTGGTTAGCTTACCCCCTTACCTTTCAGATACTCCGATTGTGGAGGAGTAAGCGAGTCCATTGAGCAGACGCCCAGAGAGTAGTACTAGTTAGAGATTCTATGATCATGCTTATATTTAGTTTGAAAGACTTTGTTTGGTATGAATTCTCTGTGTGATGTTTACTTCGGATGGCAGTACTACTATATTTGATCAGTCTGTGGTTGTTTGTTACGTTTTCTTAGCATTATGGACTTGTGGTTTGTTGAGTGAGATAGTTACCCCTTTTAAAAAATATATACCTAATATCCGTCCTTTGTATTGATTTGAGACATTTCGGAGATAACGTGCCCATAGCGGGACAGGACGTTACAGTTGGTATCAGCGCACAGTTCAACTCTCGAATTGTGCATGGGACAAAGATGGATGTGTTGATGATTAGAGATTAGGTTCATCCCCTGTGTGATAGGGTAGATTGAACTGGGTTCTGGGGTAGTGCGTAGACACCCTAGGTTGTGTGGTGTGCTTGAGGGCTCACCTTTTGGTTAGCATACTTGTGACGTGTCTTGTACTGGATTCTTGTTCGGTTTGAGACTCCCCAGCATTTGATTTGTGCGTCAGTTAGTGCTGAGATAGTGTAACACCCCGGATTTTCAAGTTATAAATATTTATGGAAATTGCCCATTTAATTTGTGAATTAATGGATATGGACCTTAGATGGGTAAGTGTTGGGTCAATTGCTCAATTAAGACCCAACAGATTGTGTATATGGTTCAATTGAAATAAATGGTTAGATTTATTTAATTGGGTCAAGATTGTTAATTGGGTCAAACGCCCAATTGAGACCCAATGGGTCATGGTTGACTTGGTTGACCACCAAGTGAGTTCAAGCTTAATTAAATTGGGACTGAATTAAGTTGGAAATGGATCCAAGTAATTGAGTTGATTTTAAATGAGTTAAATGAGTTGAATTAAAGAGGTGAGTTGAGTTAAAGAGATGAGTTGAATGGGAAGTTAATGGGACTTTGATCTTAACTGAGTGGAGTGGGAAGATGGAGAGTTGCATCTCATAAGACGAAACCCATCTTGAACACACGTTGGAGAGGTGGGAGTTTCATCTCATACGATGAAACTCCAAAGGGATCAGTATGAGGAAGTTGAATGGTTTTGTTGTTACACAAGCCATATCCAAAGGCATACACATTGGAAGATGGAGGGGTGTTCCATCTCAAGTGATGTCTTGGCCAAGCCAAGGGACACTTGGGAAGACACAATCATTATGAGGAAGTTGAACGGATTTTGGTTGTTACACAAGGTATACCCATGCATACACGTTGGAACATGGAAGCCCAAGGGGCATATGGTTGGGAGTTTCATCTCATAGGATGAAACTCCCAAAGTAAGTATCAATGGGGAGGTGAAGAGTCATGGGAGTTACAAAAGGGGTATCAACCAAAGGATACCACCTTTGGCCGAACTACATTGGCTAGCAAAGAGAATTCCTTGCTTTATCTCACTCTCTCCCTCTCTTACTCAAGGCCGATCCCCCTCTCAAGACAAAGGACTTAGAGTATTTTCTATCTCAAGCTCCTCTTGTAACGCCCCGCCCTTTCCGAGATTCAGAGTCTAATTTTTTTTTTAAAGTAATAATATAATAACACCGGAAGAGGGCGGACGACGTCACGATGCAAGCTTAAGTCCGGACTACCCAAGTCCGACCCTTAACTGGCCACCCATGTGTGCATGGACTAAACCCATGAAAGAAAAACCACACATGGAACTAATCAAGTTATGCGGAATAAACTAAACCAATTGCGGAAATAAACTAATTAGATAGCAAGTACAAGTCTCATCTATTAACATTAAATAATCCAAACATCCATTGTCAAAACCATAAACAAACCATAGCAAAATTTACTAGCTATTACATGTCCATAAAATGTAATTCAAAAGACAGTAATATAGAAATCCCAATATCATTCAAGCGCTTAAGCTTGGCTCCCCTCCTGGTCCTCGACCTTCTCTTTCCCTTTTCCTTTTCCTGCATTATCCTCTAAGGATATAATTAGGGTGTTAGATCAACGCGCCCAGTAGGTTTTCCGATCAAGGCTACCACATGGTTAGAATATAAAACATGCATATCTCATAGTATATGATCAACAAAACATCTGAAATCAATGCTATGTATGTAAGTGCAAATGTAATGAGTCTCACCCATCACACATATACATAGCCATCACTTGGCGAGACTCTCATCGTCAAGGTAAACCACAATGCTCTTTCATTTCTTCTTGATGATACTCCTCCTGGCAGGACCCTCATCGCCTAAGGAGACCGATGTGGCTCTCATCATCATAATATTCCTCTTGGCGGGACCCTCATCGCCTAAGGAGGTCGATGTAATTCTTATCATCATGATACTTCTCCTGGCGGGACCCTCAACGCCTAAGGAGGCCTCATAGTTGCATCACGGCATACCAACGGAGTGTGGGCTCCGGTTTCCATAATCATCATCCCATGTCCATGCATGAGATGCCAATGAATATATGCAACAATGTAATTAAATCTCATCATTCAAATCCAATATGATAAATAGTAGTATAACAATGTCTCATAAAAACCATCATAAAACCAAGTATAAATGTGGTTACAAGCAGGTAGGAAACCTACGGAAACTTCGCTTAAGTGTCCGTTCCTTTTTAAGCTTCACCCGATCACGACTCGCACATCGTTCAACTTCCATTTCCTTGTTTATACAACTTCCATTTCCTTGTTTATACAACAACAAGTTAATGCTTAATCTTTTGATTTCTTATTAGGTTTAAATCCCAAAAACCACCTTGTGGGGTTCAGCCATACCCCATGGCCGAACCTCACCCACTTTGAATTTGTCCTTCATTTGTTTTGGATCAACACCATCCAAATAACTTTATTTACAAAACTTAATCTACTAACCATAACTTGGAGGGTTTGGCCATACCACTTGGCCGAACCTCACAATTTTGGTTTGAGCCCCTCTTTTGAGTCCTTTGCTCTGTTCTCTTGCCTTTGATCTTTACTTCCTTCCCTCTTGTTTCCTTCCTTCTTCCTTAGTCTCTAGCTGAATATGTACTTGATCAATGGTGAAGACAACAATAGCTGGTTCGGCCAAGGAGGTGTGTTCTTGAGAGAGAGAGAGAGATAAGAATTCTATGGTCTTTCAATGTAGAATTCGGCCAAAGGATATGGTGTTTTGTTTTTGTTAAGCAGCCCCATATCCTCTCATTACTACTCATCAAATCTTGATTAAACCAATGAGGCATTTGGTGCCAACCAAGGCATCCCTTGGCACCAACCAATGCATCCTTTCAGTTCCCCATGTTGGGTCTTGGGTTTCCATTATGAGATGGAAACCCATCCAAGTTTCCAAGGTGAATTCTATCTCATACCATTGAAGTCCATGCGTGGAAGCCCACACCTCACTCCACCAACGTGTGAGACTTTTCTTGATAGTGTTTAAGGTTATGGAAACTCCTCATCTCCCATTGACTCACTTGAACTCAAGGCCCCTTTGATTTCCAACTCAACTCACCCAACTCACTTCACTTAATGCATTTCATTTAATGCACTTGAGTCAACTCATTACTTGATTTAATTCCAACTCACTTCAGTCCCAACTCCACCTGATTTAACTCATATTTGAACTCACTTGAGAGTCCACACAGTCAACCATGGTCCACATGGTCAACACGACCCATTGGGTCCCCATTTAGCCCATAGATCCAATTTGACGCCATGACCCAATTATGGGTTGCTTTTGCCATTTGCATGTATTTTCATATGTGCATCAAGCCTACCCATTTATGCTCCATTTAATTTCCAATCATTTCATCTTAACCCCATTAAATTTGGGCTCACCCAATGGTCAAACAAGTCCATTATGACCCATTCGGTCCCAATTGGGTCCTTTGACCTAATTAACCATATTGACCCAATTTGATGTTCATTACCCATTCATGATAAATTGACCCTTATAATATGTTCATAGGATCTAATGGCATTTTCGTAAATATTCATATTATTGAGAAATTGGGGTGTTACACCTCTCTCCCTCTCTCAAACCTATACCTCTTGGCCGAACCACTGCTAGAGATTTTATCAAGATCAATCTCGGCCAAGGATCAGGGAGGCAGAAGAGGCTAAGGAGGAAGAAGATTGGAGGAGCAAGAAGGAGTGAAAGAAACCGGAGGAGTCGCGGAATCGGTAAGTACTTGACAAGATTTTTATTAATTGGAAAGAGGTTAAGGGAACATTTCATTTTGGATTGGGAAGGTGGCCAAAAATGTTATGGGCTATGGATGTAAAAATCCATCCAAGAAATGAGATGGAAAAGATGGATCATTAAGGACAAATGAAGGGTTGGATGAGGTGGCCGAACCCCATCAAAGGATTAAATATTGGATGTATGATTTTTAAATGGAAGTGATGAACCATAGGGTTTAGCCATGTTGTATGGCCGAACCCCATGGAAGGATATTAGTGATTTTTAATGGGTTTAAAGGATGAAAAACCATGGAAGTTGGTTAAGGATTTTAAAGGATTTTAAAGGAGGGAAATGATGGAGAAATATTGAATTATTTACATGTATTTAAAGGATGAATGTAACGCCCGCCCCTTTTCACCGAAATCAGAGTCTATTTTTTTTTTAAATCAATAGTGACAAAGGGCGCGGACGTCATGACACGAGTTAAGTCCGAGCTTCGAAAGCCCGACCCTTAACTGGCCAACCCTACGTGTGCGTGGAACGAAGTCCACGGAGAAGGGTTCACACGTAGGAAGCAAGCTTGCGGAATATTACCCTAAGTGCGGAAATTACAATAGTGACTAACCTACCATTTTTAGATAGCAGGGAAGATAGTATTCATAATATTACCAAAACATCTCAACATCTCAATGTTCCAAAATAGAAACCCAACATATAGCAAGTATTCTGAATTATACAGTCCGACAAGCTAAACTATACAAATACACATTTCCCAAGATAAACTTAAATAAAGGAATTAGTCCGCCTTCCCAAGCTCCTAAGCTTGGCTCCCGTCTCGTCCTTCTACTCCGGCATTTCCTGCGTCATCAGCTAGGGTAGAAGTAGGGCGTTAGACCACGCGCCCAGTAGGACTCCGAGTAGGGCTAACACATGGATTAGTAATAATAGCATGCAGATAATAATATAATGAAAAGCCACAGAATGAATGCCATGCCATGGGTATCTGTGTTATGAATCCCACCCATCATCCTTACTATCCCAATACCATATCCCCTTTGACGGCAAAGCACTCATCAAGGTAACATCAACACAAGTATCCCCATTGACGGCCAAGCAATCATCAAGTTAACATCAACATAAGTATCCCCTTGACGGCAAAGCACTCATCAAGGTAACATCAACACAAGTATACTCCTGTCATATCCCTCCCATGCCATGCATGAGATGTAGATGCCATATGCCATGTAATATATGTAAATCATAATCGTAAAACCCGTCTTAAAACAATCCCATGATTATCAAAATAAATCAAAGGAAACTCATCACATAATACCAAAATCCAAACCTATCTTAAAAACAAACCATATAATTTCCAAAGTAATTCAAAGAGACCATCACTCAATCCATGGCTTACAAAAAGGTAGGAATCCTACCAAATACTGACTAGCGTTCTTTCTTTCGTTTCCGCCCTATAGACCCGGTCGCCGATCCGCGTACCGCTTGCGATGTCCAGTACCTTATTACACATTAATAATTAGTCCATATTTCTAACTATTTCTAAGCCCATTAATCATTTCCAAGTCTACGTGAATAATCGGTCACCATTTAGGTTTTGTGGGTCCCATTTAATCCATTAAACCCCTTTAATTTGTGAATTTAAAACAAATTAGCCATCCTAGGTTTTATTTAACCATACATAAACTTATTTTATTTGATTACTTTAACTTACACTTTAGCATTACAGCTCCCAACCACCCCACATGAGATATTTCTCATGCTTTATGGTGGTGGTTGGAACCCCACCACTAGCCAACGTTGGTGTTAAAAAAATAAGATGGCTTTTGGTCTTCTTTGACCATTTGACCACCTTTTGTTTATTTTATTTAATTAATCAACTAGATAATTACTTAGGTTTATTTATTTCCTACTTAATTTAATTCCATTAAATTCCCTCTAAGAAATCCACCCATGGTTGACCAAGTCAACCATGGTGGCCGACCCCACCAATTCTTGGTCCACACGCCACCTCACTTGGTAAGGTGGAGGTGGGTCCCATTGGACCATATCACCTTGGTCAACTTCAAATTAACTTAGGTGATTTGAACCCATTCAATTCATTCCAATTGGATCACCATTGGGCCCATGGCCCAATTACATTTTCATCTTACCCATTTACCTTAAAGCTTACATCATCTTGATCCATTGGGTCCCAAATGGGTATTGGGCCCAATTTGACCATTCTTGGCCCAATTGACCATCTTTGACCCTTTAAGTAAACTTAAACCCAATTCATAGTCCATTGGGCCCTAGTTGGGCCTTTGTCCATATTTTGATCCATTTACCATCTATTCCATTAGATTTCCAATTTCCACCATTAAAACAAACAATAACCACATATATTTTGATTTACAAATTCTGGGCCATTACATTAATCATTATTGACCAATTAACTGAATTTCATCCAACCCATGGCCCATTGGACCATACTTGGGCCTTTGCCCAAATTTTGATTCACTTAACATTTATTCCATTAAAATTCTCAATTTCCATCATTAAAAATAAATAATAACCACATATTTATTGATTTAAAAATTTCGGGCCATTACAATGAAAATCATGGGAGATTATTGGTGATTCTAAGTAGGTCTTAAATATTGCAAAGCATGGTCTCAAGTGATGTAAATGGTGACGAACCATGGACCATGGGTTCGGCCATGGTGTATAACCGAACCCCATGGAGAGATATTGAGGAACTTGGATATTTAGACCATGAAAATGATGGGGAAATGTTGGTAATTTTAATTGGTTTTAAAAATGGTTAATGATGATCTAAAAGGATGAACCTAAGTGTATGGTTAAACCCCCATGGAGGGACTTTTAATATTGACCTAAGAGTGTAAATCATTTAAAGGAGAAGATGGGAAGTGAGACAACATGGGTTCGGCCATGGTGTATGGCCGAACCCCATGAACCATTTTTATGGGTCATTTTGTATTATGTCATGATTTGATGAATCATTTATGAAACTAGGTTATGGATCAGATATGGACCTAAGTATGGGTAACTTAAATATGTGATTACCTATGGAAGGAAAGAATGGCCAAATGGTGAAATTAAAGGACCATGGGTTCGGCCATGGTGCATGGCCGAACCCCATGGATCATGTTTTTGGTTCTAGACATCTATAAATGGCATAAGTGAATGATTCAATCATAGAAAATGTTTTATGGATTTAGGGCTTCCATAAATGTAAAACTAATGAAATGATTTTGGGACTTAAGTCATGTAAATATAAGCTAAGTGAGTAGCCATGGAAAGATGAATGGCAAAAAGGTAAATATGGGTGAAAATGATGGACCATGGGTTCGGCCATGGTGTGAAACGCCCTGCCCTTTTCACTCTAAATTTCAGAGTTTATTTTTTTTTAAATAAAATAATCATGTGATCGGGGCGGAGTGTCACGACGCGAGTTAAGTTCGGATCTCTAAATCCGACCTTTAACTGGCCAAGCCCATGTGCGCATGAACTAAGTCCATAAAACTGATCCGCACATGGTACATATATAACTTGCGGAATTAACTTAGTCTAAATCTAACTGAGGTTATTATAGAACCTATGACTAATCCAATTTTCCATTCTTAGATAGCAAACTACATAACTTATTCTCCAAAATTACTAATCAATCTTAACTATTCGTTTAATCAAAACATCCAACATAAAACAAACCATAGCATCTATCTTAACTACTTATTACAAGCCAACATAACTAATTACCAAATTACATTGTCCAAATATATCAAATATCAAGTCCATAAAATAGTCCATTCATAATCCATTCCAATCATTCAAACCGCCCAAGTTTCCGTACTTGGTCCTCTTCTCGATCCACGTTCTTCCCTTTCCCTGCATCATCCACTAAGGATATAGATAAGGCGTTAGATCAACGCGCCCAGTAGTGTTTCCGAATAGGGCTACCACATGGTTAGTCAAAACATGCAAATAATATAATAATAATACATGTGAGACAAAATTCCATAAAAATATGCTATGTATGAAATGAACATGTAATGAGTCCCACCCATCACCATTCAACATAGACATCACTTGACGGGATTCTCATCGTCAAGGTAACCCACAGTGGTCTTTCGGACGCCCCGACGGAGTGTGGCCTCCGGATTCCTCCTGATGGGATTCTCATCATCAGGGTACCCCACAGTGGTCTTTCGGACGCCCCGACGGAATGTGGCCTCCGGTTACAACACCGTCATCCCATGCCATGCATGAGATGTCTATGCAAACATGTCATTTAGAAACATAACTTTACAATCATATAAGATATCAAAATCAACATAAAACAGCATATGAAATAGTGGTTATAATAAAGGTAGGAAACCTACTAGTTTACTTTGTTCGACCCTTTCTTTGAACCGTCTTCCGATCACGGCTTGTACACCACTCTAGAAATCCCAAAACCTTATTTACATAACAGCAAGTTAAGCATTCATTCATGTGATTCTAACTTAGTCTAAGTCCCAAAAATCCACTTAAACTTCCATGTCCTATCTTAGCCATAAAACCCCATAGTTTTGTTCTTTTTAAACATGTTTTTGGTTTCATTTAGACATAGGATAACAGTATAATGTTATCATGTTTTTACCTTTCAAAACCATCCAATAAGCCCATCACTTTGTATGATTTCCATTTTGTAAAATTCAATCCAAATATCCACATAGCAGTCCATGGCCGAACCCTATGGCTCTTGGTGTAATTAATCCAACCATTGTCCATGGTTTTAATCCATAATTTAACCATAGTATTAATATGGTTCAGCCAAGCCCTAGTTACCTAAAAAAAACAGTAAACTTATCTTCTTCACTTTAAATCCTTTAAAATCTCACAAAACCATTTAATACTTCCACGAAATGTCATACCATTTCATGGGGTTTGGCCCACCCAATTGGCTGAACCTCATGGCCTATGGTTTAGATCCATTTATCCATTTATAAACTTAGTTTATTCTTAAATCAAAGCACATTATGTTTACATAAAAATCCATCCTACACTTGACCCAAATAACCATCAAAAACAGTCCATGGGGTTAGGCCATACACATGGCCGAACCCCAAGGTTTCCTTGATGTAAATCTTCTTATCCTACTTACTGATTTTTGGCCACAAAATGACCCATTTGACATATATAAAATTTACTATGTTTTGACATGATTTTTGTCCTTTAAAAACATCAAACTTAATCCGCTTTTATCATCTAAAAACAGTCCCATACTTGTATGGTTTTCACTTCCAAAAACCATCCAAATAAATCAATTATTTCCATGGGGTTCGGCCATCCAATGGGACCGAACCCTATGGTCCATCTTTTTATCTCATTCATGTACCTCCATCCAATATCTAACCCTTGTTAGATTTGGCCATCCAATGGCTGGGTCATGATTTAAAAATTGTTTATCGAAAACCTACCGTTTCCGCGACTCCTCCAATTGATCTTCCCTCCGGCTTGTTCCTTTCCCTTTCTTAGCCTCTCCTTTTTCTTGATTCCTTGATGGTCAAGGACTGATTAAGCAACCAGCTGCTGCTCTTATTTTTTTTTTTTAAATGTAGGACACGGCAAAGAGGTAGAGAGAGAGAAAGAATATTGGCTTTAGATGAGAAACCTTGATCCCCCTTCCTTTGCTCAATGTGTGCTCTTGATTTGGTGAAAGAAAGCAACCAAGGACTGATTGCAAATCAGTGACCAGCTGTTGTTCTTGGTGTTTAGAGAGATGATAACAGTCCAAGGAAAAGAGAGATAGAAAGAGTAAAATGAAAAAGCCCTTTGTTTAACCAAAATCAGCCCAAGGTTAATTCAGTCCTTGTGTAACTCCCATCCTTAATCAAAGTTCTTTATGTTACTTGGGGGTTTCATCTATGAAATGAAACACCCCAAGCAACCAACGTCCCTTGCTGGTATTTGTGTAACCTCTCCTTTTCTTCCTCCTCTCATTAACAAACCAAATGGGAGTTTCCTCATGAAACCTTTTCTTGTTCCAACGTATGAGGTACCTTTTTGAATTTGAAAAGTCAAAACTTCTTTTTGTAACTCCTCATAACAGCCACCCATTCATTCTCCATCCTTGGAGTTACCAACATGAAATAACACTCCATGTATTGGCTGTCTTTTGAAGACCCAAACAATGAACTCCATTCCATTTCCAACGTGCATACAATTTTGAATTTGAAATTCAACTCTCACCCAAGTAACTCCCATGTAACGTCATTTCTTTCTTCACTTGGGTGGGAGTTACATGCATATGCAGCCAACGTTTCTTAGTATTTGAATTTGAAACAACCTACAAACCTTCTATCTCTACATCTCACTCATTTACAAATACATATTCCATCCAACTCATTTATTTAGCTCACCCCAACTCAACTCATTCATTTAATGTAACTCAACTAATAAATTTCACTCAACTAAACTCCATCATTTATTTCAACTCAAACCCAACTCAAACATTTAACTCATATTAACCCAATTAAGCTTTGAGCTCAATTAATGGTCAAACATGTCAACCACAACCCATTGGGTCCAATTTGGCCATTTTGACCCATTTAACAAAATTTGACCCAATTATGATTTTTTACCCGTTTATGTACATCTTATCCATTTATTTGTTTTGTAAACAAAACTACCATCCTTTGGGTCTTGATTGAACCATTGACCCATTTAAATTCAAATCAATTATATCACAATGGCAATTCCGTAAATATGAATAATTTCATATAAATTGATAACTTTGAAATTCCAAGGTGTTACAATACAATACTCTTTTTATAATTTTCGTCCCGAAAATCGAACGAAATAGGATTTCAAAATAAATCATACAAACAATTCAGGGTGAGATGTTCTCATCTCCGATTCCAGTTCCCAAGTGGCTTCCTCAACACCATGTCGATCCCCTATCACCTTGACGAACTGAATCGCTCGGTTACGCAACACCCTTTGCTCACTCTCTAATATTCTGACCGGCTTCTCGACATAAGTGACGTCGCTTTGCACATCTATATCTTGCACATTCAAAACATGAGACGGATCAGGGTTGTACTTCTTCAGCATCGACACATGGAATACATCATGTAGAGAGGCCAATTGCGAAGGAAGTGCCAACTGATAGGCTACATCTCCCATCCTTCTGATAATTGAAAACGTTCCCACATATCTTGGCGACAACTTTCCTTTCTTTCCAAATCTCATGTGCCCTCTTCGTGGCGAGACCTTCAAGAATACCATGTCTCCCACTTCAAATTCGAGAAACCTCATCCTCTTATCAGCATAGCTCTTTTGCCGACTCTGTGCGGTCAACAAATGTTGACGTATCAACTGGATCTGTGCAGTAGTTTCGGCAACCAACTCGGGTCCTATCAGCGCAGGTTCGCCGACCTCGGTCCAGCACACTGGTGACCTGCATGGTCTACCATACAAAGCTTCGAATGGTGCCATCTGAAGACTTGCTTGGTAGCTATTGTTATAAGAAAACTCCACCAATGGCAAATGATCCTCCCATCCACCTTTGAAGTCTAGCATGCACGCCCTCAACATGTTCTCCAACGTTTGTTTTGTTCTTTCCGATTGTCCATCGGTCTGTGGATGGAATGCTGTGCTAATAAGTAGATCGGTCCCCATGGCCGACTGCATGCTCTGCCATACCCTGCCGGTGAATCGACCATCTCTATCAGACACTATAGTCCGTGGGATACCATGTAATCTGATGATGTCTTTGATATATCTCTGACCCAATGTCTCTGATGAATCCGTCATCTTGATAGGAATAAAATGCGCGGACTTGGTCAGTCGGTCTACCACAACCCATATAGCGTCATTGCTCTTCGAGGACCTCGGCAACCCCGTCACAAAGTCCATGGAAGTGTGCTCCCATTTCCATTCCGGCACTGCTAAGTGTTTGAGTAACCCTGGTGGCTTCTGATGTTCCGTCTTAACCTGCTGATAAGTTAAACAATGAGCCACGAACTCTGCAACATCCTTCTTGAGTCCATGCCACCAATAATGTCTTTTTAAGTCATGATACATTTTTGTGCTACCCGGATGAATGGAGAGCTTGCTCTGATGTGCCTCTATCAGTAATTCTTTTCTGTAGCTTCTTGGCACATAAATTCTACTCCGGAACATGAGACCTTGTCCTGGTCGTAATTCCCAATCCGGTATGACAACGCCAGTGGACATCTTGGCCCATATCTCCTCCACTTCCGGATCTGCTCGTTGTTCTTGTTCGATCTTTGTAACCATGTTGGATCGTATGATCAAATTGTACATACTCCCATGGTTTGTGATGTATAGATTGAACTCACGAATGGTATTCAACATCTCCCATTCGGTCCTGATCAGACATGCCACTGATGCATGAGACATACGGCTAAGAGCATTCGCCAACTTGTTGGCCTTTCCCGGATGATATCGGAGTGCAAATTCATAGTCCGTCAGATATTCCATCCATCTGCGCTGCCTCAGGTTGAGTTCTTTCTGATCAAATAAATACTTCAAGCTCTTGTGATCTAAAAATACTTCAAACTTCTCACCATATAGATAGTGTCTCCAGCTTTTGAGAGCGAAGACCACCGCAGCTATTCCAGATCATGTGTGGGGTAGAGGTGTTCATGTATCTTTAGTTGTCTTGAACCATATGCCACCACCCGATCACGTTGCATGAGTGAACATCCCAGTCCCTCTCCTAATGCATCACATTGTGCTTCATAACCTTTGCCTCTTTCCGGCAAAACTAAAATAGGAACAGTTGTAAGTCTCTCTTTCAGCTCCTCAAATCTCTAATTGCACAACTCTGACCATTCATATTTGACTCCTTTCTGCATGAGTCGAGTCAATGGGGATGCAATTTTGGAGAAGTCCATGATAAACTTCCTATAATATCAAGCCAAACCCAGAAAGCTACGGATTTCAGTGACATTCTTTGGTGCTTTCCACTCACTTACTGCTGCCACCTTAGCCGGATCAACGGCTATACCATCTGCTGTTATAACATGCCCCAAGAATTTGACCTCAGGTAGCCAAAACTCACATTTGCTTGCTTTGGCATACAACTAGTTCTGTCTCAAGGTGTTCAATACTATTCGTAGATGCTCAGCATGATCCTCCTGACTCTTGGAATAGATCAGGATATCGTCAATGAACACAATAACAAACCGATCCAGATATGGATGGAAGATTCTGTTCATTAAGTCCATGAACACAGCTGGTGCGTTGGTAAGCCTAAATGGCATGACTACAAATTCAAATAGTCCATATCGTGTTCTGAAAGCTATCTTCTCGATATCTTCCTCCCTGACCCGGATTTGATGATAACCAGACATCAGGTCATTCTTGGAAAAGTGACTGGATCCCCTCAACTGATCAAATAAATCATCGATACTGGGTAGAGGATACTTGTTCCGGACAGTTAGCTGATTCAACTTCCGGTAGTCCACACACATTCTGAGTGAACCATCCTTCTTTTTCATGAACAACACTGGAGCTCCCCATGATGATGTACTGTTCCGAATGCAACCCAGTCTGAGTAACTCATCAAACTGCTTCTTCAACTCGGACATTTCTGCTGGTGCCATCCGATAATGGGGTAGAGACACTGGTGAGGTACTAGGATACAGTTTGATCTCAAAATTGAGCTCCCTCAAAGGCGGTATACCAGGGAGTTCTTTTGGAAAGACATCAGCAAATTCTTTCACAATTGCTGGAAGCTCAGTGACTGGTGCTTTGTTGATGACAATATTGTTCAACACCAAATGGTGCAACCCTTCCTGTAGTCTGCTTTGCTTGTCGGTACGAACTATATACTGCTTTCCCTCGGGTGACCAAAATGTCACTCTTCGGCAATAACAATCAATATTGGCTTCATAACCAGCCAACCAGTCCATGCCAAATATAATATCGTACTCAGTCATGTCGAGTACCAGATAATTGAACTCAAATCTGAGTCCAGCGAATTCTGTATTTATGGCCGTGCATATGAGTCCCAAAGAAGTGTCTCCGACAGGGGATACTACTGTGAGTGTGGTGGACAGCTTTTGAACTAGTGTTCCAGTAGCAGTTATAAAGGATGCAGATATAAAAGAGTGCGATGCTCCAGAATCAAACAATGCATAAGCATAAGAACTATTGACAACGGCCATACCTTGAATCACAGAATGATCCACATCCTCAGGAGGTTCCAGAGCAAATAGTCGTCCAGATCGGGTAGGATTAGGCGCCCGTCCAGCTTGATTATAAGTCCTGCCTCCTTGGGAGTTAGCTGGCCTAGCTGGTGGACGGAAAGATCCTCTGGAATATGAGAGCTTATTGAGCTTTGGACAGTTTCTCTTGAAGTGACCCTGCTGATCACAGTGGAAACAGTTGTTCAACCCTCTGAATGACTGGGTGACTGATGCAGATGGGGAGGGCTGATTGGGACGAAAGCCCTCCGTGGACCCTGAAGATGGTGAGGGTCTACAGGAGTTCGGACGGAACCTCTTGTTGGGCTGGAACCCACCCCTCCCACTTGGAGCTCGGCGATTGTCAAACCGCACCATTGCATTCAACTCCTGTTCTGCTATTGTGGCCTTGCTGACCACTCAGCCAATGTGGTGCACTTAAATATGGTCACTTTGGCCCTGATGTTTGGCCGTAGGCCCCTCTCAAACTTTCTTGCCTTGCGAAGTTCTGTGTCCACCATATAGAATGCATAAATGGATAAACTAAGAAATTCACGGTGATACTCTACCACCGTCATAGAGCCCTGTACCAAGGACTAAAAAAGTTCCATCTGTCGCTCATTCTCCTCCTCCGGAAAGTAGTGTTCTAGAAAGGTTGTTGAAAACTCATTCCATGTCATGGCCGTCCTCTCCCTAACTGATATGAGTGCCCTCTGCTTCTCCACCACCTCCCACCATTTACCGCCATCTTCTATCAATTGTGAAGTAGCCAGTAGAATCCTGTCAGCATGACTTGAGATCTTAAGTAATTTTAAGATCTGAGTGACCTTCTTCAGCCAATGCTCGGCTCCGACAGCCCCTTCCTTCCCTTTGAAGTAGGGAGGACGCTGTTGTTGAAATTCTCGTGCCATACTCCGATCACTGGCATCCCTGGAACTTTCACTCCCATTCATATGTTGCTGGAGTACAGAGGTTACCACTGCTTGGACTAAGTCCTGAAGCTCAGGCGGCACATGTGGTATATGTACACCACTGTTCCCTTCTCCCTCCTTCCGTGATGCATTCTCACTCCCCTTTTCTTGTAACGCCCGCTCCTTTTCACCGTAAAATCAGAGTTCTTTTTTTTTTTTTAAATAAAAGTGACAAAGGGCGAGGACGTCACGACGCGAGTTAAGTTCCGAGCTTCTAAAGCCCGGCCCTTAACTGGCCAACCCTACGCGTGCGTGGAACATAAGTCCACGAGTACGGTTCACGCGTAGCAAGTAAGCTCACGGCACATAAAAATAAGTGCGGATGATCATAGAACTATCCTACCAGTTCTTCAGATAGCAGAGAAGAAATACCCAATTAATTACGAAAATGCCATTATACTGTATTATCCAAAATAATACCTAAACATAGCAAACTACCTAAATTATTACATTTCCGACAAGCTAACTATACAAATACATCTTTTCCAAAATGAAGTAAAACAAAATAATTAATCCACCTCCCCAAGCTCCTAAGCTTGGCTTCCGTCTCGCCCTTCCGGTCCGCCATCTCCTGCATCGTCAGGTAGGGTAGAAGTAGGGCGTTAGAACAACGCGCCCAGTAGGATTCCGAGTAGGGCTAGCACATGGGTTAGTAATAACCACATACAGATAATAATACAGTGAAAACTATAAACCACCATATACTGAAATATAAGTAAATGATATGCCATGGGTGTCAATGTTATGCATCCCACCCATCATCCAAACCATATAATATCATATCCCTCTTGACAGAACAAAACCTCGTCAAGTTGTCCCCATGCCTGTTCTCGGTCGCCCCGACGGAGCATGGACTCCGGTTATCAAAGTATACCCATGCTTGTTTTTCGGTCGCCCCGACGGAGCATGGACTCCGGTTTGTTTATTTTTTTCCGCCCATGCCATGCATGAGATGTAATGCATTATGCTATGTAATATTTATAACTCATAACCTTACGATATCATACATAGCCTTAATTTATAATGCATAACCTTAATCATAGTTCATAGCCATTAAATAAAACCCATCTCAAACATAACATCCATAATTGTAAAAACCCATCATAAGATAAATACTAATCAATAAAATATGACAAAAATACCATCACACATCCATGGCTTACAAATAGGTAGGAATCCTACCGAATACCGGCTCGCGTTCTTCTCTTTCGTTTTTGTCCGATAGTCCGGCTACCGACACGCGTACCGCTCGCGATATCCAATACCTTATTACATTACCAAATCAATCCAAGTTTTAATCATTTCCAAGCCCATAAATCATAACTTAGTGGGTTTCTTCATTTTAGCCCATATTTACCATTTTTGCCACTACCCTTCACTTAAACAATTTTTCATTAATTCATGCCTACTTAAGCCCAAAACTGATCATTAACTCAATCCATTAATGACCCATTTAATTATGACCTAACATCATTAGAATTAGCCCTTCTTCTTAACTAAAATCCTCATTAATTAAACATATGTATAATACTAAGTTAACCCATACTTTGACCAACCAATGGATCATGGGTTCAGAATACCCAATTCATCAATTATTCCCATGGGGTTTACCTTATGCATTTAACTACAATGAGTCCATTACCCACTCATTTTTCCGTTACTTCACATACATCATCATTCCACCATTTCACCATTTGATCACCATAGGGTTCGGCCATAGTTCATGATCCATCATCCATGGGTGCCCTTTTTGACCATAACACATTTACATTTATTCATGGATTCCATTCTCACAAAACCCTAACATTCCATTAAAAATGTCCAAATTACCTTCCATAACCTCCATTCCTTAATACCCTAAAAAAATATCATACAACACCTACATTTAATCATTAAGCACTTAAAACCCTAAACCATTTTTTTTTTTTTTTAAAGTCATTAAAATTATCTTCCATCTCCTATGATTCTCTCATTTAAACCCTCTTTACAAAATTCATCACATTCAATTATTTACAACGTTAAAAATTATAAACATTCTCCATGCTTAATAATTTAATTACATTGCATTCTTTAATCCATTTATTTTTCCTTAAGCTAACCCTAATTTATCCATTAGGGTTTCCTCCACTTTCCATCTTTCAAATTGATGGATTTAAAATCCATAGCATAAAATCATTTGACCACCATTAAATTTACAAAATGAATCCCAAATTTCAAACCCTAAAAATCCAAAAATTCTTGTTTAAGAAATACTCACAATCCGTCGTCTCCTCCGATTTCCGCCGCTCCCGTCAATCTCCGTAGCCTCCTCTCTCCTTCCTCTTGATCTTTGATAGGTCAAGATCTTTGATCAAGGGTGGCATCTCCCAACCTTAAAATCAGCCATGTTAGGCTTGGATTTGAGAGATGAAAAGAGGAAAAGATGATGAGAGAAAGATGATGACCTTAATCTTAGAGTGAACTCCCTCCAAATTCCTTTTTTTTTTCCTTCTCTCCTTGAGCTCCTTCTCTTTTTTTCTACTTAGCTTCCTTTCTTCTCTTCTCTTCCTAGTGAGGGACGTTCATGAGGGAGTGAGAGAGAGGGAAAGAGTGGAATGGGAGTTAGATGGAAAAAGATGGGAAAAAAATAAGATAGAACTTATCTTATCTTTACACGTTAGCATTAACTTTCCCAACCACCCCATAGATATTTTATATGCTTTTTGACCCCAACACCCTAGCCAACGTTTTTCTTTGTGTATTTGGAGATGAGGTGGTTTGATTTGGGTCTTCCCTCTTTGACCACCTTTTTGGATAAGCTTACTTAATTACTTAATTAAATCATTAGGCTAATTAACCCCATTTAGCTTAATTCCACTTACTTAACTTGCCTTCTTTGTATCCACCCATGGTTGACCAAGTCAACCATGGTGGCCGGCCCCATCAAACCTTGGCCCACATGCCACCTCACTTGATGAGGTGGAGGTGGGTCCCACTTGGCCACACCACCATTGTTTGATTCCAAATTACTTAGGGTGATTAAATTTCATTAAGCCCACTCTAAATGGATCACCATTGGGCCCATGGCCCAATTACATTTCCATCTAGCCCATTTACCTTAGAGCATAACCATCTTGACCCATTGGGTCCCAAATGGGTATTTGACCCCATTTGACCATTCTTGACCCATTTAAATCAATTTAAATCCAAACCATAGTCTATTGGGCCACACTTGGGCCTTTATCCAATTTTGGCCCATTTACCATTTACTCCACCAATTTTCTAATTTCCATCATTAAAATAATTAATATTCACATTTATATTAATTCCCAAATTTCGAGACCTTACATTTCTTCCCTCCAAGAGTGCTGTGATTCTTCCCCATTGTGAGACTTTTCATGAACAGATCGCTCCTCATCAGGTTATGTTACCTCTTTCTCATGTATAGACGGCTCCTTCTCATGCACAGATTTTTCGTGTTGTGATAACACTTTCTCATGTTGCGTGATTTGCAACACCTTTTCCTTCCCTTTCTGGTTCTGAGGGATCCTTTTCTTTGGAGCCATTTCCCTAAGTCATAAAAACATTATTGAATTAGTTTCCTCGTACAGTTTGTATTTTTCACAATTTTGGGGAGATTTCCAAATAAGCAAACTTGGTTTTCTATTTGTTTTTCAGGGGAGAGTCTCTAAATTCCCTATGTTTGTTTTTCTCAATTGGGGAGTATTGGGGGATGTATATCCTATTTCGCTACGTTTGATAGATCAATTATAATAATGTACTTTTGCTATCTTTTATTGTTCTTCTCAGATTGATTTGTTCAGTCTGAGTCTACGAAGTAAATTAATCCGGCCCCTAGTCAGCGGACTCCGAAGAGTCGGTCAGTTGAGATTCTTATCCGTCAGTGAGACATGAAACCGTCTTAATCTTACTTCGGAAGATTCAACTTCCCCTTTCGCTCTGATACCAACTGTAACGTCCCGCCCTTTTCACTCTAATTTTCAGAGTTTATTTTTTTTTAAATAAAATAATCATGTGATCGGGGCGGAGTGTCACGACGCGAGTTAAGTTCGGATCTCTAAATTCGACCCCTAACTGGCCAAGCCCATGTGCGTATGAACTAAGTCCATAAAATTGATCCGCACATGGTACATATATAACTTGCGGAATTAACTTAGTCTAAATCTAACTGAGGTTATAATAGAACCTATGACTAATCCAATTTTCCATTCTTAGATAGCAAACTACATAACTTATTCTCCAAAATTACTAATAAATCTTAACTAATCGTTTAATCAAAACATCCAACATAAAATAAACCATAGCATCTATCTTAACTACTTATTACAAGCCAACATGACTAAGTACCAAATTACATTGTCCAAATATATCAAATATCAAGTCCATAAAATAGTCCATTCATAATCCATTCCAATCATTCAAACCGCCCAAGTTTCCGTACTTGGTCCTCTTCTCGATCCACGTTCTTCCCTTTCCCTGCATCATCCACTAAGGATATAGATAAGGCGTTAGATCAACGCGCCCAGTAGTGTTTCCGAATAGGGCTACCACATGGTTAGTCAAAACATGCAAATAATATAATAATAATACATGTTAGACAAAATTCCATAAAAACATGCTATGTATGAAATGAACATGTAATGAGTCCCACCCATCACCATTCAACATAGACATCACTTGACGGGATTCTCATCGTCAAGGTAACCCACAGTGGTCTTTCAGACGCCCCGACGGAGTGTGGCCTCCGGATTCCTCCTGATGGGATTCTCATCATCAGGGTACCCCACAGTGGTCTTTCGGACGCCCCGACGGAGTGTGGCCTCCGGTTACAACACCGTCATCCCATGCCATGCATGAGATGTCTATGCAAGCATACCATTTAGAAACATAACTTTACAATCATATAAGATATCAAAATCAACATAAAAGAGCATATGAAATAGTGGTTACAATAAAGGTAGGAAACCTACTAGTTTACTTTGTTCGACCCTTCCTTTGAACCGTCTTCCGATCACGGCTTGTACACCATTCTAGAAATCCCAAAACCTTATTTACATAACAGCAAGTTAAGCATTCATTCATGTGATTCTAACTTAGTCTAAGTCCCAAAAATCCACTTAAACTTCCATGTCCTATCTTAGCCATAAAACCCCATAGTTTTGTTCCTTTTAAACATGTTTTTGGTTTCATTTAGACATAGGATAACAGTATAATGTTATCATGTTTTTACCTTTCAAAACCATCCAATAAGCCCATCACTTTGTATGATTTCCATTTTGTAAAATTCAATCCAAATATCCACATAACAGTCCATGGCCGAACCCTATGGTTCTTGGTGTAATTAATCCAACCATTGTCTATGGTTTTAATCCATAATTTAACCATAGTATTAATATGGTTCAGCCAAGCCCTAGTTACCTAAAAAAAACAGTAAACTTATCTTCTTCACTTTAAATCCTTTAAAATCTCACAAAACCATTTAATACTTCCATGAAATGTCATACCATTTCATGGGGTTCGGCCCACCCAATTGGCTGAACCTCATGGCCTATGGTTTAGATCCATTTATCCATTTATAAACTTAGTTTATTCTTAAATCAAAGCACATTATGTTTACATAAAAATCCATCCTACACTTGACCCAAATAACCATCAAAAACAGTCCATGGGGTTAGGCCATACACATGGCCGAACCCCAAGCTTTCATTGATGTAAATCTTCTTATCCTACTTACTGATTTTTGGCCACAAAATGACCCATTTGACATATATAAAATTTACTATGTTTTGACATGATTTTTGTCCTTTAAAAACATCAAACTTAATCCACTTTTATCATCTAAAAACAGTCCCATACTTGTATGGTTTTAACTTCCAAAAACCATCCAAATAAATCAATTATTTCCATGGGGTTCGGCCATCCAATGGGGCCGAACCCTATGGTCCATCTTTTTATCTCATTCATGTACCTCCATCCAATATCTAACCCTTGTTAGATTTGGCCATCCAATGGCCGGGTCATGATTTAAAAATTGTTTATCGAAAACCTACCGTTTCCGCGACTCCTCCAATTGATCTTCCCTCCGGCTTGTTCCTTTCCCTTTCTTAGCCTCTCCTTCTTCTTGATTCCTTGATGGTCAAGGACTGATTAAGCAACCAGCTACTGCTCTTATTTTTTTTTTTTAAATGTAGGACACGGCAAAGAGGTAGAGAGAGAGAAAGAATATTGGCTTTAGATGAGAAACCTTGATCCCCCTTCCTTTGCTCAATGTGTGCTCTTGATTTGGTGAAAGAAAGCAACCAAGGATTGATTGCAAATCAGTGACCAGCTGTTGTTCTTGGTGTTTAGAGAGATGATAACAGTCCAAGGAAAAGAGAGATAGAAAGAGTAAAATGAAAAAGCCCTTTGTTTAACCAAAATCAGCCCAAGGTTAATTCAGCCCTTGTGTAACTCCCATCCTTAATCAAAGTTCTTTATGTTACTTGGGGGTTTCATCTATGAAATGAAACACCCCAAGCAACCAACGTCCCTTGCTGGTATTTGTGTAACCTCTCCTTTTCTTCCTCCTCTCATTAACAAACCAAATGGGAGTTTCCTCATGAAACCTTTTCTTGTTCCAACGTATGAGGTACCTTTTTGAATTTGAAAAGTCAAAACTTCTTTTTGTAACTCCTCATAACAGCCACCCATTCATTCTCCATCCTTGGAGTTACCAACATGAAATAACACTCCATGTATCGGCTGTCTTTTGAAGACCCAAACAATGAACTCCATTCCATTTCCAACGTGCATACAATTTTGAATTTGAAATTCAACTCTCACCCAAGTAGCTCCCATGTAACGTCATTTCATTCTTCACTTGGGTGGGAGTTACATGCATATGCAGCCAACGTTTCTTAGTAGTTGAATTTGAAACAACCTACAAACCTTCTATCTCTACATCTCACTCACTTACAAATACATATTCTGTAACGCCCGCCCCTTTTTACCGTAAAATCAGAGTACATTTTTTTTTTTTTTAAATAAAAGTGACAAAGGGCGCGGACGTCACGACGCGAGTTAAGTCCGAGCTTCTAAAGCCCAGCCCTTAACTGGCCAACCCTACGTGTGCGTGGAATGAAGTCCACGGAGAATGGTTCACACGTAGAAGTAAGCATCGGGGAACATTTAAACCAATTGCGGAAAATTATAAAATAGCCTAACCTACAAATTCTTAGATAGCAGGGAAGTTACATTCATTCAATCACCAAACATCCTTAAAATCATAATGTCCAAAATATAGTAAGTAATCTAAATTATTACATTTCCGACAAGTTAAACTACTTCAAATACACATTTCTCAAAATAACTTAAATAAAATAATTAATCCACCTTCCCAAGCTCTTAAGCTTGGCTCCCGTCCCATCCTTCTGCTCCGGCATTTCCAGCGTCATCAGCTAGGGTAGAAGTAGGGCGTTAGACCACGCGCCCAGTAGGACTCCGAGTAGGGCTAACACATGGATTAGTGATAACAAAGCATATAGATAATACATAACGAAAAGTCATAGAATGAATGTCATGTCATGGGTGTCTGTGCTATGAATCCCACCCATCATCCTTACTATCCCGATGCCATATCCCCCTTGACGGTAAGGCCTCGTCAAGGTGTAACCACAAATACAATATCCCCCTTGATGGAAGAACCATCATCAAGGTATAACAATAAATACAACATCCCCCTTGACGGTAAGGCCTCGTCAAGGTGTAACCACAAATACAATATCCCCCTTGATGGAAGAACCATCATCAAGGTATAACAATAAATACAACATCCCCCTTGACGGTAAGGCATCGTCAAGGTACAATAATACATATGTGAAATGTCCCCATGCTTGTTTATCAGTCGCCCCGACGGAGCATGGACTCCGGTTTCATTTCATCCTTCCCCTGTCATATGCCTCCCATGCCATGCATGAGATGTAGATGCCATATGCCATGTAATATATGAAATTCAATAGTAATAAAACCCATCTTAAAACAATTACAAGATTTCCAACTAAATCAAAGGGAAACCATCCCACAATATTTAATCCAAAACCCATCATAAGCATTCACATAATTCCAAAATAATTTAAAGGAAAACATCACAAGATGTATAATCCAAAACTCATCTTAAAGACAACTACATGTTTTCCAAAATAAATTAAAGAAAACATCACCCAATCCATGGCTTACAAAAATGTAGGAATCCTACCGAATACCGACTCGTGTCCTTTTTCGTTTTCCGTTCGATAAACCCGGTTGCCGATTGCGTACCGCCTGCGAAGTCCAGTACCTTATTACACATTCATCATTAGTCCATGTTTTAACCATTTCTAAGCCCATATGAAAAACCGGTCACTATTTAGGTTTTGTGGGTCCCATATCATTTATTTAACCTTTTAATCCCATAAGTCTTAAAATTCGGCCACCCTAGGCTTTATCAATCACTTATAAGGTTATTACATTAGATCCCCTAAGTCCATGATCAATTTCCATGGAATTCTTGAATTTGGCCACTAATTACGGTTTTGCCACTACCCCTTTTACATAAACAATTACTCATTCATTCATGCCTACCTAAGCCCAAAATTGATCCACAACTTAGGTCCATTAATGATCCCTAACCATGTTACAAGATCAATAAAAATCAACCCTTAACTTAGCCTCATTTCCATTGATTTAACACATGCATAATTCCAAATTTGGCCTATAACATGACCTAACATTGGGTCATGGGTTCGGCCATACACCATGGCGGAATCCATGATGCCTATTTCCCATTTTTCTTGGGTCCATTTACATCATTTAGATCCACCAATAATCCTTCTTTGAGGGTGTTAAATCATGCATCTAAACCATATTCTTAACCCCATTTGAATCATCATTTCATCACCATAGGGTTCAAGGTTCACTTCATCCATGCCTTTCAAGGCTATACACCTCTTTGCATTTTCATCATAACACCATTTTAAAACTTTCCCACATTCATTCATTTACTAAAATTCATTAGTTAAAAATCCTCATTGCCTTCCATTTTTCAAACCCTAATAAATCATACATTACTTACCATGGGGTTTGGCCATGTTACATGGCTGAACCCTATGGTCCTTGACTCAAAAAAAAATTGCACATACCTCTATGTTTGATCACATTAAGCATGTACTATCCTTAGTCCCTTTTATTTTTTCTTAACCCTAATTTTTCTCCATTAGGGTTTTACCCACTTTCTATTCCTTAAACCCTAACTAATTAAACCAAACACCTAATCACCCAATTCCATGCTCAATTTAATAAATTACACAATGCACATACTACATTTACTTATTTATTTTCCCTAACCCTAATTCATCCATTTAGGGTTTCCTCCATCTTCCACCCTCTCATTTGATGGGTTTAACATCCATGGCATAAATTTATGTAACCACCATTAAATTCTACAAAAATAAACTTCAAATCTTAAACCCTAAAAATCCAAAATTTCTTGTTTAAGAAATACTCACAATCCGTCGTCTCCTCCGACTTCCGCCGCTCCCGTCGGTTTCCTTAGCCTCCTCTCTCCTTCCTCTTGACCTTTAATAGGTCAAGAGGCTTGATCAATGGTGGCAACCCCCAACCTTAGGATCAGCCAAGTTAGGGTTTAAATTGAGAGAGAGAAGAGGATGGAGATGGGAAAAATGTCTCAAGATCTTTACCTTGAGATGGTGGTCCAACCTTTTCTTCCTCTCCTTGAGCTCTTCTCTTTTCTTTCTTAATTTTCTTCTCCTCTTTTCCTTGCTAGTGTGGAACGGCAATGGAAGAATGGGAGAGATGGAGAGAGTGAGTTGAGGGTAAAATGAAAAGGATAAGGTGTAAACCCATATTTATCTCTTTGGTTATTTAACCTTCACTTTACATTAACTCTCTCCAC
Organism: Chimonanthus salicifolius; assembly: GCA_013350335.1. Taxonomy (NCBI): domain Eukaryota; kingdom Viridiplantae; phylum Streptophyta; class Magnoliopsida; order Laurales; family Calycanthaceae; genus Chimonanthus; species Chimonanthus salicifolius. The sequence goes on along the minus strand of CM023532.1, from coordinate 78,994,427 downwards.
CCACCCACAAGATATTTATATTGCTTTATGGCTTATGACTCCACCCCCCTAAGTCCCAACGTGTTTTATTTTTTGAGTTTGGGATGAGTTGATTTGGTTTTCGCCTTTTGACCCCACTTTGACTACCTCATTTGGATAATTTTAATCATTTAATATTTAGATATTTTGGTTACTTTAATTCTCATTTACTTAAATTACCTTATACATCCACCCATGGTTGACCAATTCAACCATGGTGGTTGGCCCCACCAAACCTTGGGTCCACACGCCACCTCACTTGGTGAGGTGGAGGTGGGTCCCACTTGGCCACATCACCTTGGTTTAATTGCAAATAACTTAGGTAATTTAAATTTCATTCCATTCATTCTAAATGACTCACCATTGGGCCCATGGCCCAATTACACTTTCATCTTACCCATTTACCTTAGAGCTTAACCATCTTGACCCATTGGGTCCCAAATGGGTATTTGACCCAATTTGACCATTCTTGACCCATTTAACCCTCATTGCCCCTTTAAATGAATTTAAATCAACTCCATAATCCATTGGGCCATACTTGGGCCTTTGCCCAAACTTTGGCCCATTTACCGTTTATTCCACCAATTTTTCAATTTTCATCATGAAAATAAATAATATCCACATTTATATTAATTTAAAAATTCCGGTCCACTACAATACAATCCTCTTTTAAAATTTTCGTCCCGAAAATTCGGGCGAAGTAGGGGTTCAAATCATCTTATACAAAGAGCTCCGGATGAGCAGCACTCATCTCTGGCTCCAGTTCCCAGGTGGTTTCTTCACTTCCATGTCGTTCCCATACCACCTTGACGAACTGAATGGCACGGTTCCGCAGCACCTTTTGTTCGTTCCCGATCACTCTGATCGGTTTCTCCACATACATCACGTCGCTTTGTACATCGACGTCTTGTACGTTCAACACCTGTGAAGGATCAGGGTTGTATTTCCTCAACATGGACACATGAAACACATCATGTAAAGAGGATAACTGCGGAGGGAGCTCCAACTGATAAGCTACCCCCACCTCAAATTCGAGGAACTTTCTCCTCTTGTCGGCGTAACTCTTCTGTCGGCTTTGTGCAGTGAGCAGATGTTGCCGTATCAATTTAATCTGCGCTGTAATTTCTGCAACCAACTCCGGTCCAATCAGCGCAGGCTCACCAACTTCTGTCCAACACACTGGTGATCTACATGGCCTGCCGTATAAGGCCTCGAACGGAGCCATCTGGGGGCTTGCCTGGTAACTATTATTGTAAGAGAACTCCACCAATGGCAAATGATCCTCCCATTCACCCTTGAAATCCAGTACACATGCTCTCAGCATATCCTCCAATATCTGTATTGTCCTTTCCGACTGTCCATCAGTCTATGGGTGGAATGTTGTGCTGGCCAACACGTCGGTCCCCTAGCCGATTGCACGCTCTGCCTTACTCTGTTAGTGAATCGGCCATCTCTGTCGGACACAATATTCCGGGGTATACCATGTAGTCTGATAATATTTCGGATGTACCGTCGACCCATATTGCATCGTTGCCCCTTGATGACCTTAGCAGCCCTGTTACAAAGTCCATGGCTACATGTTCCCATCTCCACTCCGACACTGGTAAGGGTTTGAGTAACCCCAGTGGCTCCTGAGGCCCCCACCTTGACCTGCTGACAAGTTAGGCAGCGAGCATAACCTCTGCCACATCTCTCTTGAGTCCATACCACCAATAGTGCCTCTTAAGATCAGGTACATCTTCGGCGCTGTCCGGATGGGTAGAGAGCTTGGTTTGGTGTGCCTCAACCAACAACTCCCTTCTGTAGCTCTTAGGTACCTACATCCTACCTCTGAACACAAGACCCTATCCCGGTCATAACTCAAATTCCAATACTACCTCACATGCAGATATCTTGGTCCAGATCTCCTCCATTTCTGGGTCTATTCGTTGTTCCCGTTCAATTGTGTTAAATATCTCTTAATTACCTCAATATCACTCATATCGACCTATGAGTTCCATTCTTACAGAAATTACTCTGTCTCATATTATCTATTTTCCTTATGAACCCATTTGCGATTTTATGTAGCTTAATGTATTCTATTTCACTTTATTTGTTACCAAGACATTTCCCATACGTACTCCTTCAATATGTTCTTTCGTCTACTCTCTGTGTGAGTTAGTCTGCCAGTACGAGCCTATGCTCAAGTCCATTGTTGATTCCATTTTAACTAGGTTTCTAGCTTCACCCTCCTGGAATTCCATCGGCCAACTACAGAGTCAGGCGATCAGTCTCACTCGGCAGTCGCCTATAGCTTCCCATTCAAGTTTCACTAGACTCTTAACCTTTCCCTTAGGTCTATCTCTCAAAAGCAATCATACCTTTATTTGTATATAAGTCACTATGTGACTAACCCTTTTTGTTCATAACTACTACAATACCAATACCCGACATCAATCCAAGTCATATAGATACTAATTTCCTACCCTTCTGGATTATTCCACATATTCATAGCTTCCTAACAATAGTGACACATCTAAGCTTACTTAGGTTATGTTATAAAGTACCCATTCACCACTAAAACATTCACAAGTATTACAAATTTCACCAACCACCAAATTCCATCCTACATGCCTACGTTATTAATGGTTACCACATCATACAGTTCATATTCCTTCATTAGCAAGCCACGTAGAATTGAAATTACACACAATCATCGAATAACATAACTCATGTGTAACAAGATCTTTCATCTCCATTCTCATCAAACAATAACTTGAGGTAACATAAGAAATAACACATTAATAAGATCTAGTGATTCAACCTAATTATGATTAGGTTACCCTACCCCATTTACAACATACACCTAGAGATTTTGAAATAACAATCCTACTCATCCAAAGCAAGTCGTCCCAATACATTCGAAGACCATCCATGACCATCTATAAATTCCTAAACTTTGGAATTATCCATCAGGCCCACCTGGGTTTCCAACCAAATGCATTAACATATCACGACCTCTTCCTGCATACTACATATTCACAATTCACTGTATTTTATCAACTCATCATCATACACATAGTCTGTAACACATCCTTGTTCCTCAATGACTATTCATTGCATACCACCAATTATCAAAGTAACATCATATAAACTCATTGCAACGATTGATAATTCACAATTTAGTAACATCATAGGGAATCCTCATGCAATCACTAAATAAAATATTTTCATAAGTTCATGGTCCATCATTCATTCATGCTTTTTAAGGCCATAAACCCATTTCAAGGCCTATCATCACTCGTTCATAATCTACACAACACATTGGGAGAATGCAATTGCATTATACATACAAGATTTTCTTTTTCATACAATATATTAGTTTTTGCAAGCTAGACCTTTCACATTCTCCTCATAATATCATCTTCTCACGAGTTTCATGTGGTAAGTTAACCCATGCATTTCGGGCTCTTTCAAGTACATTGTTTATCCAACATCTCTCAAATGGCACTTTGTTCACATGAGAACCTCTTATACCCCTTTACAAAGCGTTTACATCATCACCCATTATATGTCATAACATAATCTCTTCACTTGGTCATGACAAATTATCAAACCATGGGTTATCACCAATATAAAAACCATTTCTAAAAGCCATTGTACCATCCCCCAAGTATACCCATTCAGCACATTAACAAATACTCCCCACCCTTTTTATTCACATTTACCTTACTCATAAGCATATGCAACATATACCCCACATCAAAAGTTCATGCCTCTTATCCTCATTTGATGCATGCAGTTCATCATTGTACATTTTTTTTTTTTTACATACTCTTTCCTCACTTAATTAGTATGATCATAACTATTAATCTTTCCACATTTCATCACCTCATACACTCAACAACAAG